>CM056609.1:4697321-4795410 GCA_029721355.1 Tegillarca granosa
CCTCCTGACCGGACATGACATGTCAGACATAAATCAAGCTTTAGTAGGTCTGTAGGACAATGTTAATACATATCTTGTAGACAACATATATGTATACATTTTAACTAAATACCGTTATTACAATTATATCAAACATCAAGTCACTAAAGAGGATCCTGTAAAACATAGTCCATGGACAGGGCTTACCGAAACCTGGGGGACACTGATTGTGTGAAGGCAGAAATTATACTTTCGTAACTTGCTGGTACTGTCAGATCTTGTTGGGTCACTACAAGGCTTGTAAAATTGCTGAATAAGCAAGTTTTACCAAGTCTATAGGACAGCATACGTTTTAGTTTATCACGTTATATACAGGTGAAACATTTTCAAAAAATGCCGGATTGTGTCTCGATTGCGGGATTTGATCAGTGTTCAAAGTTTCAGGGACAAAGGCTGTGATATAGAGGAACACAAAAAGATCTACGAAAAATTTCAAAAATTTATTTCTTGCCTAAAACGTTTGACTTAATGAGCAAAAAAGCCATAAAGGTTATCTTTTTACGAATTGTATTATTTGATTATGTCCAAAATTGGTGATCATGGGGGAAGAGAAATGTCAATGACTCTATTGCGAATTTTATTTTTATTTCTTTTTTAGATTACTCACAAAAGTTCAATACATTTAAACAAACTATTTTACATTTACAAATCTTTGTTAAATTTATAATATTGAAGTCAACGAACGGTAATGACGTCATCAAAAGACACAAAAAACGTGCTTCATAAATTTCAACAGATATTAAACAAGCGTAATGACATACGACACTTCCACATCCGGTTTTAGTTAGCAAATGTAAATGTTGATTGTAACATGACAAAAAGATTGTTAAATTTTAATTTATATTGTTGTAAATTTGTCGTCTGTTTGTACGATGCTTCAAATATTGCACGTTTTTTCTTAGAAAATTGTTAACATCTTAGGGGTCAATACAAGACTAAAATTAGGAAAGTGATTTTTAATTTTCTTGTTAAGGTTGTGAACCACTGTCTATTTGGACATTGCTAATTTTAGACTTCACCTTTTCCCATTGTCTATAGGCTTAGCAAATTTTTTACACACACACACACACACACACACACACACACACACACACACACACATATCATTTTGTCCTTGTGACCAGAAATTAGGGTATAAAGATATAGATGTGCTGGGTTTTAAACACAATGAAGAGTTTTTTTTTTTTTTTTTTTTTTTTTTTTTTTTGATTATGTCGAGGTAGTTTGATCATGGAGGAAACATGAGTGTCCTGAGAAATCAATCATAGGCAAGCAAACTAACACATTATTTCATGCTAGAATCTGACCGGATGGTTATTGAACCCAGGCGGTAAGAGAGATCAGTGGTTCTTAAGAGCACGCTCAAAACCACTCTATCACTGTTGGTCCTATATTATGGTCCTTTCAAACAGTTTAATAAACATGGGAAGAAAATATATGATCGATCCTTAAATATTGAGTTTTTGGTTAGTTAGTCTTGGTTCTAGTATGTCAAACAAATGCTAAAGGACCGTTATCGTTTAATATCAAATATAACGATTGTTTTTTTAATCTGATACCGTCTACTTTTGATGTTTTGGACAAGATGTCAAAATGTTCTTGCGATACTTGACATAAAAAAATTATTTGAAGCAATTCTATTTGAAAAAGCAAATGTTCGGGGACCATTAAAGCATTGAGAGATCCTAAATCATCAATGGTTTTACAAGCTTCGTGTATTGTGTGTCCGTAAATTCTCCGCTGTCACATTAATGACAAACTCAGGTCAGACAATTCTCATATATTGACAATGGCATTTAAATTAATTGTCATCACTCTGATTTGCTTGATTTAAACGGAATGTTAAATTAGACCTTCAAAAAAAAAACCTTGCAATGAAACATATATATATATATATATATATATATATATATATATATAATTTTTGTCTATCTTACATCCTAAGATTTTTAGTGGTATGTAGCTTTAACCTGCATGCATTAATAAAACATAAGCAATGATTTTAGAGCAAATTTACACTTCAAAAAATCCCTTAATTACTAGTTTATTTGTTTCATTGCACCTCTCGGATTCTGAGTCTATTGGTATTAAATCATATAGGTTGCAACGACCGATTAACAAGAGTTGAACAATGCATGTTTATAATAATTCCATTCTTTTCTCTAATTTTAGTGGCAATTTATGGATATTGTTGGCAAATTGGCCATACTAAGGTTACAAGTCCTTACATATTTCGATCCACAGCACGTTTCCAAGGTACAACCGGAGTTATGATTGGTCTGAAGCAAATCAACATCACTCTAACGGGTAAGTGGAAGAGTATTAAATAGTATATTATCATATATTATTATGATGCCTTTGTGATTTCTATGATATCTTAGAAATTTGTTAGTGTAAATCTTCAAAGCCAAGTTGCGATTACTCGGTTTTATTAAATGATGCAGTTACTCAAGAGCGAAATTGTTTTGAAATTATTGTTTAATGTCCCAACATAATTACACATTATAAAGTAAAGATAAATGAAATTTGCCAGCAAACAACGTCATATTACATAGCGTCTATAAAACGCCATTATTTAATATAGAAACGCACAAAAAATTGCGTTTTTCAAAAAAAAAAAAAAAAACCCACATCTACAGGGAATCTGAACGCTGACGGTATGATTTTACAAAAATTTTCCACATAGTGATTATGTGGTAGGTTAACGAACATAGCCACTGAAAAACCAAGCTGTATTTGCCCATAATAATATTACATTTAATAAACACGTATTTTAGCTGATACAGGTGATGTAAATTTCACTTAATTTCCATTAATTATAATAATTGAGATAATAATACATTGTCTTTTTTAACAGGTGATTTTGAAGGATCAAAAGATTTAAATTTCAACGAAGAAGTTCTTCTAAAAGGAGGTTAGTGTAGATCTTGTATATATATATATATATATATATCATTGTTTTAACAATACTTAGAGAAAGACAAATCATCTCCTAAATCATTAAGACTTTTTCAATTTATTGAATGAAACAAAAGGGAGTTTCATAAGTATACGATTGTTTTGACAATGTTGTAAAAATGAAACAAGTAAACAATTTCCTAAATGCGATAATGCAATTGTATTTATAAAGATAAAAGCTCACCAATTCAATATTTCTAAGTTTTATTTTTTAATGTAATAACCAGTAAATATGTATTTTGTCTCTTAAGAAAAAACGTGTTTCTCAACTTTGAAATAACAAATTGCATTTCCATGAACAATAAAGATTTGATCCATATATTTCGATGATAGCTAATATTTGGTTTTAATTTGAAAACTGTTTTTATAATATGTTTTTAAACTTGATTATAAATCTCGTAGCTAAAAATGATTGTGCCTGTTCCCGAAAGGTAGTCCTCAAATACGATGATATTTTTTTAATTTTAAAATTAACAAAATCATTTTTTGTTGCTAATTCTTATTATGATTTTTCCTTAAGTTGAATTTTGGACTTTTACTTATTACTGTGACCACTGTGGTAGCTCAGTTGGTAGAGTGCTCGCTACGTAAGTGAGAGGTCGTTGGTTCAAACCCCAGCCGGGTCTGACCCAAAACTTGAAAGTGGGTAGTGACTGTTCTTTCGCCAAGCACACGGCATTACGAAATGAAAGTCACGGTTCTTTCGGATGAGAACTTAAAATAAACCAGGTCCCGTGTCACGGCGTGGCAAGATAAAGAACTCTACTGTATAATGCCATCAGCGCAACGCACAGGCAAAATTTCTGCACTTTCGCCTATATCTGGCAACGTCTCAATATAAGTGAAATATTCTTGACTGGGACGTTAAACACAATAACTCAACTTCTCAACTCATTTCTGTGACAAATATCAGTCAATGATTATTCTTAATTTTTATTATAACACCGGTGTTCTTTTTTATCATTCAAGTCGATATTTTACAAATTTCATAGTTAAAAAAAACTAAAATGTATATAAATTGTTACACAACATTCATAACAAAACCACTCACGATCAATCTTATATGATTTAATTTGATATATAAATCCAACCTCGTCTTCAAAATAACGATGCTTCATACAGAGTGTATTGAACAAAAAAACTAGATTCATACTAGATTATTATACAAGCAATACTATAATTCTACGAAGTAAATACTTCCAAATTTCACTTATTATTTCACCTATAGTCATTAACCACACATAAGTTCCATTGTTTTTCATTCACTTACCTGTATAAAATCAATCGTCATTTGTTTCCTTTCTGCATACTGATAACCTTTTTTGAATTCTTTACAATAGTTTTTAAGAGACGTAAGAAATAAAAGCTTTAATAATAAATACGTATTGTTTAAATCTTTTTTCCTTTTATTTTATTGGCATTGTTTTCTTACAAGAACGGTTTATAATTTATTTAACTTTGGATGTTTTTCCTGATTCAAGTTATTAAATAGTTCTTTGGTATACATTTATTTTACTCCACCTCCGACAGAATTCATTTTCATCCCATTTGGAGTAAATCAAAGACTTTATTGTGTCTAAATATTTTTTTTACAACTTTTTAATGAAGTGAAGATTGATTAATGGTCTTTTTTAGAATAGTGCATAAGCACCGTTTTATAAAACCGTATATATATCTTTTCAAACCATTTTAATATGAGTTTTGATTTGTTTTTGTATAATTAGACAAATAGCGAAATCCCATCTATATGAGAAAAAAACTTGTTAAACTAACACTACGTAAATCAAGAATGGAGTTGGGTGTAGTAATGGTGTTTTACGACCCAGTCAAGAATCTTTCACTTAATTCGAGGCGGTTAGTTTTGAGATGGTGGAGGAAGCGGAGTGCCCGGAGAAAACCACCGACCTTCGGCAAGCGAACTGACTGTCCCAAGTGGGATTCGATCTTAGGCAGTAATTCAAGAATGGAATAAATAACGATAATGTATTTGGCATCAGTTAAAGCAAGAAAGAACAATGCAAAGTTAAAATTTATGAATGAAACAGTAAAGATGACAATAATCAAACACACATACTTCCGACTCTGAACGGATACTTTATATAACGTACAGTGACGTGTTTATAATGCTATTGGATTGTCTTTAACACTAATTATAAAAACAGTGGTTTATCAATAACTGCATAAATATAAAAAAATATATTAATAAAACTGTAGAATCATTAATATTTTGTGGGTTATGATTTCGTGGTTTTGCAATTTAAAAAAATCTGTCTCAAGAAAATCTCGTAAAATTGAGTGTTGTGGCAATTAGGGATTTGTGTGATTCAAAATTTTCATTGACCATAAAATTCGTTTTAACTAATCATGTAAATAGCCAAATTTATATTCCACGCCTATATTTTCTTATTTCACAATATGTAATATATAAATCATCGTGATAAGTGAAACTTGGTCCAATAATTTGACCATGAAAATGTATAACAATTATTTTGACAATTTTTTGACGCTAAATTATGATTGGTACAAATTTTCATATTTTACTATTTTCCGTTACAGTAAGAGGTCCGGTGGATGAACTTCGGCATTGTCTGAAACGTGGGTTACCAGACCCAGTCTTGTCTATAGTAGAATATTTAAGCGTGGACCAGGGTGGAATGAGATGGGGGCGGAGCTTCCATATGGCAGGTTACTTTGCCTATATACTTTTATGGTAAGTGCTTAAGTCATAAAAAATAAATTTTGTTTAGATTTAAGTGAATGTGGCATCAAAATGAAAAAAACGTAAACGATATGTTTTTTTTCCCAGGAGAGCTCAATTTTTTTTAAAGTAACAGCTTTCTATATACATGAATTATTAGGGGAAGTGGCATTTCTCGTGTTTGAATAAAATCATTAAAGCAACCCAAGCCCGTCCACTTGAAAGAAAATATTGACAGGCTTTATCAAAAGTGGTAAATTTAATTGTCGATATCAGAACTTGAGGTGTTTGAAGAGTTTACTGTTTGTAAATGTATCGGTCAACATCAGAATGTCATTTAACTACAGCAAGCTGATTTTGGATACTGCAACAAAACACATTAATATATGTATGAGTGTGTGTAAATGTGATTTTATCAATGGATTTATCATTTATCTTATTTGATTTATGATTAATTGATGTTTATATTAATTTGAATAATTCTCCTAGCAATTTCATAATTCACCTACCAATTTATTTTAATTTTTTTTCCAAAGGACATCGTTTACTTTCTGGCTTTTGGCTAATTTCCTGTTGAGTTGTGTTGTGTTTTATGGAGCTGCATTATATTCCTTAACTGGGATGACCATGACATTAAGTAGTATAGTGTACCACGTGTTACAGCCTAGACACCAACTGCGCATGCTCTGTTCAGAACATGGTTTAGAACTATCATATGGTTGGTGTTTTTGGTCGATATTCATTTTCGGTAAGTGGTGTTAATGTTTTACTTTTCCGATGTAGAATAAAGTATACTTTAAGAATTCATTGAAGTCTATTTTATTTAGCAAACGCACGTATGGATTGAGTTCATTGTTTTATTTTGAAAGTTTTAAAAGTTCGTTTTAAAAACCACCTGTTGTGACATAACAAAATGATTATGACTGGCAAAGTTATTTCTTTTTAAAAAAACCACCCATTTAGACATTTTTATATAAGTCCTCCACAGTTTAATGTTTGTATTATCAACATCTTTGAGAAAAAACTTGTTTGTAAAAATATCATTCATATGATAGTCTCTAAAGTTATTTGTATAACACCTGTCTGATAGTATTCGTTATTATCAGTTTATTATCATTTTTGAATTATTGTATTCTATTTGATTTTAAATAAACATTCGATAGATTTATAATCCGTTGTGCCGTTATTTATGTGCATGTTTTGTTTTATTTATTTCTTTTATTAATTTCAATTGTTATTGTTTCTTTAATCAATTCTAATTGATCGGGTTTTTTTCCTTTTTTTGTTGTGTTGTACAAGGCAAAACATGTTACAGCTGAAGATCATTACATGTATTTATTTTTGAATTTTTGTCTACAGGTATCCTAACCACAATTATTGGAGGTATTGTCCTTTTTCTTGAAAATAAATATCCAAAGAAAATGGCCAAACTATTCCTGAGTGAGACACAATTTGAAATTGAAGACAACGATGATGTCAGGAAATTTTCTACAATTTCCGGAATATCCAACATATCATCTACAACAACCACATTTCACCAGGTATGTGTTTTAAATTGCATTCAGCAAGCAAAGGCTAGTCCTCACATAACACGTTTATGCTAAGTTGTGTGCAAGTTTGATTTAAAAGGGTTGAAAACATCGTTAATCCACTCTGAAAAAAGCTTCTAGGAGATAAGCAGGGTTACTTCTATCTCTGCTGGCGAAAGATATTGTTTTTTCAATTCCTTTCGAGATTTTTTTAATTTTCTTCCGAACATTTTGGAGTCTTTTATCTTTAATTGCAATCATTACAGAAACCGTGCAGACCGAGACCGTAACGTTAAAATTCCAAGAAAACTAACGATTTTGTTGTACTTGTTTAAGTCAATAGAATACAGAATGTTTTGAATTTTAAACAAATTTTTTTTTTCAGAATATAAAACGAAGAGGTTCGGCACCTGCTATGTCATATTTAAACAAAGGTTTTAATTTCGATGAAATAAATAAAGAAAACCCTGTTTTCGAGGAAACGGAAGTAGAAGAAAATCAAGAAGAAACTAATAACAATAACGATAAACATGGGAGCACAAGCGGAAGTGAGGCAACAACACCGACAGCCGATACAAGGTCATTATCATCAACTTTATCAAGAGGAGATACAACAAAATCAAAAGAACAAAATGTTTTCATGGACAAAAGTTCACAGGCAACGAAAGACAGACTAAGAAATATTTACCTCGATATTGAACCGACATCAAGTATAGGAAGGAATGGCCATTAAACTGTGTCTCATTATCCCGGACTTTTATCAAAATACTGAAAACCAATTTATTTAGTGGGTTAAAAGACGACAAATAAACCCGATGATTGAATTTTTTCAATAATGTCTTTCAATTCCGGTTTAATCGGAAGTAAAAAAAAAGCAAATGACTGTGAAATGTAAATTACAGAACTGCGAAGTGTAAATTACAGAATTATGAGAAATCCGTCCCTTCTACGATTTGGATCTTGTTGTGTTGATCTACAAACATTATTTATGCCAAGGTCTTTCTAGAGCTTGAAGCTCTTATAAATGTTTTCGTAAGTGCTTTTTGACTGTGCAATATCATTTTTATAATAATACATGTTTCACAAAGTTAATTAAGTGCGTTGGGTGTTGTTTATAGATTTTGTTAAATTAATGAACTTTCTAAAAACAAAGTTCATAAAAATCACACTGTGTGATAAATAATTTATACATATACACAAATGCAAAAAAGAATAAATAACTGTAACAATTATTTGTTACATTTAATTTAAATAAACAAAAACTGATTTTGTTGTTGATTAAACCAGAGTGAAAGAAAATGTAAGCAATCTCATATCGATAAAACAATTGTGTACATGTAAGTTATTGTGGAGCCGTTCATTGAATATGAATGAATTGAATTCAACAATTTAAGCGTCGATTTTTTTTCTTTTATCTTTTTTATTGTCAAATACATAACTTCTAGTAAAATGTACATTAGGTCGAGTTACAGATGGAGAATGTCACTAAAGCTTGCTTCATGTATATACATTGTTTAACTATTTCACATTACATTAAAAAATTTAATTATGGCAATGTTCAACCAAAGCGCAAAAACTGTAAATATATAGCAAAATACCTGTTCAATTTTGATGTTCCAGATGTGGACATTGTGGAAAATCATTCCTCATCAGTGGCACTAGGGGCCGAAAAGTTTGATTGATAAAAAAATAAGCCAAACAGTTGAAAAGTAATGAATTTAAAGTTCCAAAATTACATGATTTCAAATCCAGCTCAGGAATGCTTCGCATGAGGAAACAAACTTTAGTTTTAGATAAATTTTGAAACATTAAAACGGCAGAAAATTTTGCTAAATGGTATATTCTCTGACAGCACAAAAAACTTCTAAATCACAGAAAACGTTTACAATATAGTGAACTTAAATCTTGAAAAGAATTGACCAGGAGTAAGTTTTATCAATTTATCAATTACACTTTGTTATTTTGGCCCCGATGGTTCAATTTTAAGTGAATTCCCCTCATTCGGAAACAATTCATAGTTTTTATTGATAAATACTTAAAATTGTTTGATACTATAGTAAAACAAATTTTGACTAATTAATCATTTAAACTTCTCAAGCTTTTAACAATTGCTCCTGTTTTCTCTAATTGAAGACGACGACTATTATCACAAAAAAAATCTTGATAAATATAAAAACTAAGATGAATCATTATCAATGTTTGTAAACACCTTTTTCTTAGCTAATAAATTAAATAGTTTATTTTTTGACTGCAAAAAATTCAAGTTTGAAGGAAAAATTGAACAAAAATATAAAAAGTTATGCATTCAAATCTTTTGAGCGAACCTAATCTAGCTAAAAGTCATTAACCTCAATTAACGTGTGAACATTGTACATTGAAAATATTTTGTAACATTCTAATTTATACTGTAAATGTGTCGAAAAAGTGTTAAATACGGTAATGCAAAAACCGAAGGTTTCTTTTTACAGATTTAAATATTCAGATATCGCACCTTTTTCAGTTTTATTTATTTTATTCATAATGCGGTTTTTTAATTTTAATTTTTTATTTCCTTGTTTCCTGTTTTTGTTGTTTATTTAAGATTAGTCTTCACTTTTTAAAATTAAACAATACAAGTGATTTTCTTATTAGCATGCAAAAACATATGAACAATATTTCTGTTAAAATATTATAATGTCTTTAGAAACGAACCGCCACATGAAATATATTGTAGTTGCCTGCTGACTGATCTCTTTTGTGTTATTTTTTATGTTTGTTTTTAATCTCATCAATCATATTTATTCTTTGTGTTACAACATATTGTCTTCAAAGATATCGCTTACTAATTCTTCTATTGTTTTGTCTTAGTAAAGAATTGTAAACCAAACAGGCGATTGCAAATCAAATGGAGTTAACGATCCGCTTTAAAAACTTAGTTTTGGTTATTCAAATGTTTAATATATGATGTCATTGATTGATTTGATTTCAGTTATTTAGACCAATGAATAATTTGTGATAAGTTCCTCTTTATTAGAAATATATATGACATTAACTTGTAACACAGATATACTTTTTATAGTAAGTTATCATGTAAAAAACTTACGTTCTACTTCAAAAGATCAAAAATGGTTTTGATAAACTTAATGCTTCAATTGGTTATATGTCTTTATGTATTATTTCATGGTACATGGGCTTTTCCTGCTATTTTTGACTTAAATATGAAACTAAACGTTTATCAAAAATTTTACCAAATGATTTTCAAATTGTTTAGTCTATATTGATTGTTTTTGTAAATTATATGCGTTTTTCCAAACCGTAGTATGTATGTGTGCATGTAAGTTTATATGTAATCTATCCATTTAAATTAACAGTTTGGGTATTGGTCAGTTGATTGATACTTTGATTTAACTTACATTGAATGCATGATTTGTTTGCTAGTAAAAATAAATAAAACTTACATTATTGAAAAAAAAAACTTATTTTTGTTTGTATATTTAACTACTCTGGAACACAAAAAAGTGTTTTCTTTGTCATTATTTATTCAGATAACAATATTATATAGTTATAGGTAAAAAAACAGTTCATTTTAGCTTTTACTTTATGCAACTATTAAGTAAACATTGTTTGTTTGATTTAGTGTTTTACGTCAAAGTCAAGAATATTCCACCTACATCAAAACGTCACCGGCTAAAGGTGATGTGACAGAAATTTTGACCTTTGCAGTGCCCTTAGGGAATGTACATGGAGGGTTCTTTAATATGCCATGCCTATCGTTACACGGGGTGTCAGTTTTTAAGGTCTAATCATAGACCCCGTCTTTCATTTCTTAATGCCGAGATCCTGCCGAAAGAACATTCACAGCCAATTTTTATGTCTAGGTGAGATAGGGTAGTTGTTCGAACCCTAATAATAAAAAGAGAAAGGCAGATGAGCGAAATAGACCCTGCAAAACAACAAAGTTTTGATGAACAGATACACTGTTAACAGTGAATTTGTATGTGTAGTTTGAATTCAAGCTGTCTTAAAATTGTCCTACTTCGTACAATAAAAAGAGAAGAAAGAAAGACTTCAAAAAGCTTAGTAGAACACAAAAATATTTATTAAAACGTTTACCATATTACTTTTATTAGAGATGTTCTTTAGTCACTTATGACCAAAATTGATTAAAGTGCCATTTACTCCAAAGGTTTGGCACTGCAGATTAAGTAAGCAATATTGTTTTTAAAAAATTGTAGAGCCCTTGGGAATTTTTTGCACACAGCTTGGTAATAAATAACTGTCAAGAAAGAAAACGTTTAAGAAGAAACTACACACAATTACAGGCTGTATTTGATTTACGGGCCATTGGATAATTTGTAAAAGGTAACAGACACAAAGATACCAGTCTATGTCCAAAACGCAAGAAGCTCATTAGAATAGATAACATTCACACATTCATGGGATTAAAAGGACATAGCACGTCTTTTATAACTTCAATAATAATCATATGCAGACTTAAAAATAAAGATTGAAACATCAAATAAAAGAGAAAGTACTGAAAAATAAACTGAATAGATCATGTCACAAAATCTATCGATAAACACCATTACTAACTCGACTTGTTTTGATATATTTAACAAATAAGTCATGAATTATTGAAAAGACGGCCATAGTTTTGCAACTAAAGCGGTATTAAAAATGATTTCATTATTGTGAATCGGATAGGGTTTTTCATGTTTTCTGAGCATCGAATAATAAACTGCTTAAGAGACAGGGTCTATTGTGGTGGTTTGCAATCACAAATATAATATATTATTTTTAAGCAATTATTAAAAACAAATACAATTACACCTTAATTTTAAACAGAATAAAGAAAGGTTAGGTGTTATTATTGATCGTATATATATATATACCAGTTCTTAAAAAACAATTTGTATTGTCACTAGCGCTTTTATGTCTTACGACAATCTTCAGGTGACTATGAATTTATGAAAAAATAGAGAAATTTAAGTGAAGAAATGCGAAGATGCCAGGTGTGGAACATGTGCATATATACATACTGGTAGTGAATTATGTAACAACGGTGGGGTGAAAATTTATGCCAATACAAATATGACTTGTAAAAGTAAAAACCGTATATATTGTATAAAGTGTCCTGGATGTTATGAGATCTACATTGGTCAAACCGGAAATACCCTCTCCGAAAGAATAAGAGTGCACCGGCAACAAATTAGACAACCAAATCTTCGCCATATCCCTCTGAGTGAACATTTAGACATTTGCGGAAATAAGCAGTTTTCAGTTTTTCCTTTTTATAAATTGATGGATAGTGATAATACTAAACGGATAATCAAAGAACTGTTTTTCATTCATAAATTTAAACCAGTTTTAAATGGACATAGTTAACTTAAAAACATTTATTTATTAACGTATTTCAAAAATTTAATCAATTCATTAATTTTTACGTCAACACTGCAGTTAACTACCTCCGATTTTACCAGTGACGTTTATTATCTCCCCTATGTATCGATGACGTCATAATAATTTTACGTAGTAAAACTCGTTGTCATTCAAAAGAATTCATAGTCACCTGAAGATTGTCGTAAGACATGAAAGCGCTAGTGACAATACAAATTGTTTTTTAAGAACTGGTCATGTGAAATTTTTATTTATATATATATATATATATATATATATATATATATATATATATATATATATATATATATATTATGCATTTTTAAAGGTTTTATCTATTGTTATTGAATTTGGAAAATGCATTACATATTTACACTTACGATAATGACATGTTTACATGTTAATAAAATTACACAAGTACTTTACAGATGCATATGCAATTTTTTTGTTTTTATGCAATTTTTTGCTTTGACGTACATGGTCACCACATTTGATCTGCAGATCAAATCTTTTAAAAGTCACTGTTTTTATGTTTTTGTTCAAATCAAAGTAAATTTTATATACAACAGCGATACTGACGTTCGATCAGGAAATAGCAGAATTTGTTTTTTATAAGACTCGTGCTTTTAAATATAAAAGTTTTTTCCCTAATTGAAATATTGACAAGGAATTTATTGTCATTTTCTTTGTTCTATGAAGAAGTGAAAAATAAAGAATTGCGAAATTCTGAAAAGTTTGAACCGCTGTGTAAACAAAAAACTTTGTTAACAACTAAATATCCGCTTAAAATGACTGCAAAAGATACTTATATTACAAACCAAATAGGTTCAGTTACAAGGGAAAGTCGTCATTGGAGATACCTTGATCATTTTTTATTCTTAACAAAGTCTTCATTAATTTATTAGCTCTATAACCATATTTGCATTGATTTATATGTTTGACCATTTGAAGTTTGTTCCTGTATGCAAAGCATTTCTTAGCTGGATTTGGATTCATATAATTTTGGAACTTTAGATTCTGCTTTATAGACAGGGTCTATTGTGGTGGTTTGCAATCACAGGCTGTATTTTATCTTCATCTGTGTTAAAAGGTTTACAAATAGCTAGAAAATAAAAACCTTTTGTACACCTATATACTCAAGTTTTACAAACCATATTGCATGTAGAAATAGACGTGTATATAAATAATCAATTTTACATAATTCAAAATTTGCAAGGTTTGACGATGTCTATTTTTTAAAAATAGGAATGCAACATAATTGTCTTGACGGCCAAACCGTTTGGAGCTACGGCTAATTATTGATGTTCAGAGCCAGAGTTATCTTTCCGGAGAAAACTGGTTATGTCTAGGCTCTGTGGTTTTCTTTTCTCCAGCTCAGACCGTCTCTATATAAATTCACCGCACTTGAAGTGGGATGTAATACAAACTACTCCACTCATTTAATGACTAATAAAAGAATAAAGAAACCGAAGACAGTAAACTTTTTGCAGATAGCACTTGCTCTTCTTTTGGCTAAGTTAACAATTTGTTTACCATCTAATAAGATTTAACGCTCTCATTCTAGTAATTCTGTAAAACATAATTCATACAGATCATATATTGTAAAAATGGTAAAATAATAATTCATCATGTATTTAAAAACAAGTATTTTATTTATGTTTATCAAGGATTTATAAAATCGTTTATTTTTAAATTTTGAAAAAAACAAAGAATCGTGTTATATGCTTCTTCGCAATGAAATACTTTGGCGGCTATGTCACTGATGTATTGCACATAAATTAAACGAAACTTTCAAATAAATCAAATTTAAATCAAGCAATCATTAAAAACAATTACAATTTTACCTTAATTTTAAACAGAATAAAGAAAGGTAAGATGTTATTATTGATCGTATATATATATATATATATATAAAGGTTTTATCTATTGTTATTGAATTTGGAAAATGCATTACATATTAAAAAGAAATGATAAAAAATTACAGAGACAATACACTTACGATTATGACATGTTTACATGTTAATAAAATTACACAAGTACTTTACAGATGCATATGCATTTTTTTATGCAATTTTTTACTTTGACGTACATGGTGACAACATTTGATCTGCAGATCATTTTTTTAAAAAAGAGTTTTTTTATATATATTTTTGTTCAAATCAAAGTAAAATTTTTTTTATAAAACAGCAATACTGACGTTCGATCAGGAAATATCAGATTTTGTTTCTTGTTAAACTCGTGCTTTTTAAATATAAAAGTTTTTTCCCTAATTTAAATATTGACAAGGAAGTTAACTTCATTTTCTTTGTTCTATGAAGTATTGAAAAATAAAGAACAATTACGAAATTCTGAAAAGTTTGAACCACCGTGTAAAAAAAAACTTTGTTAACAACTAAATATCCCCTTGAAATGACTGCAATAAATACTTATATAACATACCTAATAGGTTCAGCAGTAAAGGCAAGTCGTCACTGGAGATACATTGATCTTTTTTAAGCTTAACAAACTCTTTATTGATTTAGTAACTGTATAACTATATTTGCATTGGTTTATATGCTTGACAATTTGAAGTTTGTTCCTTTATGCAAAGCATTTCTTTAGCTGAATTTTGATCCATATAATTTTGGAACTTTAGATTCAGTAATTTTTAACTGTTTCAAACTTTCCACCCTCTAGTGTCACTGATGAGGAATGAATTTCCGAAATGTTCACATATGGCTCATCAAAATTTAACAGATTTTTGTGTTATATTTTATTCAAAATAAGGTTCATCAATTAACCAATGGAGGCATATAATAATAATCTCTACGTTTCATTTGATATGTTTTATGTATTAAAGATGTCTTTCGGTGAATTCCAGCCTTAAATTTTTTTCTACAGTGCTACGTACAAACTCTATGTGATATTTTTAAAAACATACGCTGACCAAACTAAATCTGCTGATAAAATCTTGTCGTTTGGTGCTTGTTTATCCAGAATTGTAATGCTTTTTTAATGATTATAGAACCGATTTTGATATGTTATCATTATATAACTCTGTAATCATTTCATTGTTTTATTATATTTTATTTCGTTCTACAGGTAAGTTAAATGTACAGCTAAAATTTTTTTTTGTTTTTTTTTTAAACTTTATTTTATTGTCTTTGATTATTTGACCCATAATCCATTTATTTTTTTTTTAAATTTATTTATTTATTTTTTATTTATTTATTTATTTATTTATTTAATTTTTTATTTGCAAATCTGAAAAGAAGACTGTCGCTATATCATTCAACTACACATACAGATAAATAGATGTCTTTCTATCTCTAAATAATCCAAAAATGGAGAATATGTGAATGTCATCTATCCACGTGTACTTGAAATAAAAGACAGGACGATTCTTCATCTTCTGTTTCATTTGTTTACTTTAACCTCCATTATGACACCCTAAAAAAGGTTACATCTGAAGCATATGACAAACGTGATGACTTCAATTTATCCATTGTCAACTTTCCGTTTCTTTGCAGAAATATCACTGCTTCTCCTGCATGTAGTATATATGTTTCACAGTTAATACGTTATATTAGAGCTTGTTTCCACTACGGGGTCTTTTAACAACGAAGCAAACTGCTTTCAAATAGATCGTTGTCTCAAGGATTTTGCAAGCCAAGGCTAATCAAAAAGTTTGATGGCCATCTTCACAATATCGTTGATAAGTATGGACTCACTGTATCCAAGCTGATACAGGATATATTTGACCTATTTGACCATAGTTCCTTGTCCCTTTCATTTTCCAAATAGACTTTAATTTGCACGTGACGGGTGTAGCTAGCTAGACAGGAGTAGATCACCCTTCCGACGCACCCGGCCTCACTTGATGGAGGTTCAATTGTATAACTAAATTAGCCAAATTTTACTTTTTGGGTAAGGGGGTGATTGTGATTTGGACATGGACTGGTATGTTTGTGTTTTATTTAGTCTATTTATTTATGATATAATAATTATAGTAATTATAATGCTCTGCTGCTGCAGCTGATAATGATGATGATAATGATGACAGATTAACACTTCCGGATTTGGTTTTTGTAATCTAATAAATACGGATTAATATATATATATATATATATATATATATATATATATATATATGTGTGTGTGTGTGTGTGTGTGTGTGTGTGTGTGTGTGTGTGTGTATATATTTATATATATATATATTTAATGTTCTTATCTACGAGTTTAAACAAGTTACTTTTTCTTATCTAATAGCTTTTTGATTGATGTAACCTTTTAAACATGCAACATTAATCAATGTTCTGAGTGTTTTTGTAAACTCTGTAGTATGCATGGGAGTTATATGTATAAACTGCAGTAATAAATTATCAATGATCATTGAATGATATATAACTGTACTAGAAGATACATTTTTGTTCATCAGCATGATATTAAATACTTTTAAAGACTTTTAATTTTATTTGTTTTTATTTATTAACATGTATTTTTTTAAATTTAAATTTAATTTTAACATTTAAACTAGCAATATTTTACTTAAATTTTTTATACAAGATATGGAAAACCTACATCATAGATGTCAGTTTGACCAGTGTCGATTAGTATTAATTTCAGAACAAAAGGATACAATAAAATTAATTTTTATTTTATCATTCAGGCAACACAACGTATTAACATTGTCATTTATTTGGAGTTTTTTTTGACAACTTTGATTAACACAGCTAACACACATAACTTGGATAAATTTTCCAACTTCGTTTTTCATTTCAACTGTCTATAAAGTAAGTAAATCAAAAACAATACATCAAAATAGGAGAGACGTCATTATTGTTATTATTATTATTACACATGAATATAAACCACAAGTTATTTTACACATATACCCACGCTCCAAAACACACTTACAACTAACAACCTATGTGGCAATAATGATGTCTCCCCTATTTCATATTTTTTGTATAGTTTTTATGCATAAATATATATTTTATTTATATCTGAACTATAACCCTTACATAAGCATAATCACAAAAAATTATACTGTAATACCATAATAACAAAATAAAACTATAACCAAACAAAAAATAAAACTATATATAAAAAAAATAATGTACACACACAATTGAAGGGGTTCTATTGAAACATGACATGAATATCTCAAGATATTGGCATCAATAAATGTGTCTGTATTCAGATATCATGTCACAAACAAAAACAATTACATGGACACTTAATGATAATAATTTACAAAGCATTCAAAAACCTTAAAAAATATTTTAAAGTATAGCAAATTCACAAACTAAGATGTAAACCTGATCATAACTTTGGGGTCTCGTATTTCAATAACTAAAACACACCTTTAATAAAACTGAGAATAATGCCAGTAAAAATCACTGTATAAAACAAATTTACATTGACTTAAAAATATTTCAAACGGTAGCAAACATAAACAATATAAAAATTTTGTCACAGAATTTGGTCTTAGTCAAAAATTGAAGTCTTAAATGAAAACAAATTTAAATAGTTGAAATAGTAGCAATAAGTTAAAAGGCATGGTTTAAGAGAATTTCAAGTTAAACTGAATGATCATAATTTTTTTCAAACTAGTAAAATATAAAACAAATATTTAAAAATCGGTCATCTGCATAAAATTGAGCAAATAGAACATAGAGGTTACAAAACACATCTTCAATTAAACTATTTATGATCCCAGGACCTAAATTGAAACTATTTTCTCCGCAATTCAGACTTGAAAACTGCTCTTTAATAACTATCTTAAAAGAGAATATGAAAGTTGTTCTAAATACATGTAGAAAAGTAGGGAAAAAATCATAAAATGAATGTAAGTTCAGCACTAGCTGTTCATAAGTATTAAAATTCTCTTTAAGAAATATAAAAAAGAAGACATTTTTTAAATATCTGTAATTGTTTCTTTCCGTTAACAATTACAGAATTCTCTTATAGCATCCAACTTTACTTGGCACTTTTAGCAGGCTTAAAAGTGTTAAATCACATTGATTGAGTATGTCTCAATATACGTGATAACATTTTGACTAGCGTATAAAATACATTTAGTCAACTTCTTTCCTTATTACACAGAATATTTTGTGGTGGATTTTCTTGATATTCTTCAATATTAAAAACATAGAAATGGATATGCATGGCATTGCAAGTATGGCCCACAATAAGCGCTGTAAATGATAAAGAAATTTTAATATATATTTTGTTAATTGCTTTTAACATCTTTATAATTTTTCGAATTAAAGTTTTCTGTCTGGCCATTTTGCCATCACTTTTTCATTTACTTTTACATTTACTCTCTGGTTTTTTTTTTTTTCACTTTTTTGGAAAGTGTTTATAAGCATTAAGAGCATTAAAAATTCAATTTGAATGTACGTATGTATCTTCAACATCCTTCAGCATAACTGTGCTGATTGATGACACACATTCTTAGGGAACGTTTTGGTAACTAAAAAATATTCGCCCTCAACTCATATGAAATAATAAGTTTAAAATTGTAATAAACTATCTTTTTGTGTTAAATGACTTCTAACTAGAAAAGATAAATATAAAATAAAACAAACATACCAGTCCTTGTCCAGATCACTATCCCAAAAACAAAGTAAAAACTTTGAAAATTAGTTATACACGTGGACTTCCATCAAGGAATTGAGGCGGGGTGCTCCGGAAGGGTAAGCACCTTCTGTCTAGCTCTCTACACCCGTCACGTGCAAGTCAATTTTGAGAATAAAATTGAAGAAATTTGGCAAATTTAGTTATACACTTGAACTTCCATCAAGTTTGGCCCGTGCGTCGGAGGTGTGATCAACTCCTGTCTAGCTAGCTACACCCGTCACGTGCAAATTAAAGCCAATTTTAAAAATGAAAGGAACAAAGAACTATGGTAAGTCAAATATATCCAGTATAAGTTTGGATACAGTGACAACATAATTATCAAAAATATTGTGATGACGGCCATAAAACTTTTTAAGGGCCTTGTTTAGGCTAGGCTTGCAATATTATTGCAAAATGATGATTTCTGATGTTTGTTATCAATGACATAATTTTTAAATTATGCAAGAAAAGTTGTGACCTAAAATACAAAGCTAAGAACTTTCAAAATACGTGTATAATTTGACACATTTTATTAATGACCGGCTTAAAATTTTCTTAAAATTTTCTCTCACTAAAACACTTTGTCTCTTTCCAGTCTTTGTTATTTGTTGGTATACTTGTTGACGATACCTTGTCAAATCTGGAGAAAAGACTTTCGCTAAATCATTCAACTACACATACATATATACAGATGACGTTTTATCTGTAAATAATCCCAAATTTGGAGAATATGTGAATGTCATCTATCCAAGTGCTGGTATGTTGTTTTTTTTTTCTGGTACTTTTTATTATTTTATGTTCATCAGACCTAGATATTGTTAGAGACATTAGCAACAATCAAATACACTAGCAATGACGATATCTCTTTCAAAATGAAAGAATTACTTTGCATCAGTTTTTGTCAATGTCACATTCTCTATTTTTCAAATTATTTTGCGTGCAGATTGTGATTTTGAACGTATTAACCAAATTCAACCTCCCAAAGTAAAAACAAATTTAAACAAAACATTATTGAATTAATTATTTAAGACAAGGTGACCGCAACAAAAATTATGGACTACACCTATATAATTATAACATGGTTGAAACATTACAAATACGGAAAATCAAATAATATAATTCTGTTTTCAAAATGGTGTTATCTTGTAGGTAAATAACAGCTTGACCTGAAATTTAGAATTTTAAATGAACTTCAAACATTAAAATTGGGAATTTAGAATAACTTTTTTCTTGTTGATGTATGATGCTTATGTGTTAGTCTAATCTAAATTCATTTACTTGATGGTTATATATGCATATATTATAGGTGTAAGATTTGCAAACATCTTATTCATTTTTTATAATCATTTATGACTTCAATATTGAATCTTCAAGTCCTTTAAAGGGATTTGTTTATTCTACACGGAACATAATGTATTCATAAATTACCTTTCTTTAAAAACTACTTATTCTCACTTTATTCTTTCTCTAAATATCCCATTAAGTTCTAAAACAAGAAAAATCATTTGCAAATAAAAATTAAATTACAATGTACCATTTAGCAAAATTTTCAGTCGTCCAAAATTTGAAATTTATTTAAAAACTAACATTTGTTCCCTCATGCAAAGCATTCCTTAGCTGGATTTGGATTTATATAATTCTGAAACTTTAGATTCATTATTTTCAACTGTTTGGCTTATTTATTTTTTATGTATTAAACTTTTCGGTCTTAGTGTCACTGATGAGGAATTAATTTCCGAAATGTGCACATCTGGCACATCAAAATTTAACTGGTATTTGAATTATATATATATTACAGATATCTTTATGATGCCATCATGGTAAAGAATAATTTTTGTAACTTTAGGGTATGTGGCTAAGATTTCAAATTCACAATTGATATGTGCTACAAGCACATACAAATATTTCAATCTGATTCACTATTTGTTAAAGGTGTAAAGTAAAAAGGAGATTTGACATACATCTGAATAAGAAATCTCGCTTTATACATTTCTTAATTTGTAACTTTTACAACTGACAAGTAAGAGTACTATATGAGACCTTAACTATATATTTTTATTTCATTCTCAATTTGCTTTTCTCAAGGTTGTAGTAATGCTTTATGAATTTCTTGTCTGGTGGGAGATTATCAAAACAATCAGAGATCTTATTTGGCGCCTGGTCTCTGAGGTTTTGAAATGACCCCTTTTCATAAGTTTATTTAAAAGGTTCCGATGAGTGGTTCTAGATGTGGAAACAGTGGTTTATTCCTTGTTGAAAATTTAAGGAGTATCTGTTAAAGCCAATAGAAATTCAATAATAAAACATAACAATATAAAGAACAGTAACTTGCAATGCCGTAATATATAACTTTAAGAAAAAAGTACTTAGACATAAAAACAAATACCGTTGAATTATCAATCTACGGCCAATGATATATTTTGGATTTATATAATTTTGAAACTTTAGATTCATTATTTTCAACTGTTTGGCTTATATTTTTTATGTATCAAACTTTTCGGTTTTAGTGTCACTGATGAGGAATGAATTTCCGAAATGTGCACATCTGGCACATCAAAATTTAACTGGTATTTGTATTATATATGTACAACATTGCAACGGCTGTTATTATGGTAAATGGTAGCATTTCTGTCTCTGGATCGAATTCAAATTCTTTATCAGCATTCTGTTTGATTTAAACTTCCTAAAACAAAAATTAAGATAATCTTTTAAATTATCCAGGATTTTAGCTAAAATATTTAAGCATTCATTAAAATATATAACACAAATACCAGTTACATTTTGATGAGCGATATGTGCACATTTCGGAAATCAATTGATAGAATAAAAAAAATAAGCCAAACAGTTGAAAATTAATGAATCTAAGGTTCAAAATTATCTGAATCTAAGTCCAGCTAAGGAATGCTTTGCATGAGGGAAAAACTGTAGTTTTAAATAAATTAAAAAAATTAAGATGGCTGAAAACTTTGCTAAATGGTACATTTTATTACAGCACAAATTGCTGTCTACTGAGATATAAAATATAAAAACAGACAGTATATTCTTTTAAAAAATTACTAAAAAGATGATTTTGGAAAGGTGAGCAGCAGCTAACGGCAACCGCTTCGACACCTGTATAGATGCATCCTTTAATGTAAGTTGTCTTAATAATCTAACAATGAATGTTGGTACTATTTATAACAACAGAGATATGACAATTGCTACAGGCAATCACAAATAAATCATTTGTTTGATCAGACCATAGCTATAAAAGCAAATTGTAATTGCAATTTGATGCCATTACTATGCCCCACAATAAGCAAAAAGATTATTAAATGTTTGACATACATTATCCTTCACCTAAACTATAAAGTATCTTTATATTGACATTTTTATTTTGTTATATTATTAATTAATGTTTTAAATATTTAAAATCAATAACCATTAAATTTTGATATGCCGTATGTGCACATCAAATTAAGGAATGATTGCAAGCATGATATTCGGCACAACCTCAAAAAGGCAGTCATATATTTCAATCTTTATTTAAGTAAATAAGATTTCTTGTGAAAGAAATTGATATTCTTATGTAATTTGCAAGGAGAGATTTTTATTTATAAATTCGAATAGATTGTAAATTTTGACAATTTTCTGGAATCGTTGTATCATATTATGAATGCTAGTTTGAGACCTTGGTAGTTGAATGGTCTAGACGTCGAGATACGGATCACAGAATTTTAATCATAGGTTCAAAAACAAATTTTGTGATAATTGAATTATTTAAAATGGCTCTGTAAAATATTTGACTATAAACCAGATACTATTTAAAAGTAAAATCGCAAGTTAACAATCCACTGACTAAACTAATAAACCAACACAGCGTACCAATTTTGTACCAAGAATATACACCTAAAACGTTCGTGACAAATACTGTGACATATTCATATATCATGTATAGTTTGATTGAATTTAAAAATGTTTTAGAACAAGGAAAAGAAATTAACGACAAATATCGTCATATTACATTTTGACAGAATTATGTATATTTCATAATGTAGGGTTAACATGTTTATGACAAGGTCATGATTAGTTTTAATTAATACAAATTTGTATAGAATAATTACACTTACAATTATCAAAAACGTCTGTATTTTGTAAACGCTTTACTTTGTACTGCTGTACGGTTTTTATATATACACTTTCTTCTATTGACAAATCTCTCTCTCTCTCTCTCTCTCTCTCTCTCTCTCTCTCTCTCTCTCTCTCTCTCTCTACGATGCAAAATTTCTCTGCGAGGTGCACATCTCTCTCTCTCTATACGATGCAAAATTACTCTGAGAGGTGCACATCTCTCTCTCTCTCTCTCTCTCTCTCTCTCTCTCTCTCTCTCTCTCCTCTCTCTCTCTCTCTCTCTCTCTCTCTCTCTGCTACGATGCAAAACTACTATGAAGAGGTGCACTTGCTGTAGGGCAAACAACGAAATGTATTTATACCTACCCGTGCTTGTCACTTATTCTGTGTGTGTTATTGTCTTGTATTCTTTACAGTTGTATTAAATGTATTCTATAGCTGCATTTTTATTATTATTATTATTATTATTATTATTATTATTATTATTATTATGTTGTTGTTGTTGTTGTTGTTGTTTTTGTTATTATTATTAGTATTATTAATTTTATAATAATAATAATTATTATTGTTGTTGTTGTTGTTATTGTTATTATTACACAGATATTCTGGGTGTAATCTGTTCGTACAATTTAATGCTAACCTTCTTATTGTTAAAACTTATTCTGAAATTATTCTGAAATTTCAGTTTAATTTAAATGAAGGAAGATCACTCTTATTTAGATCGTCAGATACAATCCTGGTTTCTGTTGTACCAAATTTTAAGTTTCAGATCAATTAGAAATTTCATTTTATTGAACAAAACCGTTATTGTAACATGATTCTAATTTTTAAGTATGTACATAAATTTTACTCTGAGGAGATACGAATACAGTATATCTGTATTATAAATCCAACACTCTACCCTCCTACGACAATTTGGTGTCTTTCTGAGTATCACAACTTGGGTTTTTTTTAAAATACTTATTTTCGTAAGAGTTGCTAAAGACAGTTACTATTTGTTGAAAAAACAATGCACCAAATCCTGAGACAAAACAGTATAGATAATTTTTATAAGTATTTATTGTTAATCTTTAACAAATTGAATTAAATGCCATTTGTGACTTTTCATCGGAATAATTTTTCTTAATTGTAGAAATTTTTTACTTCAACAAAAGCGTGTCTTTAACGCATTATCTGCTTGTGTTCTTATACTTTGTATTCGGACAACTTATTAAGTAATTTTGTCAATCTTTTTTAACTAATGTATCAAAACTTCATCTTTTTATGCAATTTGATTAATTTGTTAATGAAATTATCATCATTTAATGTCACTTTAGTGTCAAGTTAACATATTTTATTAACACTCAGTATCTCACTTACTCATAAAATCATTCACATATTCATTCATTCACTAATGCAATCACTCACTATTTCATGCATTCACTAACTAACGCACTCACTAGCTCACTGATGTATTCATTAATTCATACACTAACACACTCATTTACTAACTCTCAATAATTCATTCATCCATTCACTAACTAACGCACTCACACGCATATACAAACAGAAACACACACTCTCTCTCTCTTTCTCACTGATTCATTTATTTATTCATTCGCTAACGCATTCATTCATTCATTCACAAACTTACGCAATCATTTATTCATTCATTCATTCTCCTCACTATTGTATATTGCACAGTATAGAACTGTAAGTAATAATAAATGTATGCTTTGACTTTGGATAATGTTTTGGTTTCACATATTTTTGGAACTTTAGATTCATTAATTTTCAACTGTTTGGCATATGTTTTTTAATCTATCAAACTTTTCGGCCCCTAGTGTCACTGATGAGGAATGATTTTCCGAAATGTGTACATCTGGCACATCATAATTTAGCAGGTATTTAATATATTTACCAAAGTATAGTATACCTGAAACAGGTTTTTAACACATTACATTTAATACATTTTGTTTTGAATATTTCACAACTGACTTGACTAGAATTTACAACTATGTTTGTCTATTGGTGTTGACTGTTTGTCTTTTAGTGATTGATTTTTATGTCTTTATGTCAAAAGTAAATCGAAGGAGTTTTATGTCATTATATAATTGTATCTGTTCTAAGTTTTAGTAAAAATTGTAGACTTTCTCCGTCAACAATGAATGTAGAGAATTAAAACAGTTATGCTGTGGCATCTGTTGAAATGCAAAAAAAAAAAAAAAAAAAAAAAAAAAAAAAAAAAAACAAACAAACAAAAACGAAAACAAAAACAAAAAACAAAAAAAACAAAACAAAACAAAAAAACAAAGTAAATTTATATATATTTTTGTGGCATTTTCTAAAAACAAGTAATGCAAATTATGACCTTTAAGGTTAAATTTTTTATATAACAATATTTGAATTTTATACCTTATAACATTCAAAAGTGTTATTGCTAATAGCAGCATCAGACTTTTTGCAGCTACTCGCGGCTAAAGAACAGTATCAATAAAACATTATGTTAATGTAAAAACTAAACCAAAGGATGATTTTAAAACTAACATTTTTAAAATAAAATTGATAAAAACAAGTAGGATCACAGGTAAATATTTAACATAAATACATGTTTAATTTTGATGTTCCATATATGCACGTTTCGGATCAGTGACACTATAGGCCGAATAAGTTGATAGATAAAAATAAAGATAATCCAACATTTAAAAATTAATGAATCCAGAGTTCCCAAATTGAATTAATCTAAATCTAGGTAAGGATCGTTTGCAGGAGGGAACAAACCTTGGTTTTAAATAAATTTTACAAATTGAGATGGCCCCTACCTAGTTTCAGTGTTTAAAATTGGGTTTTCGAAATGTTCAATATAGAACAACCAAAATCCAAAAGCGTTTGAAACACAAGTCTCAAGTGTGTGTGTGTTTGTATGTGTGTGTGTGTGTGTGTGTGTCTTTTTAACAGTATACCTAAAACCTTTTTTTCATTTCATGTTATATAATATCATTAAAATATTACAAAAATTAAATTTTATTTTATTTTTTTATTTATTCATTTATTTTTTTTAATTGCATTGTGAAAGCCGTCCACTTACATAAGGTTTTCCATATATATTATGTCAGTGATCCGAATAGATAAAATTTTAATTTTGTGGTCAGTTATTTAATTTGATAAAGAACATGTGTCAACAATAAAAGATAGCTATCTGTCATGATCAAATACTTGACCTAATGTAATAAATCATTTCAATTTCAGAACAAAACTGTTTTTTTATTTCTACATTCTCATTGATAATTAGATTTCTTTGGAAACATAATAATAAAGTACCTGCAAAAAACACAAGAAGAAAAAGAGTCTGTAAAAGTTGGTACCTGCTTACTTCCAGATGTTTCATTGATTGCAAGAAATTCTTTGTCATTGTCTGGCAAAATTTCTAAACTGGATTGATTTTGATTGAATTGTATTTTACGCCAAAAATCTTAATTTTTTCACTTGCATTTATATTGAGTCATTTCTAGGAATGATAGATGGAAATGGAGTGCCCCGTCTAAGAAAACCAGCCGCTTTTGGCAATCAAACTGAAAAACTATCTTACACTAGGTTCTGCCCGAGTAAGATTCAAACCTTGGCGCTAAAAGGCACTGTCATTCGTTAGTGCGCGCTTTAGATACATTATTTCTTATCAGCGTAGGTTTTACGCCTAATGTCGGTCAATCTCACAGAGACCGCATGAAAAGAGTTTTGGGCATCAAAAACACCCCTCTCTATCTCTCCCTCTCTCTTACACAGTTAACTGATTAAATAGCAAGTGAGTATTTATTTATTATTATTATAATTATTATTATTATTATTATTATTATTATAATAAATTGTGAAAGAAATTTTTTTACCATGACATTAGGAAAATGTCTTTAACATGTGTCATTAAATCATATAATTTCATAGAATTGTGGAAATATGCCCGAAAAATACTACTACTACTACTACTACTAAGAATAATAAATTCCCCCCATAAAAAATTAAGAAAATAATAATTATAACAAAAATTCATTAAAGATAAATGTTTCTGGGTTCTAAACGAGTGACTAAGAAGACTAGAACCGCCTTGTTAAACTTTTACAATTTCAAATGGTACGATCTAGATATACAGTTCATGACTGAGACTGGTGACATCTAAAATATTATGATAACAAGTCCTAGGAGATAGGGAAATTCAGGAGAGTTCGTATAAAGGGAGACAATTATGTCGATCAAATTGTTCAACAAATTGTATACATCTCACAATTGTGTTTTTAAGCAAAATTCAGAACATTTGGTATCTGGACAGTAAAGGAGCTGATTAAAGTACAATAGGCATGGCAATACTGTTCACTTATATATATATATATATATATATATATATATATATATATATATATATATATATATGTTGTATTTTAAATGATTTTTCAAAATTTTCAAATCAAGCTGTAAACATCTAAATAAACAAAGTTACACGTTATGAAATTAATATTCACAATACTCAATGGAATTTTTTCAGTATTCTTATTTCTATAAGTTCACTGCCGCAATTTGTAGCAGGAGGAACTATACAATAAGAACCGCTATGTATTGTTTATAACAATAGCTGCCAGTTATCTTACAAGAGGTAACACGTGCTCAATTTTATGGTCTGTATCAGATACCTAGAAATACAGATCCATTCAAATATTTACTGTATACAGTTTTTTAAGTAAAAACAGACTTTAGACGTGACCATTTTGAAGCGTCAGTAATTTAGAGTGGTTTCCCTTTAATTAAACATAGAGAGATGATACTCCATAACTTCGACTAGTTATATTTCGAGAAAGCTATTTTGAAAAACTATGGGACATGCTAGTTATGTCAATTAAACAATTAAGTTTCATGGATCCCATCCTTCCTACTAGTACAGACATTACTGCTGTCTGTTTTACACACACACACACACACACACACACTCACACACACACACTATATATATATAGCATTTTATTCAGTTTTATAGTATCTCAGGCAGTTCTTTTTATATGGATGTTCAAAGAAATTATTTCTGGAAATCCAAACTTTACTTATAAAATGTCTAAATATCTACTTTTGGTTAAAATGAGACACCTGAAAAATTCTGAGAATGAACTATATAAATACACAGAACCAAAATCCAGTATTTAAATCCACGCCTTTATACAGAAATCAATTTCAAAATATAAATTCAAAAAATTTAAACAAGACAAATAAATGAATAAACTTCTTACCTGACAAAAAGCAAACTTTAGTACCAGAAGGTTAAGGTCTCCATGTTTTGATTTAACATGACTGTGTCAAATACCTATGTCATGTCTACAACGCACGTGTTTACTTCAAACACTCCAACCAGTCTAATCGCTAATAATGAGGACAGCCAAAACTGCACCTTCCCTGTCCCAAATATAAGACAACTAATTTGCATATTACATTGGTCAAAGCTACCTGACTGCAATACAGCACAAATTGGACAGCTGTGTCCAATAAGGCTACCAGTGGGATACTATACAACGCATTATTTATAAAACTTAAAGTACCAAGAAAAATCAAGTTTGTCACAAAATGTACGTTTTATTTTCTCATTTCCTGACCATTAACGTCACATCAGCAATTTAACACTACCTCAGCTGAAACACACACGTAAGATATTACTTTGTTTTTGGGATTGTGATATGGACAAGGACTGGTATGTTTGTTTTATTTTTAATTATTAAAAAACTCTAATTTTTTTTAATTTTTGCATACCTAACATAAAATTGAGTTACATTCACCTTTTTGTTTATTATTATTATTATTATTATTATTATTATTTGAATAAAAAAATAACTTTACAACAATTAACTGTCTTTTTTATTATTATTAATACGATTTGTTTGTTTTTTAAACAAGACAAACTTTTTATTAAATAAACAAAAACGTACTAGTATAACCACAATAAAATTATTTTATCATGTATTTTTCCCTTTTTTTCATTTTTTGCATTTTACTAATTGTAAAACAAACAGTTGTTTAATTTTTCATATAACATGCTTCAGTAGTAGTGCAAGGATTTTGTGGTTATTCTTATTCTTATTTATTACCTAGAAAGAAAGATATATTTTTTGTTAATTATGGAGAAAATTTTTAGTTTTCTTTTTATAATTTTCTTTTCTTTTTAATGATTTATTAGCTTGTTTTTTAAAAGTTATATATTTTGAAGAAAAATAAAAATAGGTTACAATCGAGGTAGGTGTGTAAAGGGACGGAGGGGGTGGTGGTCGCCCGATTATAGAAATTAGTTTGACTGACGTTTTTGTAACGTCTTTAGCGTCCCATCACCGACGACAAAAGGAAGGTTATAAATCGCTAAGGGCTAAAATTAAAGCATAACTAAAAACTGTGGATACAAACAAGACCTAGGTCTTAACCAATACGAAGCACACCATTAGGATAAAGGACATAATTACTAACTAGAACAAAACCAATAAATAGAACACAGCCAAGAACAATGACACAACAAATACTCAACAAAAAAACTATGAACAAAACCAAGGACTAGATCATAAACTATTATGAACACAGACACAACTCAGAATAAAGACACTACCAAGAACAAAAACACAACCGTGAACAAGAGCATCCAACAGTCACGTTGCAATCAAGAACTATGGTATAGCCAATGACGAGGACCTATAAAAAAAACCATGGACAAAACTAAGGACTAGAACACAACTAATTAGCTAGGGCACAAAAAAATCCTATGGACAAGACTTACTAGGAAACAACGGAAAATTAGAATACAAGATTTAGAAGACAACCAAAAAGCATACGACATAACCAAACAACTAGGACATAAACAAAAACCTAGAATACAACCAAGAACTATGACACAACCAAGAACAAGGCCACAACCTGAAATTAAGACACTACCAAGAATAAAGACACAATCAAGAATAAAGACACAACCAAGAACAAAATCACACACTGAGGCACAAAAAAACTAGAACATACCAAAAACTTGGACATAACCATAAATAAGGGCACAACCAAAAAACCTAAAACATAACCAAGAACTAGAACACAACCAAGAATGAAGGCCATAACCTGAAATTAAGACACAACCAAGAATAAAGACACAACCAAGAACAAAATTACAAATTGAGGCACAAAAACACTAGAACACAACTAAGAACTAAACACAAAAAAGAAATAGAACACAACAAAGAATGAGGGACCAAAAATTAGGACACAACCAAAAACCTAGGAAATAACCAAAAACATAAAACATAACCATGAACTAGGACACAACCAAAAACTAGAATATAAACCAAGACATAAAACACAACAAAGAACTAGGATACAACCAAGAATAATAACACAACCATAAATAAGGGTACAATCGAAAACCAAGTACATACCTAGGACATACCCAAGAACTAGGACACAACCAAGAATAAGGACACAACCGAAAACAAGTGTACAACCATAAATTAGGACAACAACTAAGAACTAAGGCACAACCAAGAACAAGGGCACAACCATAAATTAAGACACAGTCATGAATAAAGCCATAACCAAGAACTAAAACACACCCACCGAAACCTAGAACTCAACAAAGAGCTATGACACAATCTTAAATCATGGCACAATTTAAAACAATTAAACCACTAAGAACTTGAACATAACCAAGACCAAGGACACAACCAAATACTAGAACACAACTTAGCACTAGGGCACCTTCAAGAATAAGGCCAAAACTAAAAACAAGTGCACGGCCATAAATAAGGACACAACAAAGGACTAGTAAACGACCAAAAACATGGGCACAACTTTTAATTAGGACACAGCAAAGAGTTAGAAAATAATAAAAAAAACAAGGGCATTATAAATTAAGACACAGCAAAGAGTTAGTACATAATCACAAAACAAGGACACAACCTTAAATTAGGACATAACCAAGAACTAAGAAACAACCACAAATGAAGGCACAACAAAAACAGTAGGACATAACTAAGCACTAGGACACAACCACGAATAAGACACAGCATAAACGAGTGCATAACCATAAATTAGGACACAACCAAGAACTAGGACACAACCAAGAATAACGGCAGCACAATCAAGAACAAGAACACAACCAAAATCTAGAACAAAACAACGAACAAAAGCACAGCCATAAACAAGACACAACCTAAATTTAGGACACAACCAAGAACTAAGAGACAACCAAGAACTAAGAGACAACCAAGAACTAAAAGACAACCAAAACCTAGAACACAACAAAGACCAAGGGCACAACCATAAATTGGGACATAACCAAGAACCAGGAATAAACCAAGAACTAGAACACAACCAAGAACTATAACACAACTAAGAACTATAACACAACTAAGAACTATAACACAACAAAGAACTAGAACACAACCAAGAACTAGAACATAACCAAGAACTCGAACACGACGAAGACCAAGGGCACAACCCTATATTAGGATATAACCAAGAACTAGGAATAAATCAAGTATAAAGAGACAACCGAGACCTACAACACAACCAAGAAATAGAACACAACCAAGAACTATAACACAACAAAGAACAAGAACACAACCAAGAACTAGAACACAACTAAGAACTATTACACAACTGAGAACTAAAGCACAACTCTAAATAAGTACAGAACCAAAAACAAGGACACAACCAAAAACTAGCACACAACCAAGAACAAGTGCTCAACCATAAATTGGACACAACCAAGTAACCATATCATTTAATATATCATAATATGATATTCTGTGACTATTAAATCGGCTACCATAGTGAGCAGAATTGTACGTAAACATGTACCTTTCTATTTATTTTGGAATAAGTTGTCCCAGAAGTCTCTTCTAAGGTTTTCGTAAAAAGAATCCTTAACACAGAAAAACTACAACATTTATGTAATTCTAAACCTTCATAGAAAATAATGCACACCTAAAAAATTATCATTAAATAAATTTCAATCTAATTTAATTAGTATCAAAAATTAAAAAAGCAATTTATCTCTGAAAGAAAAAAATGTAATATCATTTTGTGCAATTTGCTTTTTTTTCCCCTGAAAATTCAAGTGTAAAATTTAAAAAGTATACGCAAATATATCCCTATGGTAGTGTTATGTCATTTGACAAATGATGTACTTTAAAAACGAGACTTCTAGTCAGTTAACACATAGTTAATAAACGTTTATGTCTTATTAAAGTGCACTAAATGAATGAATACTGGTCTTTATAACTGATTTTAATATCATCTAATGCGGTCACTATAACCCATAAATCTTAATTTTCTGAGAATTATCCAATAGTTGACACATTTCTACTTGTCCTTTAATTCTTTATGAATAAATTTATGAAAAAATCTACTGAAAAATAACCTTGTAGTTTTGAATTAGGGCATTTTAAATTTGTCAAATAGTTTTATATAAGTGGGACCGATATGCATAATATCATCGTCGCCATCATCATCATCAGCAGCAGCAAAATTCTCATTGTTGTCGGTCTTTATCATTAACATTGTCGTCATCAATCGTCATCAATCATCATCATCATCATCATCATCATCATCAGGAGCAGCAGCAGCAGCACACACCAACAACAACACCAAAGGAAGCAATTTCACAGCAACAGCATCGATATAGTCGCCGTCTTTATTATCAACATTGTTGTCATTAATCATTATCATTATCGTCATCATCATCATCATTGTCGTCACAAATCGTCGTCACCAATCGTTGTCACCAATCGCCATTATCATCGTCATTATCCTAATCATTGTCGTCACAAAATGTCGTCGTCACCGAACGTCATTATCATCATCATCATAATTCATTATCGTTGTCGTCGTCATTATCATCATCATTATTGACATCATCATCGTCATTATTAGCATCTCTTTTCTTTTCATTATGCTATTACAAAGAAAGTTTAGACATGCCGTAATTGAATATAATTTACTGGGTAATAATTAGGGTAAACACAAACACAACAAAATATTCCATATCTTTCATTTTACATTATACATTTAAGAATATCTATAACGATCCTAATTAAACAACAAAGGTTACAAAAATCAGTGTAAAAATTCAGACATACTATTGTAATAAAATTGAAACGGAAATTGAATATATAAGTAACTTTATAATTATGTCAGGTGTATCGTTTTTGTGATTGAAATGACATTTAATTAGGTTTATATTACACATTAAATAAAAAAAGAATTACATATTGTGAACGATTTTCGCCATATGCATATACATTACTAGTCGTGATTTTTTCTCATTTTAAATGAATGAATTGTCTTTGCCACGGTTTTTTTATTTGACCGAAAATTTGTAGATTCAGGATTTGCAAACAATATTGATTCTATTCAATGCAAACAATTATGAATATATAGAATAAGGTTTTAATATTTATTTGGAGATGATTTCAGCACTCTCTCTCTCTCTCTCTCTCTCTCTCTCTCTCTCTCTTTCTCTCTCATGCACACGGATGTACGGGGCTCCAACGAATCGAAGGTGAAAACTGACAAATTGAATAATTGTCTTTCATTAATATCGAAATGTATTCTCAATGGTGAAATTGCCCCTTACAAAGTCACAAATGACAAATTTGATGAAATCTTGTCTAACACGCTTTGAAACGGGAAACCAGAGCACAAGAGCAACCCTACAAGTAAGGCTGTTCACATTAAAAAGAATTTTTAAGCTTGTTCTATTATATGCATCTCTGTTAATTAAAACTACAATTAAAATTAAATTCGTCAATAAGTACTCCCGTAATTATACAAACATATAACAAATAAAGATAACTTGTCATTATTTGATGGACACCTTAAAATGGCAGACTTAGTCATTAATTTCCAATAACCTAGATATATCAGAGGTATCATTCAATCGTTTCACTAAGTTGGTGAAAAAAACCACTATCAACATTTTTCCTTCAAAATTTATCGGGGTGGTTTTTATAAATTGACATTTTTGTAATAGTAAGTCCGGTCAAATTTAATTATTTTTGTGGGGTGTTAATTGTTTACTTGTTATAAAATAACTTGCTAAAATACCTGATGATATTTTTTATTTATTTGGATTGTTTTATAACCTTTTTAAAAAACATGTAAAGGAGGATAAACGGTAAAGAGAATATAGCAATGTTGTCTTACGTCATTGTTTAAGATTATTCCAATTATATCATAATGGCCATATCTGGAATCGTGAAGGAAACCGGAATACTTATTACTCTCGGCAATCCGACATTTTTTTTAAAACTAGGGTCTGATTTTCCGGTATTAACAAGGGTGCTTTTGACCATTAGGACATTGAAGCTTCTCAATTTAAGGATTTCATTGACATCAAACATGTCGCAATCGTGTTTTCGTTGAAAAAAAGAAAAGAAAAGATCTGCATGATCTACATGATTGGACGGTCTTTTATATTTTTTTTATCTATTTATTTATTTATCTTATTTTATTTTATTTTACTTTACTTTTTTATTTATTATCTATTTTTATTTATTTATTTATTATTATTATATTATTATTATTTATTATTATTTCTTTTTTTTTTTTGTCGTCACTAAGAACAGAATATTACGACAAAATAATAACAACAATTCTAAAATTTTAAATCCCGAATTCCTAAATATATTGACCAGATATATTTTGGCGCCATATCCAAATCTGATTCCGGGTTTACACATAAAATGCAGCTTCCAGTATGTGCTTCAAGATTTAAAGAACCGACACAAAGTATTATGCACTCACATTCCAGGTATTCAAAATTTCTGCAAATCCATTATGCTAATCAATTAATCAATGATTTGAATCATAAATTTATCGAATGGAATTCTAGTATAAAAGCTAACGAAATCCGTCCTCTCTTTCCTCTGGTCACACTTGATCAGATAATGGCATATATGACGTAAAATCATGTTGTCATTACATCATGAAAAACACAATTTTTGCACTAAAACTACGAAGTAACCGAAGGTATTTTACAAAATAATCTTATTTTTCAAAAAACATGTATACTGTTAAGAAGTAGAAATAGCTCAAATTTATTTCTAAAGAAAGACAACTCTGACAGTTTAATCTCGAGTTAAAGTGTTGATTCTGGTTAAAATTTGCTTCGGAAAACATCTGTCCGTATCATTCCGGACACTATTGAGGTAAGATAAGTTGAAAAATACCCATAATTCTGACAGAAGGAATTTTATAAGTGATATATGCGCTAAATGATCTATCGTTCGTCTAAATTAATAAATAATAGTATCAATAATACATTATATAAACGTAAAAACTGGGAAAAAATTAAAATAATACTTAAGGCCATAATAAATTATTACCTAGATTTTTATCTTCGCCCGCCCCCTATTTTAACATCCGCTCCGATTTATTTTATTTTCGGATTTTAAACTCGTGTCCGGTTTCGATTCCGGCTTTTATAACAAATCTGCTCGCTCCATGAGCCATGAGGTAATAAATAAAAGCTGACTGGTTTCCGATCGAGTTGTGCGTTGTAACAACAAAAGTAGGGTGTTTTGTGCTCCATGAGCCATAGGATTATACGTAGAAGTTGACTGGTGTCCGATCAAGTTGAAGACGGACTTTCAAAAACGAAAGTAGCGTGGTTCGAGTATTGGTTGTAGCATGGTATTTATTATAGCCACTGTAAAATCGGGCTTAAAAACAATCAAAAACTAGTATGGCTGCCAAGTTCCAGAAACCATGACATTAATGGAATTATATAACGACTTGGTAGGTGGTTAAATCGATCATCAGATGCCCGTTGCTAACGCATTGAATTCAGGAATCACGGTTCGTGTTAGTTGGTTTAAAACACATGGAATGCATTGTGTTCTTTAAAATGTTGTTGAATAAAAGGTTTTGAGTGTTTTTATTTGTTGATATTCTTATTCTTTCTTCATTTACAGCAGTCTGTCATGAGAGATTCTAAAAAAAAACAAAAAAAAAAATAAAATAAAATCCGCCCCGCCCCCATTTTGAAAAAATGGATGAAAATCTAGGTATTAATTTATTATGGCCTAAACAAAAATATTTGTTAAACTTTGCTGTGCTTTATATGCACATCTCGAAAACTCATTCACCATCTGTGACACTGGGACCGAAAAAGTTAATAGATAAAAAAGATAATCCAAACATTTGAAAATTAATTAATCCAAAGTTTCATAATTAAATGAATTCAAATCCAGATAAGGAATGCTTTGTATAAAGAATTAAACCTTTCTTTTAAATAAATTTTAAAAATTAAGACGGGCTGAAAATTTTGCAACAAGATTCATTTTCTGACAGCACAAAGTACTAAAAACTGAGTTATGAATAAAAACTGAGTGATATAGAATAAAATATTACAATTTGTTGACCAAGTTTTGTTTCCCGATAAAAGTTTTAAATCTGATGTCATAAGAATATCTTACATCGATGATGTTGATTAAAAAGGATTCTTGTAGATTGAAAGCCAGCACAATCCAGCAAAATGTGCTGCACATATGGTTGACTTTGACAAGAGACACATTGTGAAGGCCATTTCTACATCGCCTACGGTTTGTTCCCTCATGCAAAGTATTTCTGAGCTGGATCTATATAATTTTGCAATGGAACTTAAGATTTAATATTTTCAAATGTTTAGTTATCTTTTTTATCTATCAACTTTTTCGATCAATAATGTCACTGATGAGGGATGAATTTTCGAAATGTTCACAAATGACACATTGTTATATGATTTTAATTTCTTAAATTTTTGAAATTTATTTAAAACTACGGTTTGTTCCCTCATACAAAGTATTTCTGAGCTGGATTAGGATCTATATAATTTTGCATTGGAACTTTAGATTTAATATTTTCAAATGTTTAGTTATCTTTTTTATCTATCAACTTTTTCGATCAATAATGTCACTGATGAGGGATGAATTTTCGAAATGTTCACAAATGACACAGCAAAATTAAACTGGTATTTTTGTTCGATATAGAACAATCAAAATCAAAAGCATTTAAAACAGAAGTATAAAGTGTGTGTGTGTGTGTGTGTGTGTGTGTCTTTTTTAAACAGTAAACCTAAAACTTTTTTACATTTTGTGTTACATAATATCATTAAAAAATTACAATATCTGATTTTTGTTACTAGCATTGTGAAAGCGGTCCACTTACACGAGGATATTCATACAAATCTGTAATATATTATGACAGTGATCAGAATAGATAAGATATTTATTTTGCGGTCAGTTATTTAATTTGATAAAGAACAGGTGTCAAGTTCAAAAAATGACTTTTTGTCATGATCAAATACTTGACCTAAATGTAATAAATCATTTCAATTTTGAAACAATGCTGTATTCTAATTTTCACATTCTCATAAATAAAAATTGATTTCTTTGGAAACATAATGAGAAAGTACCGGCAAAAATATATGTTAGAGATTAAAAATTGTAAAAATTAGTACCTGCTTCCTTCCAGGTGTTCCATTGATTGCAAGAAATTGTATGTCCTTCTCTGGCCCCGTTGCTAAATTTCTATACTGGATTAGATTTGATTAATGGTGTTTTACGCCAAAGTAAAAAATTCACTTACATTTATATCAGGGCGGCCATTGTAGGAATGGTGGAGGAAATCGGAGTGCCCGGCCGGAGAAAAACCGTCCACTTTCAGCAATCAAACTGACAAACTATCTTTCTCTAGGATCTGCCCGAAAGGGATTCTAACTTTTGCGAAGAAAGGCACTGTGATCCATAAGCACACGCTTTAGACACACAAATGCTTAACTGTATTTCGAAGACTTAATTTCACCAGTATAGGCTTTACGCCCAATGTTGGTCAGTCGAATTCCTCTCTCTCTCTCTCTCTCTCTCTCTCTCTCTCTCTCTCTCTCTCTCTCTCTCTCTCTCTCTCTCTCTCTCTCTCTTACACACACACACACACACACATACACACACACGAAATTAACTAATTAATTAACGATTCAGTATTCATTTATTTATTTTCTGAAATGGGAAAAAAATTTTAACAATGGCATTGGGAGAATGTCTTTAAGACGTGTCAGGAAACTTCATAGATTTTGGAAATATGCCCGGAAAATACTCCGAATAAAACCTGAAACATACACTAAATATTTAACTTTGTTTATACGATAAACAATATTGATACAATGCACTTTTTGGTACTCAACTATGAGCTAAGACACAAAATTAAATTAATACACAACCGAAAACAAAACACAACTAAGAACAAGGACACAACCAAGAGCTCACACATAACTACAAATTAGGGCACAATCAAACAATTCTTGGCTTTGTCCGAGGTTTTTGGTACTACCCTATTATATGGTTTTATTTATGGTTAAGCCTTTATTTTTGGTTGTTTCCTAATTCTTAGTTATGTTCTAGGTTTGTGTTGGCGTCTTTCTTTATTGTTGTGTCCTAGTTCTTGGTTATGTCATGTTTTAGTTGTTGGTTGTGTTCTAGGTTTTTGGTTGTGCCTTAATTTATGGTTTTGTCCTAGTTTCTGGTTGTACCCTTAATTTATGGTGGTGCTCTTGTTCTTGGTTGTGTCAGAGTTCTTGTTCTTTTTAAGTTACTGGTTGTGTTCTAGAATTTTGATTGTGTCCTAGTTGTTTTGTTATATTCTACATTTTTGGTTGTGTTCAAGATTTTTTGTTGTGTTCTAATTCTTCGTTGTGTCCTAGTTAGTTGTGTCCATAGGTTTGTGTTATGTCCTGACTAATTAAGTTCTAGTCCTTGATTGCGACATGACTGTTGGGTTTATTCTAGTTCTTGGTTGTTTCGTAGTTCGTGATTGCGTCCTAGTTATTGGTTGTGTTCATAGTGTTTTTGTTAAGTTTTCGTTATTGGTTTTGTCATAGTTCTTGATTGTAACGTGACTGTTGGGTATATTCTAGTTCTTGGTTGTTTCATAGTTTTTGATTGCGTTCTAGTTAGTGGTTTTGTTCTAGTTCGTAATTATGTCCTATTCCTTTACGGTCCTACTTATTTGTTCAGACCTAGGTCTTGTTTGTATCCGTAGTTTTTAGTTATGTTTTAATTTTTGCCGGTAGTTAAATTTTTAGTTTTAATTTTTAGTTCTAAGTTGTTTCTCTAGTGGTTCATTTTGTTTTACTGTGACTTATTTCTAGCACCTTACCAAAAAGTCGCCTTGAGTGCGCACAAGAACAAGTCAGACCATAATACACACTCGCACATCACACACATACATAAAATTGTTTTATTTCTTAGCGATTTATAACCTTACTTTTGTCACGAATAGCTGGAAAATTATTAATTGGATGCTATAAACGTAACAACTTATCAAACTAATTTCTATCCCCAAGCTACTCTACCTCCCATCCCCCAAGACATCTACCTCGTTTGTTACACATTTTTATTTTACTTCAAAATAGATAACATTTAAAAAACAATCTGATAAAATAATCATTTAAATCGTTAAAAAAACAATTGACAAAAAAGATTTCTTTCTTTTTGCGTAATTAATAAGAAAATTGAATAACCACAAATTCCTGGCACTAATACTGTGGCATGTTATAAAAAAAATTTAAACAATAAAAGATTTAGAAATTTGTTTTACAGCTTATAAAATGCAAAAAATGGGGAAAAATAAGTAATAAACATATTTTATTGTGGTTATACTAGTACGTTTTTTGTTTCTTTAATAAAGAAAAAACTAAAACGTTAGTGAAACGAAACAGAAAAATAGATTGTACTTCAGGTTTTTGTTTACATTAGATGAAAATACAAAAAAAACTAATTAATAATAATAGAATAATTTCAGTTCATTGTGCTTAAGATATTGTTTTATTTTTTAAAAAAAGTAAAGTATTTTCGAAAAAGACTAATAAAACTGAATCTTATGTCTAGTACTAAATTTATAAAAAGTAAAAGAGTTTATTTATAAGCATTAAAAAAGTCTTTCATGTATTTTTCAGTTTAGGTAGTGTAAAAAATGCTAATGTGACGTTAATGATCAGCACATAATAAACTAAAACATACATTTTGTAACAAACTTGATTTTGATTGGTATATTTAGTTATATGAATAATGTGTTATATAGTATCCCACTGGTAGCCTTATTGGACACAGGTGTCAAGTTTGCTTTGCATTGCAATCAGGTAGCTTTCACCAATGAAATACGCAAAAACCTAAGACACAACCAAGAACTTGGAAAAAACCTCAAATTTAAGGAACAACCAAAATCTTAGGACATAACAAGATCTAGGATACAACCTTAAATTGGGCTCAAAGAAAAACCTAAAACATAATCAACAACTAAAACACACGACAAACTAGGACACAACCATAAAATAGGTTTCAAGGAAGAACCTAGAGCACAACAAACAACTCAAACACAACCACGAACTATGACACAACCTTCAATTAGTACACAACTAAAAACAAAACACAACTAAAAACTAGGGCATAACCAAAAACTAGTACTAACCAATAACAAGGGCACAACTATAATTTAGGGCACAATCAATAAAGTCTTTGTTGTGTCCTAGGTTTTTTTGTGCCTTCATTTGTGGTTTTGTCCTAGTTCTTGGTTGTGACTTTGTTCTTGGTTATCTCTTAATTTATAGATGTGCTCATGTTCTTGGTTGTGTCAGAATTTTTTTAAAGTTTTTCAGTTATTGGTTTTGTTCTTGGTTTTTGATTGGGTCCTAGTTGTTTTGTTATGTCCTAGATTTTTTGTTGTGTTCTAATTTTTCGTTTTGTCCTAGTTATTATAGTGTCCATAGGTTTTGTTATGTCCCGGCTATCAAGTTGTGTTCTTGTCTTTGATTGCGACATGACTATTGGGTTTATTCTAGTTCTTGGTTGTTTTATAGTTCGTGATTGCGTCCTAGTTATTGGTTATGTTTTTGTTGAGTTTTGGTTGTTTCATTGTTTTTGGCTCTGTCCTAGTTATTGGTTTGGTTCTGGTTCGTAATTATGTCCTATTCCCTGATGGTCCTGCCGATTTGTTCAGACCTAGGTCTTGTTTGTATCCGTAGTTCTTGGTTATGTTTTGATTATTGCATGTATCTTAGTTCTACGTTGTATCTCTAGTGGTTCATTGTGTTTTTTACTGTGTCCTATTTCTAGCACCTTACCAAAAAGTCACCTTGAGTGAGCACAAGAACAAGTCAGACCATAATACACACTCGCACATCACACACATACATAAAATTGTTTTGTTTCTTAGCGATATATAACCTAACTTTTGTCGCGAATAGCTGGAAACTTATTGATGGATGCTGAAAAACGTAAAAGCTAATCGAACTAATTTCTATCCCCGAGCGACTCCACCCCCCCCCCATCTCTCTTGAAACCTACCTCGTTTGTTACACATTTTTTCTTCAAAATATATAACTTTTCAAAACCAATCTAATAAATCATTAACAAAGAAAGCAATTGCTAAAAAGATATCTTTCTTTTTACGTCATTAATAAGAAAAACGAATAACCACAAAATCCTTGCACTAATAATGTGGTGGCATGTTATATAAAAATTAAACAATAAAAATTTAAGACTTGTGGTTTGTTTTACAGCAAATAAAATGCAAAAATAGGGATTAATAAGTGACCAAAATATTTTTATTGTGGTTATACTAGTACCTTTTTGTTTCTTTAATAAAAAAAAAATTAAAATGTTTGTAAAACGAAAACAGAAAAATACATTGTACTTCAAGTTTTTGTTTACTTATGATTAAAATAAAACCTAGGATATAACTAGATCTAGGACAAACCAAAAATCACAACCAACAACTAGAACACAACCAAGATCTAGGACACAACTATAAATAAAGGCACAACCAAAAATCACAACCGACAACTAGAACACAAATAAGAACTAGGAAACAACCAAGAACTAGGACACAACTATAAATAAAGGCACAACCAAAAATCTAGAACAACAACTAGAACAAAACCAACAACTAGAACACAACCAACAACTAGATCACAACCAAGAACCTAGGACAAAACCAAAACTAAACACAATAAATAAGGGAACAACCAAAGATCTAGGACATAACAAAGAACTAGGACAAAACAATAAATAAAGGCACACAACCAAAAATCTAGAACATAACCAACAACTACAACACAATTAAGAACTAGGACACAACCAAGAACCTAGAACACAACCAAGAACTAAACACAATAACAAATAAGGGAACAACCAAACATCTTGGACATAGCAAAGAACTAAGACAAAACAATATATAAAGGCACAACCAAAAACCTTGAACACAACCAAGATCAAGGACTCAACCATAAATAAATGCACAACCAAAAACCTAGAACACAACCAACAACTAAAACACAACCAAAAACTAGGACACAACTATAAATAAAGGAAGAACCAAAAATCAAAACCAACAACTACAACAAAACCAAGAACTAGGACACAACCAAAAACTAGGACACAACTATAAATAAAGGCACAACCAAAAACCTAGAACACAACCAACAACTAAACACAACCAAGAACTAGGACACAACCATAAATAAAGGCACAACCAAAAAATTACAACCAACAGCTAGAACATAAATAAGAACTAGGAAACAACCAAGAACTAGGACACAACCATAAATAAAGGCACAACCTAAAATCACAACCAACAACTAGAACAAAAATAAGAACTAGAAAACAACCAAGAACTAGGACACAACCATAAATAAAGGCACAACCAAAAATCACAACCAACAACTAGAACACAAATAAAAACAAGGAAACAACCACGAACTAGGACACAACTATAAATAAAGGCACAACCAAAAATCACAACCGACAACTAGAACACAACCAAGACCTAGGACACAACCATAAATAAAGGAACAACCAAAAATCACAACCGACAACTAGAACACAAATAAGAACAAGGAAACAACCACGAACTAGGACAAAACTTTAAATAAAGGCACAACCAAAAACCTGGAACACAACCAACAACTAAAACACAACCAAGAACTAGGACACAACTATAAATACAGGCACAACCAAAATTAAAACCAACAACTAGAACATAAATAAGAACTAGGAAACAACCAAGAACTAGGACACAACCATAAATAAAGGCACAACGAAAAATCACAACCGACAACTAGAACACAAATAAGAACTACGAAACAACCAAGAACTAGGACACAACCATAAATAAAGGCACAACCAAAAATCACAACCGACAACTAGAACACAAATAAGAACTAGGAAACAACCAAGAACTACGACACAACTATAAATAAAGGCACAACTAGAACACAAACATGAACTTGGAAACAACCAAGAACTAGGACACAACCATAAATAAAGGCACAACCAAAAATTACAACCGACAACTAAACACAAAAAAGAACTAGGTAACAACCAAGAACTAGGACACAACTATAAATAAAGGCACAACCAAAAATCACAACCAACAACTAGAGCACAAATAAGAACTAGGAAACAACCAAGAACTAGGACACAACCATAAATAAAGGCACAACCAAAAATCACAACCGACAACTAGAACACAAATAAGAATTCGGAAACAACCAAGAACTAGGACACAACTATAAATAAAGGCACAACCAAAAACCTGGAACACAACCAACAACTAAAACACAACCAAGAACTAGGACACAACCATAAATAAAGGCACAACCAAAAACCTGGAACACAACCAACAACTAAAACACAACCAAGAACTAGTACACAAATATAAATAAAGGCACAACCAAAAACCTGGAACACAACCAACAACTAAAACACAACCAAAAACAAGGACACAACTATAAATAAAGGCACAACCAAAAATCACAACCGACAACTAGAACACAAATAAGAACTAGGAAACAACCACGAACTAGGACATAACCATAAAAAAAAGGCACAACCAAAAATCACAACACAACCAACAACTAAAACACAACCAAGAACTAGGAACAACTATAAATAAAGGCACAACCAAAAATCACAACCGACAACTAGAACACAAATAAGAACTAGGAAACAACCAAGAACTAGGACACAACCATAAATAAAGACACAACCAAAAATCACAACCAACAACTAGAACACAAATAAGAACTAGGACACAACCAAGAACTAGGACACAACTATAAATAAAGACACAACCAAAAATCACAACCAACAACTAGAACATAAATAAGAACTAGGAAACAACCAAGAACTAGGACACAACTATAAATAAAGGCACAACCAAAAACCTAGAACACAGCCAACAACTAAAACACAACCAAGAACTAGGACACAACTATAAATAAAGGCGCAACCAAAAACCTAGAACACAACCAACAACTAAAACAAAACCAAAAATTAGGCCACAACTATAAATAAAGGCACAACCAAAAATTACAACCAACAACTAGAACATAATAAGAACTAGGAAACAACCAAGAACTAGGACACAACCATAAATAAAGGCACAACCAAAAATCAGAACCAACAACTAGAACATAAATAAGAACTAGGAAACAACCAAGAACTAGGACACAACCATAAATAAAGGCACAACCAAAAACCTAGAACACAACCAACAACTAAAACACAACCAAGAACTAGGACACAACCATAAATAAAGGCACAACCAAAAATCACAACCAACAACTAGAACATAAATAAGAACTAGGAAACAACCACGAACCAGGACACAACTGCAAAATAAAGGCACAACAAAAATTCACAACCAAAAACCTGGAACACAACCAACAACTAAAACACAACCAAGAACTAGGGTATCCATAACTCAGTAGACAGTACTTTGTGCTGTCAGAAAACGTACCATTTAACAAAATTTTCAGTCGTCTAAAATTTGGAATTAATTTAAAACTAAGGTTTGTTCCCTCATGCACAGCATTCCTTAGCTGGATTTGGGTTTATATAATTTTGAAACTTTAGATTCATTATTTTCAACTGTTTGGCTTATATTTTTATGTATCAAACTTTTCGATCTTAGTGTCACTGATGAGGAATGAATTTCCGACATGTGCACATCTGGCACATCAAAATTTAACTGGTATTTGTATTATATATACACAACCATAAATAAAGGCACAACCAAAAATCACAACCAACAAATAGAAGATAAATAAGAACAAGGAATCAACCAAGAACTCGGACACAACCATAAATAAAGGCACAACAAAAAATCACAACCGACAACTAGAACACAAATAAGAATTAGAAAACAACCATTAACTAGGACACAACTATAATAAAGGCACAACCAAAAACCTAGAACACAACCAACAACTAAAACACAACCAAGAACTAGGACAAAACCATAAATAAAGGCACAACCAAAAACCTAGAACACAACCAACAACTAAAACACAACCAAGAACTAGGACACAACCATAAATAAAAGCACAACCAAAAATGACAAACAACAACTAGAACATAAATAAGAACTAGGAAACAACCACGAACTAGGACATAACCATAAAAAAAGGCACAACCAAAAATCACAACACAACCAACAACTAAACACAACCAAGAACTAGGAAACAACTATAAATAAAGGCACAACCAAAAATCACAACCGACAACTAGAACACAAATAAGAACTAGGAAACAACCAAGAACTAGGACACAACCATAAATAAAGACACAACCAAAAATCACAACCAACAACTAGAACATAAATAAGAACTAGGAAACAACCAAGAACTAGGACACAACTATAAATAAAGGCACAACCAAAAACCTAGAACACAACCAACAACTAAAACACAACCAAGAATTAGGCCACAACTATAAATAAAGGCACAACCAAAAATTACAACCAACAACTAGAACATAAATAAGAACTAGGAAACAACCAACAACTAGGACACAACCATAAATAAAGGCACAACCAAAATCAGAACCAACAACTAGAACATAAATAAGAACTAGGAAACAACCAAGAACTAGGACACAACCATAAATAAAGGCACAACCAAAAACCTAGAACACAACCAACAACTAAAACACAACCAAGAACTAGGACACAACCATAAATAAAGGCACAACCAAAAATCACAACCAACAACTAGAACATAAATAAGAACTAGGAAACAACCACGAACCAGGACACAACTGCAAAATAAAGGCACAACAAAAATTCACAACCAAAAACCTGGAACACAACCAACAACTAAAACACAACCAAGAACTAGGGTATCCATAACTCAGTAGACAGTACTTTGTGCTGTCAGAAAACGTACCATTTAACAAAATTTTCAGTCGTCTAAAATTTGGAATTAATTTAAAACTAAGGTTTGTTCCCTCATGCACAGCATTCCTTAGCTGGATTTGGGTTTATATAATTTTGAAACTTTAGATTCATTATTTTCAACTGTTTGGCTTATATTTTTATGTATCAAACTTTTCGATCTTAGTGTCACTGATGAGGAAAGAATTTCCGAAATGTGCACATCTGGCACATCAAAATTTAACTGGTATTTGTATTATATGTGGCGCGCCACGAGATTTTGGGTCCAAATGAGGTAATACGTCATAAGCAGAAAAATGACGACAAAGATTGACGTCAAAAACTACAAAGCACCTGTCTGAAGACGTTACTTTTTTGTTTACCGGAACATTTGATTACCAAAGAACATATCTTAAATTTGCAACATATGGGCGACGTGCATGTGTGAATTCAATAATAATTTCAGAAATTTGTTGTCATTGATATGTTTTTGTAAATATTCATGATTTTTAACCATTTGGCGTGCAAAGATACACATATTAGTCACGGTGCCAATCAAGGGCAATAACCGATTTTACTTCCGTCGTTAGTGTAAATATTGGAGTTATCGTGAAGTCAAAATGACTCGAAAAAATTCATCAAACTAATTCAATGGCTTTAAGTCAGGCAAGCACGACTTCGTCCGTTTGTATGATACCTCCTGATTTGGTCGAGGATCAGGATGCTGAGTTTTATTCAGAAATCGTAGAGGTAAATGACTTGTATTTTGGAAATTTTGACGTTGAAGATACCGAAGTTAAGTCTGATCATAATCATGATACTGATGACAATGACAGCGAGTCTGATAGTGACTGTGACAATGCTAACATTTCTCATAATCTTGATAATGACGGTGATTTAAAAGAGGCGGATAAATCAGAGTATGATCTGTTGTCGCAATTTAAAAAACAAACTTGTGGTTGTAACCGGTTATACGGTAGCCCATGCAGTGCAAACGTTGACTGGGAGTCTGTGATCGAGTATCGAAGACACTGTCAGGAGATGACAAATGACGAGTTGGATGTTGCAATTAAATTTCAACTTTTTCACCACAGAAGAAATGATTCTGTTACAGACAAAAAGAAACATAAATCTAAAGAAAGAGAAAGATCCAGACAAGAGTACTTCTTCAGCGGTAAACGTGTGTGTAGGGTTACATTTGCCTTTGCCCATGGAGTGAATAGGAAAAAGGTTGATGCCATTGCACATTCTTTAGATAATGAGGGGTTAGGTGCGCGCTCTCATGGAAATAAGGGGAGGTTACCAAAGCATGCATTAACTTTAAATGATGTGCAGATAATTAAACAGTTTGTCATATCTTATGGGAATAAGTTTGGACTTCCACTTCCAGGAAGGTTACCAAATTACAGAGAACATAAAACTGTGTTATTACCATCTGATAAAACAAAATATGATGTTTACAGCGATTATGTTTCTGCAGCAGAGGAAGTGGGATTAAGAAAAATTTCCTTATCTGAATTTAAAAAGATTTGGTTAGAACAGTGCCCTCATATTATGATAATGAGACCAACAACAGATTTGTGCCATAAGTGTCAATCATATGTTACATGTATAAAGAATAGTGGGAGTTTGTCTGAGGAAGAAAAATGTGAATTACTGAATGAGTATGTAAGTCACCTAGAAAAATGCAAAATTCAGAGGGAAGAATACAGAACACAGTGTGATGAAGCAAAGATCAACTTTTCACAGCTTCCAGATGATAAGAAAATTAGAGGTAAATCACTCAGTTTGGTTTGAAATTAAGGGTAGCATTAGCAAAACAATATCATATTATAGTGTGATAGAATTTAAATAAAAATTATTCATAACCCAAATTTATTGTACCTTTGAAGGATAATGGTATTGTTTTAGATAAGGTGAAAAACCTGCAAGGAGTATGGGTTAAATAAGCAATAAATAATTAATCTAAATATTGGTGAGAGAGAGAGAGAGAGAGAGAGAGAGAGAGAGAGAGAGATCAGAGACCCCCTCCTCCCCCCAAAAAGAAAAAAAAATACAGTAAATTATCCAGATGAGACTTACAGTGAAACTTACAATTAGCTAATATGTTTAGCTAAAAAGTTACAAGAAAGGGAATTCACATGTATATAGGTACATGATGTGTAAAATTTATTTTACATGTACATTTCTCAGTTGCATTTCTAGATCTGTTATTGGTATTTTAGTGATGAAGTGCTTTGAATGTAAATTTCCATGATACTTAACAAACTTTTAAGGTTTCCACAATTTGAAAATTTGGTAGCAAAATCTCTTTTTATTTATCTTCTTCTTTTTCTTATTGTTATAATTATTTTGCAGGACAAGCTGAATGTTCAAACCAGACAAGAATGCACTATAGCTTTGACTATGCTCAACAAGTGCATTATCCTCATTATGCCCAGCAAGTTGGGCCGCTTTTCTTCAAAACACCACGCAAATGTCAGTGCTTTGGTGTTTGTGCAGAGGGATCTGGTAAGTAAATCTTATAGTGAAGTGATGCTTTGTTAATTAAGGTGTAACCTCCTGTGACCATTTCTTTGCTTTGAAATTGTTCCCTATCACTAACTTTCAAAAGGTTATATTGTTTCATTTAAATTTGGTTTGTAGTTTTATAATTATAACAGGTTTTTTTTTTTTTTTTTGAAACAATGCAATGAAATTAAGATTTGACTTCTTTATAATTATGCTTTCAGGAAGGCATCCACAATGTATTGCTGTACCTGTTTATTTTTTCCAAAAAACAATTTCAGTCTTGATCATGTTGATGTTAAAGAACATGTCATCATTTTGTGGTTCCAATTTTATTTTAGCAAGAAGTGACAGAAAATTTTGCTAGCTTATAGTTGAAAAGATGTTTTTTCTACCCTTTCTTTTTTATTCTTCAGGTTGTCTTCTATTGCTTAAAGTGACCACCTTGGTATAAGGGAAATAATTTTGACTGAAACATAAAATCATTACAACACCATCATGTGGTAATTTAAGAAATATTTGATTTCATAATTCAGCCAAACATATGCATTTTATTTTGAGGTTGTCCTTAAAGCTGCAATAAGATCACCAGTTTTGAAAAAAAAAAAAAATTCTGTTTATATTATTCACTTCTTATAGTGATCACTGGTGCACACCACCCATCTGCAGTTCTTTTTCCACACCTTTTCTCTGATTAGTTCTTGTTATTCAATTTAAACAGGATCTCAGATATTTTATCTGGTAGACGAGGCTGAATACACTGGAAAAGGTGCCAATACAGTAGCAAGTATGTTGCATCATCATTTTTTGAACAGAGGATATGGAGAAAAAGATGTCAATTTACATATGGATAATTGCTCAGGCCAGAACAAAAACAATACAGTAATTGGGTTAGTATCTAAAGCAGTTTTTAGTAAGATTTGCTGTTAATATAAGTTCTGGAATTAACATGGTAAAAAAACTTAATATTTATAGGTATACCTTTGACACTTTGATTCATTTTATGGAAGATAAACATATGTCACTCTGTTGTGTTCATTAAATTTAGAATGGGCGATTTCAACAATGCACTACACTTCAAAATAGAAGGTTATATAAATATTGTTGAAACTCATTATTTAAAAAGGATAAGTATGACAGCTTGTTATGCATCTTAGCAATGTCTTTCTGGTTGAGTGAATTTTAACAGAGTTATGGTTCTTTAAAATACATGTTCTCACTATTTATATTAAACAGATTAACTTTAATTTTGCATATTTTTTGTTGATTGCTTATGTATTTCAGATACGGGCTCTGGCGAGTGATGACAGCTCGTCATGATTCAATGCAGTTTTCACTAATGGAAGCAGGTCATACCAAGTTCCATCCTGATTGGCATTTTGGACTCTGGAAGGTTAAGTGGAGAATGTCAACTGTGGAAACGTTAGAAGAAGTAGCAGAGTCTGTCACAAAGTCATCTAGAAATGGACATAACATCCCTCAGCTTGTGGGAGATGCCCAGAGACCTGTTATTTTTTATGATTGGAGCAAGTACCTGAAAGAATACTTCAAACCCATACCTCATCTGAAAACTTACCATCATTTTAGGTTTGTAACTGAAACATGAAAATAGTTAATGTGTGAATTTTTGTGCAATCTTGAATAGTGATTTATCTTAATTATCATAAGAAAGACTGCTAAACAGAATATTTGGTTCTTATATTATAATATTATCCTCATATGGGAACATGTGATTGGTGACATTCAGCAATGAAACTCTGCTATCTATTTTCACCACTTGGCATCAAGTCAACAGTTTGTAGCAATTCCTGTGAAATGCAATTTGCAAGTTTAATATATTATTTCATACAGTATTTTTGTTAAACCCATTTAAATTTGTACAGCTAAAGTAATAATTATTAGACAGTTTTCTTGCATTTTACAATTGTCAACTTAAGTTAAGAAGCTGTTGAGCCTTTTTCTTACAAAAAAAAAAAATCTAACCATCTCCGGGTTTTTTGGAAATGTTCACCTAGTCAGTCATGGAAAACTCTGCAATGGAACACTGAAAATACTTTATTGTAAGAAAGAGTAAATGATCTGAAAAATGGACTTATCAGACCAAATGCTAAGTTTGCCAAACCATACAATCTCCGGTTTTATTGGAGATGTTCATTTAGTCAGTCATGGAAAAGTCTTCAATGAGGCACTGATGTGCATTTAACCACAAGTGACTAGATGCTCTCTAGCATTGCAACATGAGTAGTATTGTAAGGTCAAAATGGAAATATAATGGCACATGTCTAAAAGATTTCCAGTTACTTTTCATGAAAAAGGTTTGATTAAACAACACTTAATTTCATCTTCATTATTTACAGAGTGAGTAGACATAACCCAGGAATAGTTTTTGTAAAAGAATATGCTAATAGTCCTGAGGTAGAAATAAATGTTTTAAGAAATCAAAACTGCAGGTTTCCACATCTGGATCCCGAACTTCCAGCTGTGATTCCTCCAAAAGGCTTAGATCCAGCTCGACAGTGGTACCTGTACGAAGAGGTTGCACCTTACTGCAATAACAAGGACTCTTGTAAGAAACCAGATGTCACCAAACCAATTTTGAAAGCTGAACAGAGTGAAGAATATGACAAAAAACGGAAATGTAGCCACTGCAAGAGTTGTGGTCATACCAAGTCACGCGGTGGCATTATTACATGCCCAAAATTGTTGTAACAGTTAATCACCAAGTTTACACTATGAGATTGAAATGAGAGACATTTTATTGATTCTTGATATAATTTCAGGCTCTGTAAAGTTTCTGAGGCGGCATGTGATCTATTCACAATGTTGTTAACATTTTTGAGTGTACTACATGTATACTGAATATACATATGAAACCTATTTACTATACAACTACTGACTTTTCACTGAGTTGAAGTTGCCAATCACTGAATTGGCTTTTATAAATTGGCTTAATGACATATTAATGACTTATTTACAAACAATTTTGTCCCACTGACCTTGACATTTATTAAAAAATGCTTACCTTTCATTATAATTATATCATTTAATAAGTTTTGGATATGATCAAAAGATAATGTTCATAATAATTATATAGCATCTGCAGGGTCATTTTAAATTTTGATTTATTTTTATAAATGTAATTAATTAATGATGCTGCTTGAGCTAGTGTCGTATGGAGTTATGTCCCTTTATCCTTTTCTTTACAATGAGTCATTTTAAAGAAAAATCTTTTCCAATTTGCCCAATTTGATTCTGGGAATTTGCTGCAAGATAATAACCAAGTCTGCAGACAACATTTGGTTATAATACAGAAATGTATCCTTTGCAAAGTGACACAAAATTGGTACTATTTTGTCAGTTTTTATCAATATTCATATCATTAAACCTTCTGACTTAAGTCTCATGAACACTATTTTTTAAGACATTGTCATTAACTATGGATGAAACAACATTATGGTTTTTGTTTTTGTTTTTTTTTTTTTTTTCTTTTATGTCAAAAAAAGTATAACATATTTACTTTGTTTTTAAGCTTCATTTTCTCACCCGTTGTGAGCATTTTAGACACATTGATTCAAAACTTGTCAATAGATTTCAAGACTTAAGTATACTCCTATGATTTAAGGTAAAAGAAATTATGCATACAGTGATTGATTGGTTGATTGATTTTGAATTGATTGACTTATTTAATTCGATTGATTGATTTAATTGTTTATTTATTATGTAAAAGGATCTCAAAATGTTGTTTTTATGGGTATTTGATGTTTTAAAATGTTTGAATGGCAACTCTTGCTTAATATTGTCAGTATAAGTGATAGATTGTTATAAAATTATGTTGCCATGGCAACTGACTACTTATATATATATAAATTCTCCAATCTTGTCATTTTTTCTTAGGAAGACATGATCTCCTTTTTAATTGTCAATGTTGCATGTATAATAAATTTTGTTTGATGTTTAGCATCCAGAAAATAGATATTAAATCTTTTGTAGAATACATTCCTTCAAAAAAAACCTGAAATTAAAGCTGTCGCCATGGTTTCCGAAAGCTACTATTTCCACAAAACTACAAGGAATTTTGCAGTGAAACTTTCAGAATATGCACACAAGTTGAAAGGCTAAAAGAATATGCCATTATCTCATTTTTGCCCAGGTACCTCATTTGGACCCAAAATCCCATGCCTGGTCACATATTATGTTTTGAATGAATAAATGATTCATTTAATATAAGAAAAGTTGGATTTAAGAATTGTTTAATGTTTATATCCTTCATGTAAATTTAAAAGTTGACATAACCTCCACCAAGACATAAAGTCAGCAATACATACATACATGCACAAGTTATATAAGCAACACTTAACTGTCAAACAACTTAATATCACTGATTCAGATTAATCTATTCATGATATAATTGTTTTATTAGTTACACAACAAATTATTTTCTATTTATGATGTTAATTAAGCATTAAATCTGATTTTCATGTGGGCCATTGAGAAATAACCTGAATGGACGCTTTGCACACAGTGTAATTCAGGAAGATCATTTCTCAATGACCAGAATGAAAATCAGATTCAATGCTTATAATTAAATTTTTAAACAACTTAATCAAATAAGAGTATAACTTTATGCAAATTTTGCTTTTAATAATTAATTTAAAAAACAAGGTAAAATTACATGCATTAAAAGTAGTTTGTTCTAGATTATGTCACAAACACATCAGCATGTTCAAGTAATAAAAAATGACCTGAACATATTTTTCACTTTTCAATCAATAAAATCGTTAGAAATTTGTCAAATTTAATTTAAAAAAAGATAGCAGAACTGTAAAAGTTTATCATTAAAACTCTTCATTCAAGCTCTGAGCCTAATCTCCAACTATGCTATGTCATGATATACATGTACCATAAACATGTCAAAACTGTGGCTGATTCTTTTATGACAGGTTTGACTGGTTTTTATGAGTAAACAAAAGTTAATAGACATATATGAAATCAAATACCTACCGGTTATGTATGCAGTAATGACATATTTATTTATAATCTAAATTCTGATAATACATTTATATTTTACATACTATTAACAGCCATACACAATTAGCACTAATTAATTATTAACACTAGCTTTAAATTATCTACTAGTTATAACACTTTAAGCTGCATTAAACAAAACTGACATATATCTAGAATACATCACATGATTTGTCACATGATATGTCACATGATGGAATGTCACCTTTACCAACATACAGTAAAACTCATGCATTCAATTTTCCCTTGTTCCATAAAATATGATTTGACAGAGTTTATACTTACACTGAAAGAAACTAGACGGCATTTCCCAAAACTTATAAATATGTATTGAAATTTTAGTCTAATTATAACATATATCACAAATTAAATTAGGCAAGACTACATGTTAAATATGATTCGTCCTTTAATCTATAAAAGTTCTTATTTATATTTTCTTATTTTAATATTTTGACTGAATCAGATTTTCACACTACAATCTCCATCATTAAGTAAAAGTGGTAAGCAAATATCCACTATGGGTTTTAAAGCAGATTTCTAGTCAATGGGTGATTATTTAGGTAGCTGGTGATAGTTAGACAAAATACATTTAATAAACTAAAACACAGAATAAAAATACCAAACAATCAAGTATATTTATCCCCCTTAATAAATATTTTGTATGGAGAAGCTGATATGCCTTTGATTTTAATTATTATTCTAGAGAGTTTCATTTTTTATTACAACTTGATATCTGCATCCTATTATCCCAATTTAACACTTCTAAATCTGCAATGAAATTAAATGTTTTAATCTTTATAGGCCAACAGGTAATTAAACTCTATTAAATATGTAAGTTTTACATACCTTTGGTGTTATATGCCTGTCAAGGAATTCCTCTCTAAAGAATCTATTTCCATAGTATAGATGGCCGTATTTAGATGTAGTATGTAATAATGGCTCGTAGTTAAAATCTTTCTTTGAGAATGGTACAAAACTAAAAAAACAACAAAAGAAACAAATAAATAAACATAAAAAAATCTATAAACACAAACACAAACCATTTGAACATCACCTTTAAGAACATTTTCACCAGTTTCACAACTGGAAACAACATGCAGTGTAAGTGTTTATAAATGACAGGTTATTTAAAAAAAGAGTCAAAACTAAAAACTCCATGTCATTATCTGTTCAAATAGTCAACTTATGATAATTTGAAGCTATTTATCCAAATTGTATTTATTAATCACAAAAACACTTAACCCATTTTTAGACCAAATTACATGAACAAACTTAAGGCCTAGAGAAGCCTAAAATCACATCAGATTTATTCTCTTTATCACCAGTTGCACCTCTAGGTCACAATGGCATAGTTATGGCAGACATGGCAAACCCATTAACAAATCTGCATTGCACTGGCCCATACATGCTTCTGACCAAGTACCAAAAAAATCTGACCAGCAGTTTCAGAAGAGATTTCAAAAAATAGGTGTTTACAATGCGTACACATACATGCACATGCTGCCCTATGCAATAAGCTCACATGACCTTTGGTGAGGTAGGTTAAAATCTTTAAATCATACTTTAAAACCTAACTGTAAACCCTGTCAAAATGGGAAAACTTTTACATCATAACTTAAACCTATCTGTAAATCCTGTGTAAACTTGAAAACCTAAACATCATAACTTAAACTTAACTGTAAATCCTGTCTAAACTTGAAAACTTTAACAACATAACTTAAATCTACCAGTAAATCCTGTCTAAACTTTAACATCATAACTTAAACTTAACTGTAAATCCTGTCTAAACTTGAAAACATTAACATCATAACTTAAAACCTAACTGTAAATCCTGTCTAAACTTGAAAACTTTAACATCATAACTTAAACCTAACTGTAAATTTTGTCTAAACTTGAAAACTTTAACATCATAACTTAAACCTAACTGTAAATCCTGTCTAAACTTGAAAACTTTAACATCATAGCTTAAACTTAACTGTAAATCCTGACTAAACTTGAAAACTTTAACATCATAACTTAAACTTAACTGTAAATCCTGACTCAACTTGAAAACTTTAACATCATTACTTAAACTTAACTGTTAATCCTGTCTAAACTTGAAAACTTTAACATCATAACTTAAAACCTAACTGTAAATCCTGTCTAAACTTGAAAACTTTAACATCATAACTTAAAACCTAACTGTAAATCCTGACTAAACTTGAAAACCTTAACATCATAACTTAAAACCTATCTGTAAATCCTGTCTAAACTTGAAAACTTTAACATCATAACTTAAACCTAACTGTAAATCCTGACTAAACTTGAAAACCTTAACATCATAACTTAAAACCTATCTGTAAATCCTGTCTAAACTTGAAAACTTTAACATCATAACTTAAACTTAACTGTAAATCTTGTCTAAACTTGAAAACTTTAACATCATAACTTAAACCTAACTGTAAATCTTGTCAAAACTTGAAAACATTAACATCATAACTTAAACTTAACTGTAAATCCTGACTTAACTTGAAAACTTTAACATCATAACTTAAACTTAACTGTAAATCCTGACTTAACTTGAAAACTTTAACATCATAACTTAAACTTAACTGTAAATCCTGACTTAACTTGAAAACTTTAACATCATAACTTAAACTTAACTGTAAATCTTGTCAAAACTTGAAAACTTTAACATCATAACTTAAACCTAACTGTAAATCTTGTCTAAACTTGAACATCATAACTTAACATCATAACTTAAACCTAACTGTAAATCCTGACTAAATTTGAAAACTTTAACATCATAACTTAAACTTAACTGTAAATCTTGTCAGAACTTGAAAACTTTAACAACATCACTTAAACTTAACTGTAAATCCTGTCTAAACTTGAAAACTTTAACATCATAACTTAAAACCTATCTGTAAATCCTGACTAAACTTGAAAACTTTAACATCATAACTTAAACCTAACTGTAAATCTTGTCAGAACTTGAAAACTTTAACAACATCACTTAAACTTAACTGTAAATCTTGTCAGAACTTGAAAACTTTAACATCATAACTTAAAACCTATCTGTAAATCCTGACTAAACTTGAAAACTTTAACATCATAACTTAAACCTAACTGTAAATCTTGTCAGAACTTGAAAACTTTAACATCATAACTTAAAACCTATCTGTAAATCCTGACTAAACTTGAAAACTTTAACATCATAACTTAAACCTAACTGTAAATCCTGACTAAACTTGAAAACTTTAACATCATAACTTAAACTTAACTGTAAATCCTGTCTAAACTTGAAAACTTTAACAACATAACTTAAACTTAACTGTAAATCCTGTCTAAACTTGAAAACTTTAACATCATAACTTAAACCTAACTGTAAATCTTGTCAGAACTTGAAAACTTTAACATCATAACTTAAAACCTATCTGTAAATCCTGACTAAACTTGAAAACTTTAACATCATAACTTAAACCTAACTGTAAATCTTGTCAGAACTTGAAAACTTTAACATCATAACTTAAAACCTATCTGTAAATCCTGACTAAACTTGAAAACTTTAACATCATAACTTAAACCTAACTGTAAATCCTGACTAAACTTGAAAACTTTAACATCATAACTTAAACTTAACTGTAAATCCTGTCTAAACTTGAAAACTTTAACAACATAACTTAAACTTAACTGTAAATCCTGTCTAAACTTGAAAACTTTAACATCATAACTTAAACCTAACTGTAAATCTTGTCAGAACTTGAAAACTTTAACATCATAACTTAAAACCTATCTGTAAATCCTGACTTAACTCGTAAACTTTAACATCATAACTTAAACCTAACTGTAAATCTTGTCAGAGCTTGAAAACTTTAACATCATAACTTAAAACCTATCTGTAAATCCTGACTAAACTTGAAAACTTTAACATCATAACTTAAACCTAACTGTAAATCTTGTCAGAACTTGAAAACTTTAACATCATAACTTAAAACCTATCTGTAAATCCTGTATAAACTTGAAAACTTTAACAACATAACTTAAACCTAACTGTAAATCCTGTCTAAACTTGAAAACTTTAACATCATAACTTAAACCTAACTGTAAATTTTGTCTAAACTTGAAAACTTTAACATCATAACTTAAACCTAACTGTAAATCCTGTCTAAACTTGAAAACTTTAACATCATAGCTTAAACTTAACTGTAAATCCTGACTAAACTTGAAAACTTTAACATCATTACTTAAAACCTAACTGTAAATCCTGACTAAACTTGAAAACCTTAACATCATAACTTAAAACCTATCTGTAAATCCTGTATAAACTTGAAAACTTTAACAACATAACTTAAACCTAACTGTAAATCCTGTCTAAACTTGAAAACTTTAACATCATAACTTAAACCTAACTGTAAATTTTGTCTAAACTTGAAAACTTTAACATCATAACTTAAACCTAACTGTTAATCCTGTCTAAACTTGAAAACTTTAACATCATAACTTAAACTTAACTGTAAATCCTGTCTAAACTTGAAAACTTTAACATCATAACTTAAAACCTAACTGTAAATCCTGACTAAACTTGAAAACCTTAACATCATAACTTAAAACCTATCTGTAAATCCTGTCTAAACTTGAAAACTTTAACATCATAACTTAAACCTAACTGTAAATCTTGTCAAAACTTGAAAACTTTAACATCATAACTTAAACTTAACTGTAAATCCTGACTAAATTTGAAAACTTTAACATCATAACTTAAAACCTATCTGTAAATCCTGTCTAAACTTGAAAACTTTAACATCATAACTTAAACCTAACTGTAAATCTTGTCAAAACTTGAAAACTTTAACAACATAACTTAAACTTAACTGTAAATCCTGACTTAACTTGAAAACTTTAACATCATAACTTAAACTTAACTGTAAATCTTGTCAAAACTTGAAAACTTTAACATCATAACTTAAACCTAACTGTAAATCTTGTCTAAACTTGAACATCATAACTTAACATCATAACTTAAACCTAACTGTAAATCCTGACTAAATTTGAAAACTTTAACATCATAACTTAAACTTAACTGTAAATCTTGTCAGAACTTGAAAACTTTAACAACATCACTTAAACCTAACTGTAAATCCTGTCTAAACTTGAAAACTTTAACATCATAGCTTAAACTTAACTGTAAATCCTGACTAAACTTGAAAACTTTAACATCATTACTTAAACTTAACTGTTAATCCTGTCTAAACTTGAAAACTTTAACATCATAACTTAAACTTAACTGTAAATCCTGTCTAAACTTGAAAACTTTAACATCATAACTTAAAACCTAACTGTAAATCCTGACTAAACTTGAAAACCTTAACATCATAACTTAAAACCTATCTGTAAATCCTGTCTAAACTTGAAAACTTTAACATCATAACTTAAACCTAACTGTAAATCTTGTCAAAACTTGAAAACTTTAACATCATAACTTAAACTTAACTGTAAATCCTGACTAAATTTGAAAACTTTAACATCATAACTTAAAACCTATCTGTAAATCCTGTCTAAACTTGAAAACTTTAACATCATAACTTAAACCTAACTGTAAATCTTGTCAAAACTTGAAAACTTTAACAACATAACTTAAACTTAACTGTAAATCCTGACTTAACTTGAAAACTTTAACATCATAACTTAAACTTAACTGTAAATCTTGTCAAAACTTGAAAACTTTAACATCATAACTTAAACCTAACTGTAAATCTTGTCTAAACTTGAACATCATAACTTAACATCATAACTTAAACCTAACTGTAAATCCTGACTAAATTTGAAAACTTTAACATCATAACTTAAACTTAACTGTAAATCTTGTCAGAACTTGAAAACTTTAACAACATCACTTAAACTTAACTGTAAATCCTGTCTAAACTTGAAAACTTTAACATCATAACTTAAACCTAACTGTAAATCTTGTCAGAACTTGAAAACTTTAACATCATAACTTAAAACCTATCTGTAAATCCTGACTAAACTTGAAAACTTTAACATCATAACTTAAACCTAACTGTAAATCTTGTCAGAACTTGAAAACTTTAACATCATAACTTAAAACCTATCTGTAAATCCTGACTAAACTTGAAAACTTTAACATCATAACTTAAACCTAACTGTAAATCCTGACTAAACTTGAAAACTTTAACATCATAACTTAAACTTAACTGTAAATCCTGTCTAAACTTGAAAACTTTAACAACATAACTTAAACTTAACTGTAAATCCTGTCTAAACTTGAAAACTTTAACATCATAACTTAAACCTAACTGTAAATCTTGTCAGAACTTGAAAACTTTAACATCATAACTTAAAACCTATCTGTAAATCCTGACTTAACTCGTAAACTTTAACATCATAACTTAAACCTAACTGTAAATCTTGTCAGAGCTTGAAAACTTTAACATCATAACTTAAAACCTATCTGTAAATCCTGACTAAACTTGAAAACTTTAACATCATAACTTAAACCTAACTGTAAATCTTGTCAGAACTTGAAAACTTTAACATCATAACTTAAAACCTATCTGTAAATCCTGTATAAACTTGAAAACTTTAACAACATAACTTAAACCTAACTGTAAATCCTGTCTAAACTTGAAAACTTTAACATCATAACTTAAACCTAACTGTAAATTTTGTCTAAACTTGAAAACTTTAACATCATAACTTAAACCTAACTGTAAATCCTGTCTAAACTTGAAAACTTTAACATCATAGCTTAAACTTAACTGTAAATCCTGACTAAACTTGAAAACTTTAACATCATTACTTAAACTTAACTGTTAATCCTGTCTAAACTTGAAAACTTTAACATCATAACTTAAACTTAACTGTAAATCCTGTCTAAACTTGAAAACTTTAACATCATAACTTAAACCTAACTGTAAATCCTGACTAAACTTGAAAACTTTAACATCATAACTTAAACTTAACTGTAAATCCTGTCTAAACTTGAAAACTTTAACAACATAACTTAAACTTAACTGTAAATCCTGTCTAAACTTGAAAACTTTAACATCATAACTTAAACCTAACTGTAAATCTTGTCAGAACTTGAAAACTTTAACATCATAACTTAAAACCTATCTGTAAATCCTGACTAAACTCGTAAACTTTAACATCATAACTTAAACCTAACTGTAAATCTTGTCAGAGCTTAAAAACTTTAACATCATAACTTAAAACCTATCTGTAAATCCTGACTAAACTTGAAAACTTTAACATCATAACTTAAACCTAACTGTAAATCTTGTCAGAACTTGAAAACTTTAACATCATAACTTAAAACCTATCTGTAAATCCTGTCTAAACTTGAAAACTTTAACAACATAACTTAAACCTAACTGTAAATCTTGTCAGAACTTGAAAACTTTAACATCATAACTTAAAACCTATCTGTAAATCCTGACTAAACTTGAAAACTTTAACATCATAACTTAAACCTAACTGTAAATCTTGTCAGAACTTGAAAACTTTAACATCATAACTTAAAACCTATCTGTAAATCCTGTCTAAACTTGAAAACTTTAACAACATAACTTAAACCTAACTGTAAATCTTGTCAGAACTTGAAAACTTTAACATCATAACTTAAACTTAACTGTAAATCCTGACTTAACTTGAAAACTTTAACATCATAACTTAAAACCTATCTGTAAATCCTGTCTAAACTTGAAAACTTTAACATCATAACTTAAACTTAACTGTAAATCCTGACTTAACTTGAAATCTTTAACATCATAACTTAAAACCTATCTGTAAATCCTGTCTAAACTTGAAAACTTTAACATCATAACTTAAACCTAACTGTAAATCTTGTCAAAACTTGAAAACTTTAACATCATAACTTAAACTTAACTGTAAATCCTGTCTAAACTTGAAAACTTTAACATCATAACTTTAACTTAACTGTAAATCCTGACTTAACTTGAAAACTTTAACATCATAACTTAAACCTAACTGTAAATCCTGACTTAACTTGAAAACTTTAACATCGTAACTTAAACTTAACTGTAAATCCTGACTTAACTTGAAAACTTTAACATCATAACTTAAACCTAACTGTTAATCCTGTGTAAACTTGAAAACTTTAACATCATATATGAATTTTCATTTACTGAGATATATATATGTACTATATGAATATAAAGCGGCTTTAATTGATTTATCAAAAGCAAAAACAGACTGTTACTGGACAATCGAACAAATGTCATAAATTGACTCTTCAACTCTGCCATTCTGCTGAAACATACACATTATGACTTAATTAATATATATATAAATACTTACATGTCATCATTAATTCTTGTAACCCATTCCTCAGCTTTCATCATCTGACGTGCTTGTTCTAGAGATGTAAATGAAGTTGCGACACGTAATGTTGGTTGGAATGGTTTGTATCGCTGCTTCTGTACATCTCCTGGTTCACGGAATGGTCCCTATAGAAAAAAGTATTTAAAGCTTTTAATAGGCAGATTGCAATAATAATCTGATTCTATCCTTTGTAACAAAATGTTCATGTAATGTATCTGTTATCTGATTCTAACCCTAGTTACCAAAATAAAATGTTCCTGTTATGTATCTGTTATCTGATTCTAACCCTAGTTACCAAAATAAAATGTTCCTGTTATGTATCTGTTATCTGATTCTAACCCTAATTATCAAAATAAAATGTTCCTGTTATGTATCTGTTATCTGATTCTAACCCTAGTTACCAAAATAAAATGTTCCTGTTATGTATCTGTTATCTGATTCTAACCCTAGTTACCACATTAAAATGTTCCTGTTATGTATCTGTTATCTGATTCTAACCCATGTTACCAAAATAAAATGTTCTTGTCATGTATCTGTTAAGTGATTCTAACCCTAGTTACCAAAATAAAATGTTCCCTTTATGTATCTGTTATCTGATTCTAACCAATGTTACCAAAATAAAATGTTCCTGTCATGTATCTGTTAACTGATTCTAACCCTAGTTACCAAAAAAAATGTTCCTGTTATGTATCTGTTATCTGATTCTAACCCTTAAAGTTACCAAAATAAAATGTTTCTATCATGTATCTGTTATCTGATTCTAACCCTTTAAGTTACCAAAATAAAATGTTCCTGTTAAGTATCTGTTATCTGATTCTAACCCTAGTTACCACATTAAAATGTTCCTGTTATGTATCTGTTATCTGATTCTAACCCTAGTTACCAAAAAAAATGTTCCTGTTATGTATCTGTTATCTGATTCTAACCCATGTTACCAAAAAAATGTTCTTGTCATGTATCTGTTAACTGATTCTAGCCCTAGTTACCAAAAAAAAAATGTTCCTGTTATGTATCTGTTATCTGATTCTAACCCATGTTACCAAAATAAAATGTTCCTGTCATGTATCTGTTAACTGATTCTAACCCTAGTTACCAAAACAAATGTTCCTGTTATGTATCTGTTATCTGATTCTAACCCTAGTTACTAATATAAAATATTCCTGTTATGTATCTGTTATCTGATTCTAACCTTAGTTACAAAAATAAAATGTTCCTGTTATGTATTTGTTATCTGATTCTAACCCTAGTTACCAAAATAAAATGTTCCTGTTATGTATCTGTTATCGGATTCTAACCCATGTTACCAAAATAAAATGTTCCTGTTATGTATCTGTTATGGGATTCTAACCCATGTTACCAATACCAAATGTTCATTTGTAAATAAATATTATTTTAAAAAATCACTCTGATCATGTGGTCAGTTCTTATTTTCAAATTATTTCAAAATACAAGGAAAATAAAAGGTTTAATCTCACTGTTTGGTCATCATGTGGTCAGTAAAAATTCTAACTTATTCCTGAGTACTTTAGAACATTTAGTAAATGATTTTATTCATCTGGTCATTAACTTAATTATTTCCAATTTATCCAACAATACCTTGGAACACTTTGGCTAGTTTTAACCATACTGCTCATATTGTCTGTTACTAATTACAACTTATTCTGGAATAGCTTAACACATTTTATAATTTACAGGTTATTGCTTTTTTCTGCATAATTAATTCCAAAAAACAAGACATATGTTTATCTTTTAGGAATGAAAAAAGTCCAAAATTCAGAGCTTTTTAAATAAAATATATCAACAATATATTTTCACATAAAAACCAGCTATATGTACTTAATTATCACCAATCAGTACTACCTGTGGTTTACTTGACAAGGGAGGTAACTGCTGTGGACGTGGAAGCTGATAACTTCTACAAGTTGGATCATATGGAGTTTTGTCCTTCTTCTTCTTAGCATGAAGTAAAGGTTTAACATTTTGTAATAAATACTCTGCTTCTGTTGGATAACTGTAATATAATACTTTGTAATAAACATACTCATCTTTTATTCAATATTTTGAAAAAAAAATGGTTTAACAAAACAAACTCCCAAGAAAAAACTAATGGTAATATATTATATTTTAAATGCCTGGTATAACCTATAATCTTAAAAAAGTGCAACATAAATGCTTTGTTTATCTTTTTGTAACAATCGCGTAATATAAATGCCTGGAAGAACTTACTGTAAGCATGGTGAATAATAAAGCCAGGTATAACTTGTGGTAAGAATGGTGAATTAAAAATGCCTGATATTACTTATGGTGAATTATAAATGCCAGGTATAATTTACAGTAACAAGAGGCCCATGGGCCTTAAAGCTCACCTGAGGAAATGTCCAAAAACTTGCAAAGAACTTAATTACAAAAACTTTACAAAATTCCCTCAAGTTTGGAAATCCAGCAATAATTAATCAGAAATATCTTGTAACATTTCATTTATAAATAGCTTATATGCATTATTTAAAAAGTAAATGAATAATTTCCAAATAATGATTTTGACCTTTAAACATATGAACTTGAACCTTATATCAAAACGGTCATAATATCAATACCTACATTATTCTAATATACATGCTTGTACAAAAAGTTAATGGTTTTCAAGATAATTTACAATTTCAGTACACTTATGCAGCTATGACCTTCACCTTTGAACATATGAACTTGAACCATATATCAAAATGATCGTCATATCAATACTTACAATATTCTAATATATATGCCTATACAAAAAGTTCATAGTTTTCAAGATAATTAACAATTTCAGTCTTCTTCTACAGATATGACCCTGAACTTTCAACATATGACCTTGACCCATATATCAAAATGATTGTCATATCAATCCCTAAAATATTCTAATATACATGCCTACACAAAAAGATAACAGTTTTTAAGATAATTAACAATTTCAGTACACTTATGCAGCTATGACCTTCACCTTTGAACATATGACCTTGAACCATATACATGCCTATACAAAAAGATAACAGTTTTTAAGATAATTAACAATTTCAGTACACTTATGCAGCTATGACCTTCACCTTTGAACATATGACCTTGAACCATATATCAAAATGATCGTCATATCAATACTTACAATATTCTAATATATATGCCTATATAAAAAGTTCATAGTTTTCAAGATCATTAACAATTTCAGTCTTTTTCTACAGATATGACCCTGAACTTTCAGCATATGACCTTGACCCATATATCAAAATGATTGTCATATCAATACCTACAATATTCTAATATACATGCCTACACAAAAAGATAACAGTTTTTAAGATAATTAACAATTTCAGTACACTTATGCAGCTATGACCTTCACCTTTGAACATATGACCTTGAACCATATATCAAAATGATTGTCATATCAATACCTACAATATTCTGATATACATGCTTATACAAAAAGCTTATAGTTTTCAAGCTAATACACAATTTAAGTATTTATAAGCAAAATATAACATTTCAGGGGCAACAACTTCTACATGGATTACCATATAGTTACGAAACTTGGTACCTTTTTAAATTTTGTCATGGGGAACATTTTAACAGCGTTTTGAATTCATATAACTCTTAATATTTGCAAGAAAATTGCTTAAAACTGCATAAATCACAAATAAGGTCATGACCTTGATTTGTGACCTTGACCCTATTTTAAAGGTCATTTCAAGAAAAAGTCAAAACTGAAAACCCCATGTCATTATCTGTTCAAATAGTCAAGTTGTAACAATTTGAAGCCATTTTACGAAATTTTTAAAATTAAATGCAAAATCGTGTTTCCCACTTTTCGATCAAATTTCACGAAATGAACAAACTATAGGCTTAAGACCCTAGAGAAGCCAAATATCACATCAGATTTTTTCTCCCATAATCTGTTTCAAAGAAGATTTTTAAAGATTTTTGGACCCCTAGGTCACCTTGACCTAGATTTGGTAGCCACAGCAATGCTATGAACAAATCTGAATTGCACCGGTCCATATATGCTTCTGACCAAGTATCACTGAAATCTGTCCAGCAGCTTTGGAAGAGAAGTCAAAAATAGGTGTAAACGTCACATGCACACACACACACACACACACGCACGCACGCACATACACACGCCGCGCCATGCTATAAGCTCACATGACGTTTCGGTCAGGTGAGCTAAAAATGGTGAATTCTAAAAGCCAGTAATAACTTATGGTGAATTATTAATGCCTAGTTTAACTTACAGTAAGCATGGTGAATTATAAAGCCAGGTATAATTTTTGGTAAGAATAGTGAATTATAAATGCCCGGTATAACTTACTGTGAAATATAAATGCCTGGTTAAACTTAAGGTGAATTATTAATGCCTGGTATAACTTATGGTGAATTATAAATGCCTGATTTAACATACAGTAAGAATGGTGAATTATGAATGCCTGGTATAACTTATGGTGAATTATTATTGCCAGGTATAACTTGTGGTAAGAATGGTGAATTATAAATGCCTGGTTTAACTTACAGTAAGAATGGTGAATTGTAAATGCCTGGTATAACTTACGGTGAATTATAAATGCCTGGTTTAACTTCGGTAAGAATGGTGAATTATAAATGCCTTGTATAACTTATGGTAAGAATGGTGAATTGTAAATGCCTGGTTTAACTTACGGTAAGAATGGTGAATTGTAAATGCCTGGTTTAACTTACGGTAAGAACAGTGAATTATAAATGCCTTGTATAACTTAAGGTAAGAATGGTGAACTGTAAATGCCTGGTTTAACTTAAGGTAAGAATGGTGAATTATAAATGCCTTGTATAACTTACAGTAAGAATGGTGAATTGTAAATGCCTGGTATAACTTACGGTAAGAATGGTGAATTATAAATGCCTGGTTTAACTTACGGTAAGAATGGTGAATTATAAATGCCTTGTATAAATTAAGGTAAGAATGGTGAATTGTAAATGCCTGGTATAACTTATGGTAAGAATGGTGAATTATAAATGCCTTGTATAACTTAAGGTAAGAATGGTGAATTGTAAATGCCTGGTATAACTTACGGTAAGAATGTTGAATTGTAAATGCCTGGTATAACTTAAGGTAAGAATGGTGAATTGTAAATGCCTGGTTTGACTTACGGTAAGAAGGGCGAATTATAAATGCCTGGTATAACTTATGGTGAATTATAAGGACCTGGTTTAACTTAAGGTAAGAATGGTGAATTATAAATGCCTTGTTTAACTTATGGTAAGAATGCTGAATTATAAATGCCTGGTATAACTTAAGTAATGGTGAATTATAAATGCCTGGTATAACTTACGGTAAGAATGGTGAATTGTAAATGCCTGGTATAACTTCTGTACTAATAAGATGATGGTTTTTCCGGGCTAGGTATTCTTTCTTTTTCTTTATTTCTTCCTCCTCTTTACGAATTCTGATTTGTTCCTGTTGCTCAGCATATTCTTCCAACTCACTTCTGTAAAAATTAAACAATTGTGATCCACTCTCTCTCTCAGACAGCATATTGTTATTAAACCTAATATACCTCTGATTGACTACTGAAGATTATTGGTAGATAATTAATTCATGAGTGATGTTTGATATAAACTAACACCAAAAGTGTTTTGTTCCCATTTTGCTGAAGAGTTAATTTGATCTTAAAGGTAAACAATCTTTCTTATAACAATAATGAACGATCTCTAGAACTGACAAACTTGATATTAGTAAAATAATGTTTTAACATCTTTCCACCCATCCACATACCAATCACTCTTACACATTACTAGCCAATAATATATTGTCAAGTCTCAATTTTTTTTCTCAAATAAATCACTGGTATTCAGCATTTAACATTTCGCTTCTTATTCATGTAAATATTATCATAATAAGTTACCTGACAATTTCATTTTTGATCTGTAAAGCATCTAAGTATCTCTTTCTACTGTGATAATTAAAGACATATTTTCTGACATAAAATCCTCGCCATACTTTCTGTATCTGTAAATAAAATATAGTGTCATATTAGTGATATGTGATTATACTACCTGTATAAAATATAGTGGCACTCACTATCAAAGTACCACTGGTGTCTCCATGACACCACTATACAACTCTGATGTTTTTATGACACCACTATCAAAGTAACAATGGTGTCTTCATGGAACCACTATTAAAGTACCACTGGTGTCTCCATAATACCATGTTACCACTATCAAAGTAACATCGGTGTCTCTGACACCATTATACAAGTAACAATGGTGTCTCTATGATACCACTATACCAGTAAAATCAGTGTCTCCATGACACCACTATCAAAGTACCAGTGGCAAATCCTTGACACCACTATCAAAGTACTTTTGGTGTCTTTATAACAGCACTATCAAAGCATCACTGGTGTTTCCATGACACAATATGCAAGTGACACTGGTGTCTCCATGACATCACCCTGGAAGTAACATTGGTTTTTTTCATGAGACCAGTATAACAATAACATTGATGTCTCCATGTTACCACTATTAAAGGAATAAAAAAAAAAAAAAAAAAAAAAAAAAAACATCTATGAAGCTAACAAAAAACATGAGTTTAACATAAAAATCCCAGAAAATCAAAAGTATATTCATATCTTAAAAACTAATAAAAGGATCACTTTATTCAAAAACCTACCTTGGTTGCCATGGCATTGTAATGATTAAGTTTCATAATAAGTACACTATTCTGAAATAAAAACAAAAGCTTATTAATTACCAGTAATGTCTCTGGTTTATCTATAAACACACACACACACACACACACACACACACACACACACACACATTCCTAATTTATTACCAATGCTATGATTATTCTCAGACAATGTGATAATCTTATAATATGTTAATTTATATTAATATACAGATTTTTATTCTCATTGAGTTTATCTACTTAAGTCATATAAATTGTTCCTTTAAAAATCATATACATATTAAAAATGTGTTCACTAGACAGTGTATCAACCTAATCCAGGTAATCTATGATACTTACTTTAACTAATATTCTGTAATATCTCCTTCCAAGAAATGCTCGGAAATTCTTCTGTATATGTGTAGCACAGTCATTTAAATAACTTTTAAAAAAAATAAAATTTGAAGCAAGTGTTACAGTAAAATACCCTGGTCATAAAAAAAATAATAAAAAAAGCAAACTCAATGATTTATGTAAGAGAAGATCAATTTAATAGTTTAAACATCCTTTGTAGCTGCCAGATATATAATTTTCAAGACTAAGAGCTTTATTTTTATATCATGAATTGTGACTGAGTGAAACAAAAACCAATAGTGCAAATTTAAAAAGCTTGTTCTTGGTGTTTTACACCCCAGTCAAGATTCTTTTACTTATTTCGAGGTCATCAGTTCTGGGATGGTGGAGGAAACAGGACGGCCCGCAGAAAACCACCGACCTCCTGCGAGCAAACTGACAAACAATAGGATCTGTCCCAATTGGGATTCGAACCCAGGCGGTGAGAGGCACTGTGATCCATAATTAAGTGCACCCTTTAGACAACTAGGCCACCAAGGCCCCCAAGAGGCCTGATGACAGAAAAACTATATAGACCCTCAAAGTTTGTGTTAGTGGTAGTAAAGTGTGTGTGTGTGTGTGTGTGTGTGTGTGTGTGTGTGTGTGTGTGTGTTTGTTTATCTTACTTTATGTATGATCTTGTTCTTGATCCTCTGAACCAGGCCTGTATCTTGACTGCACATTGGTACTCAAGTTCTCTCTGTAATTCTGCATCACTATAAATAAAATAACCAACTATAAGCAATGTATTGAAATTAAACAATTAAGATTAAAAATATGAGTTGAGTAATGGTGTTTAATGTCCCAGTCAAGAATATTTCACTTATATCGATCAACGCCAGTTATAGGCAAAAGTGCAGAAATTTTGACTGTGGGTTGCGCTGATGGCATTATACAGCAGGGTTCTTTATCGTACCAGCTCTACCGTGACACAGGACCTTGTTTATTTTAAGTTCCCATCTGAAAGAACCGTGACTTCCTTTTCGTAATGCCGAGTGCTACCCAGTTTCGAGTCTTGGGTCAGACCCCATTGGTGTTCGAACCGCAAACACCAAATTACAGAGCAAGTACTTTCAGAAAAGGGTTTTAAGCACTCCCGTAAAAAACTGGAAGTGCAAGGTTGAAATTGAAAGTAGCTTCATACATGTTATGGATAGAGCATGGTTTTCTTAATTTGCATCTCGTCAATGGTCCGATAGAATTACGGGCATGGTATGGGGCAAATATAGCAGACACTCAACTGTTAGTGGAGGTGTACAATAAATAATGTGGTTTCCACTAACCCACAAAATAGCCAATTTGAAATTTACTTCACCAATATTTATGATTTTACAGGATCTTAAGTATGACCATGGATCCCAGATGACAAAACCACATTCCAAAATAGACAATAGATCAAACAATATATTTGGAAAAGTTAGTTTTTCTTTTTCTTTCTTTCATTCTTGTGTAACTTAAATAAGGTTTCTTGACAGGAAGTCTATGATAGATTTTGTTTTTTTTTAAATTTTAGTGCTGAGTAATAATAATAATAATCCATTCAGGATTTTCTATTTTTTCTAGAGGTATAGATCTGAATACCAACACACTACCAATTCCAGAAACATGAATATGAATTTAGTAAATATCTCTTATAGTTCAAGAGTCGGGGGTAACCAAAGCACTTTGTCAATGCTGCGCTATTTACAAAATCAAAAAGTTATCAGCAATTATACTATGCATTTCCATATCGGTCCAACTAAAGTATGAGTTAGGATATCCTGTGATGTCGTAGCTTGTGAAACAAAGAAACGGAAAAAAGGTAAAAACTACAATTGACATTGATATAACTTGGTATTAAAATCAGTATTAAAATTAATTATTTTTACATTCTACATGTTAGTTGTTCTCTGATATTCACTGAGTATAACCTTACTTTTTCCGTTTAAAGGATTCCTCGACGATTTGGTCAGTTTGCCGCAGCAATCTGACCATCGTCGCCATGTTGTATATTGTTGTTAGGAAGTGATGATGTTCGGAACTGCTCGGGATTTTTTCAAATAAAAAAAAAATACTTCAATACAAATTTTGATTTTTTTTAAAAGAGTCAATAAGATAAAAAATTTAAATAAGTCACAAAACTTAAAATTCTACATTTAGAAATAATATCAAATAGAATCAAAACGGAAAATTAAGATGCATTCCGAACGCACCTACCATGGTTACATGTCAACAGTATGGCGGCAAGGAGTGAGCTATGACTTCCTTTTATGTTTATTATTTGCAGTTTCAAACTTTGTAAAATATAATGGCGATTTACATGCCACCTATTGCTCGGAAAAAGAGAGTACCAGGACATTATCAGTAAGTTTTTTTTTTTATTTCAATTGCATGTATAACATAATATATACAGTGGAAAAGTATCCATTAGATATACCGCTACTGTATACTGACTCTACACTACTGGTACAGTATATTACTGACTCTACAGGCTATGCTACTGTGTTGTTGGTGTCCAAGATGTTTCAGAATTAATGTTTACAAATCCAATTTACTCTATGGTAGGTTTTTGTATTTTGACTTGGTTTTAAATTATTCATATCTGTATCAAATATTCATTTTCTAAATATATTCACTGACAATATCATTTTTTAACATTATAATGCTCTATTCTCTTTGTTTTGCCTGAAAAAAGTTTGTACCAGTCCAAGATGCCCGTTGTTACTAGATAAAAAAAAACCAAAAAAAGCCATTGTGGATCCATTTTAAGCTCAACTGGCTAAACCCAGCTGAGTTTATGGCATGGCAAAGCGTGCCTGCATGTGTGTGTTGCAAAATAGGCTTCAATGAAGCAAAAATGGTCATAAGCTCAATTTATTTCCCATCTTTAGCTGATGAACCAATTATGGTAACCACATCACATTGTCTTACAGGGGCCACAGTGGCCAAGTGGTCTTAAGCATTCGATGTTACATATTACAGCGCCTCTCACCCCTGACATTGCGCATTAACGTCCCAGTGGCGCTAGCACTTCATCTTTGAAAGTTTATCAGTTAACTTGCTGCTTGGTCGTGGTTTTCTGTGATACTCCAGTGTCTTCCACCATTTCCAAAACTGACAAACTCTGTATGAGTGAAATATTCTTGAGTTGAACGTTAAACAGCATTACAAACAAAAACAAACATTGTCTTACATATGCAGACAGTTGAGCATCATAGGCCCTATTGGGCCTCTTGTTTTTGGCTTAATTTGGGGCCAAAATTGGGCCTCATTCCCAATTGCAAAAAGACTAAAAATTTCTGAAATTTAGACCATAAATTCCCAATCATATTGGAAATTATATTTTTTGGTATCTGGATCAGTGACTAAAAATAGTTACAAATAAAATTACCCCCTTGCAATCTTAAATGAAGTCGAAAAAATTATTTACAGATTTAAAAATGATGCCAAAAAAATCTTGCTGTAAATTAATAAAACTTTCTTTTCCTGAAAGAGAAAATAAATACATTAAATACATTATGATTTTAAATGTGATTTGTACTTCAATATAATTTATTATTTCATAAACATCATTGTTAATTGTGATTTTTAGCTCACCATAAGGGGGGAAATAGTGAAAAACTTTAAAAATCTTCTCCTCTGAATCTACAAGAGATATACCTTAGTTATTTTACTTATAACATCCTTAGGTCATCTACGGTATTTTCAGATTTGCACAAATGGAAGCCATGGGGCTCAAAATGGGGAAATTGTAAGGCACTGAGTGTGGGAAATTGCTAAAAATTATACATTTGTCACTACATCTTGAAAACTATTAACTTTTTTTACAGGCATGTATATTAGAATATTGTAGGTATTGACATGACGATCATTTTGATATATGGTTCAAGGTCATATGTTGAAAGGTCAAGGTCACTGCTGCAAAAGAAGACTTAAATTGCTAATTATCTTGAAAACTATTCACTTTTTGTTTAGGCATGTATGTTAGAATATTGTAGGTATTGACATGACGATCATTTTGATATATGGTTCAAGGTCATATGTTGAAAGGTCAAGGTCACAGCTGCAAAAGAAGACTCAAATTGCTAATTATCTTGAAAACTATTATCTTTTTGTATAGGCATGTATGTTAGAATATTGTAGGTATTGACATGACAGTCATTTTGATATATGGTTTAAGGTTATATGTTCAAAGGTCAAGATCATATCAACATAGGAATACTAAAATTATTAATTATCTCGAAAGCTATTAATTTTATGCATAGGCATGTATATTAGAATATTGAGGTATTGACATGACGATCATTTTGATATATGGTTCAAGGTCATATGTTGAAAGGTCAAAGTCACAGCTGCAAAAGAAGACTTAAATTGCTAATTATCTTGAAATCTATTAACTTTTTGCATAGGCATGTATATTAAAATATTGTAGGTATTGGCATGATGATCATTCTGATATATGGTTCAAGGTCATATGTTGAAAGGTCAAGGTCACAGCTGCAGAAGAAGACTTAAATTGCTAATTATCTTGAAAACTATTCACTTTTTGTATAGGCATGTATATTAGAATATTGTAGGTATTGACATGATGATCATTTTGATATATGGTTCAAGGTCATATGTTGAAAGGTCAAGGTCACAGCTGCAGAAGAAGACTTAAATTGCTAATTATCTTGAAAACTATAAACATTTTGTATAGGCAAGTATATTAGAATATTGTATGTATTGACATGACGATCATTTTGATATATGGTTCAAGGTCATATGTTGAAAGGTCAAAGTCACAGCTGCAAAAGAAGACTTAATTGCTAATTATCTTGAAAACTATTCACTTTTTGTATAGGCATGTATATTAGAATATTGTAGGTTTTGACATGATGATCATTTTGATATATGGTTCAAGGTCATATGTTGAAAGGTCAAGGTCACAGCTGCAGAAGAAGACTTAATTTGCTAATTATCTTGAAAACTATTCACTTTTTGTATAGGCATGTATATTAGAATATTGTAGGTATTGACATGACCATCATTTTGATATATGGTTCAAGGTCATATGTTGAAAGGTCAAGGTCACAGCTGCAGAAGAAGACTCAAATTGCTAATTATCTTGAAAACTATTAACATTTTGTATAGGCAAGTATATTAGAATATTGTAGGTATTGACATGACGATCATTTTGATATATGGTTCAAGGTCATATGTTGAAAGGTCAAGGTCACAGCTGCAGAAGAAGACTTACATTGCTAATTATCTTGAAATCTATTTACTTTTTGTATAGGCATGTATGTTAGAATATTGTAGGTATTGACATGACACACTGATTCTCAATAAAAGTTAGCATTTGTGAACACAAAATGTCAAAATTTCATTTGTATATTTCACTAACCATTCGTCATTTGATCAAAAGTTAAGTGAAGGAAGTAAACAAATCGCATAAAATAATTAAGTAATTTTTCAAACTTTGTCTGATTATGGTAAGCGCAAATAACAAGTTGATTTGTGCAAAAATGTCGGTTGAAATGTACGTTAAATGAAACACCATGTCAATATATATCTTATATTAGGTATTAGGTACATATATAATGGCAGTAACTTATAAACTTATATAGGTAAGTACTTGTGCCAACTTTTCACACTTTTCATTGTAAGTATAAATCAAATTAAACAGAAATATGATGGTAAGAACTTGTGAATAAAATTGCATTTATTAGTATTTTTAGTTTGAAAAAAATACATCATTTTGTAGTAACTTCACAGATCATAAATTATAAACAATTCTTATTCAAAGTGTACCAAAGCAATCTGTCATATGATTAAAATACACATTTGTCATGTATCTTGAAAGTTTCCTTAAGAAGAAAATACGAGTATCAATCAAAGAATGTCACTGTAATGTAACGTACATTTCAGTTAAATTAGGCATTGCGATAAATTATATGTAGTATGTATTAAATCAACGCAATCAGATTTAACTCTTTTAATATTACTATTAAAACACAATTCATGAACTCCATGTGGTCAAATGCATTGTTCTCTTGAAATTCGAAACATGTAACGTACATTTCTGTAAGGTAAGTATTTTAAACTAGACTATCTGTCCTTTTAAACACAATTAAGCTAAAACTTTTACATCCACTTAGAATGAACAATTGGTAAAATAATTAAAACCAAAAACCGATTGTTGTTTCATTTGTCGCATTGTTAATACCATTTCAATGGATTCCGGTAACGTACATTTCATTTTCTGTAACTTTTATATCTTTTGCAAATGATTTCATTGTCTGCATTGTTTAACTTGAACATGCGTTTAGATTTACCAGTTGCACATGGTTCGGATATTTTACATAGCATATATTGCTGTGAAATCCAAATAATATCGGACTGATTGGGCCACTGAAACAACTGTTTCTTCTTATTCCATAAAATCAATTTTGTACTCATTATCATCAACATCCACCTCCAGAATCCTCTCAACATACCACATTCCCTCATAAACCACTGCCACAAAGTCACCAATCTCAAACACATCTTGCACAATATCATTATCAGCCTCACTACTTCCTTGTTTTTACGTTCTAGACTTGCATATTTCCATATTCTTTAGTTCCACATTCATTGTATTCTCTATCTCTCCTTCTACCTGTGTTACTGTCTCTTTTTCTTCCTGTGTTACTGTCTGTCCTTTCTGTGTTACTGTGTCTCCTTCTTCCTGTGCTACTTTACTGATTTGTATAGTCTCTTTTCTCCAGTGATCACAATAATCGCCACATAAGCAAGACTCACAATAGCAACTCACATCAGCAACTCTGACTTCGCTATTTCCACACCCAACAATAGCGTGAATTTTAGATGTACCTTTGAGAGGCTTAATTGTAATTTCTGACACTCTCACTGCAATTTGACGGCACTGATTTGAGGAAAGAAACAAAAACGTGACCCCTTTCATGTTAGAACCAACCTGCCCATTTCATAAAGCTTTCAGCATCCTGTATAACTGCCCTTTCACCACACACAGCTTCATCTGCTAAACGTTTTGTACTACCACCCAACCCATCACACGGCCCCTTGCCATGACCAACCTCGAAGTAATTCCAGTGTGCAGAGAGGCCATACAATTCTTTGTGGTTAGCCACGTTAAGAAATATACTTTTATTGCGATATTGGCTGGTTGGCCCGTCTGTCCAGTAGTGTACTTTTTTTACACCGGGTACAAGGGTTTTAATTTCAGGAATAATCTGGTCTAAAATTGCAAGAACGGTTGTGCTTGAATGGCTCATTTCGTCAGAAACAATTACAAAGCTTTTATGGGTCAAGTCATTATTCTGGTCTCGATAATAACATACAACAGGATGGAGAGTCACTCCAGTCACATTCCAATATGCACTCTGGATTTCTTCAACTGTTTTGCATGAATAATTTTCTGCAAAATCCATCTGGAGAATAACTTCTAATTTCTGTAAATTATCTTTCAAAATATGCATTTGATTGTACTGTCTTTTCACTCTGTAAGCGTGTTCTTTGAATTCTTTCTTCATGTTAACCACTATTCAATAAACTTTTCTTTTTCTGCTTCTACTTCTACAATACGCATGACTTTCTTTGTTTTCTCTTTATCGCGTACTTCAACCCTCTTCCACTGTCCGTATACAACCTTCTCTGGTAATTTTGCAAGTAGTTCTTCGTTTGACGGTTCATCGCTTTTCAGAAAACTATCTGGATTTGTAGGTACTTTAATATCATGTTTTCTCAAAGTTTTTAGTAAAAGCGCCATATTCTGATGCTTTGTGCATAAACAAGAGCTTCTGCTAATGAACGATGTTGTCAAAATATGTTTTGGTCTCATTCTACAAAGCGTTGCAAGTGACATCTTAATACTTTGGGTTCTCTGACTGAAATTTCACGTATAGATTGGCCAAATAATCATTTAACACCCGCTTCTGTAGTTTCTGTCCGTCTGTAGATTTATAATCTGATTTTCCTGGTTGCATGCGACTGTTGTCATCGCGTTCATAAAATGACTTAACTGTATCGCTAAATGCTTGTTGAATGTGATGTCTACTTTGCTTTGATATACTTATCCCTTCCCTCTTACTTTGCTTAACATGCCTATGTTTATTCCTGTTCTATCACTTATCCATCTTAGCCCTTTGTATTTCTTCAAAATTTTACCACTGACAATACTATTGATGACTTGCAACTTGCCCGTTGAATGTCCAATATTAGTTTTTGCCGCTTGTATTTCCTGCAACAAAACATTCCCCATCAAAAGTTGTCGTCTTATTTTACCTGTTTGTGCCTCAGTCAAACCTGCTTTCCTCATATCACTTTCAGTCTTGCTTCTTGGTGTTTTTGGTGACTCTATATTAATATTCATTCTGCGCTGTCTTTGATTTCTCCTTTGTAATGTCTTGTACTTTTTAGTTATTACATCATTCCTTTGTTTCAGTGCTTTAATCTTTTTGTGTGCTCTGGCTAATGCTCGACTTATCCTCTTTCTAGTGCCGTGTCTCCTTGAATTCGGAAAAAGATTCACAACTAATCTTTCTTGTGATGTTGATGGACCTATACTCTCATATCCGCTTGTGTCTAGCTCAGCTGAATTGTTGTCCTGCTCAGCAAACGCCAAATCTTCTGCCTTCTTCTTAAGTCTATGTCTTTTTACATTCTCTCTGTTTTTCTTGTTTCTTTTTTCTCTTTCCTTTTTAGTAAGCTGTTGACTTGGAACATAATACGTCATTCTTCTTTTTCGTTCTTTAGCTAAAAACTTTTCTCCCTCAGCTTTCTTTTTTCTTTCTCTATAATCCTTTTGTATCTCTGCTCTCGTTTTCCCCATTGTTCTGAAATTTTATTTAAATACAATACTGTTATATTCAGTTTCCAAATCAATCGGATTCTTGTTATGTAATGTACGTTACTGTGAGTTGAAATGTATGTTACTGTGAGTTAAAATGTAAATTACCATAATAAACACATTAAATATTCAATTGTTTAAAGCAATTTACATCATATATTCATTTATATTCAGTAAACGAGAAACAAGAAAGTTAACAATTGGTGCAAACAGTTATTCCATTTCTCCCTGAAGAATATTGGTTTACATATCACTGTTTATATATTGCTAATGAAGTGTTTAGGTCTCAATCTTAAGCTAAATTAGTATTTGATGCATATGTAAATGCAATTTTTATGCAATATAATAAATTAACAAAAGTGATAAAAGAAGTTTTTGGTAATCCTTTATGTGAATTTATGATTAACAACAAAACAAATTGTGTTGTTAAATGTTGAAATGTACGGTTACAAATTATAACGTACATTACACTGGGAAATTAAAGCAATAATAAATATAAAATGATAACCAATAATGACATGTAATGAAGGACTACATACATATTTTTGTTTTATGCTTAAGGCTTGCGAATAGCAAGTTGTATGTAAATATATATATTTATCTAAAAACGTATAATTACCTAATTCTACATATGTCTGTAACAAATTGTCTGTTTAACCTTCAGCCAGCCGGCTTGACTTAAAATTACAAATGGCTGTTTGAATTTGACCTTGTGGCAACTTTAAAAGGAGCTACAAACACATCTCATGTTAGTTTCGCATCTTCACATAGAGTACATTACACTCACGTACATTACATTTTACAACAATTTTAACCTGCGTTTTGATGTATATTGGTAATAATGGTTAAAATACAATATGGAATCGCAGTAACACTGCAAAGAATATATTAAATAAAAGTAATACATTTTTATTTATACCATCATGTAAAAAAGCACAGTATCGTACATTACATCCTTAACCATAACCATGAACCAAGCTTTGGTTTATTAACTGATATATCGTTTACAAGACACATCTCACATATTATGGTTTATATATTTCTTTTATGGTATAGTGGGTGTTATTTTTATTGTAATACTCCATATGTATATATTAAGATTAAGGAAAAACTGTCTGATCTATATGTCGACTAGGCCGAATATTTATAAAATATAATATATGGCGACAACCGTTTAAATCCAAATACAGTTAGAGTCGTGCTTGTTAAATGATTACAGTATACTTTTCAAGTAATTTGTATTATATGTTTTCCATAAATAAAAACAGCAATTTGAGTTTAAATAATTACATGGCAAACTGTAAGGTTTTCATTATGAACCCTTCACTGGCGACAGTAACGTACATTACAATTAGAGACGATTGTCACAAAAAGTTTTAGAAAAAGGATAAAGATGCTCGAAATTCTGTTTTTGGGAAGCAACCTTGTCATGTTCTTGCCTTTGGTGACTTTAATATCACTATTTGCGGGCAATTTTAATTGCTATCGGCCGGCGACTTTAATGCTAACATTTATTGAGAATCAGTGGACAGTCATTTTGATATATGGTTCAAGGTAATATGTTCAAGTGGTGCAGTGGTTAGCGCTTCTGCCTATCACCAATGCGACCGGGGTTCGATTCCCAGCGTCGTATGTGATAAGGTATGAGGTCACCTGCTTGAGCATGTGGGTTTTTCTCCGGGTTCTCAGGGTTTTTCTCCCACAATAAGACCTCACGCGCGCTACAATTCGGGCCAACGAGCTAGATGAATATAAGTTGCACAACTTGTTTCTAAATCGTTGTAAAAGAAATAAAGTTTAAAGAAAAAGGTTATATGTTCAAAGGTCAAGGTCATATCAACATAGGAATACTAAAATTATTAATTATCTTGAAAGCTATTAATTTGTACATAGGCATGTATATTAGAATATTGTAGGTATTGACATGACAATTATATATGGTTCGAGTTCATATATGTTCAAAGGTCAAGGACATAGCTGCATAATTATACTGAAATTGATTGATGATTTGGAAATTATTCATTGCACTACAGTTACTTCATGCATACTATATAAGCAACTTATAAGTGAAATGAGAGTGGATATATTTCTGATTAAGTTTTGTGGAAGTTCTTAACTTGAGAAAACTTTTAAAGTTTCTGTACTTAATATTGTCTATTGCACTTTGCAAACAATATTGGATATATCTTCAGGTGAGCGTTAAGGCCCATGGGCCTCTTGTTTTTTTTTTGTTTTTTTTTTTTGGGGGGGGGGGATTTTTGCAACATAATAATTTCTCAATTTGTCTTGAAATGACGCGGAAATTCCCTGTTGCATAGGCCCTGGCCCCATTCCCAAAAATGGTAAAAAAAGGCACTGTGATTATAAATCATGCAGTCATCTACAAATTACTGGAAAGGTATGTCTATCTTTTATTGCATGTCATTGATAAATATTAAAAATAATGGTTCCAAAACACTATCTTGGGGTTACCTCCACTTTTAATCATAGACTATTCAGAACATTCTCCATTAACTACAACTCTTTGTCTTCTGTTTAATAAAAAGTCACTTATCCAACTATACAACATCCCATTAATTCTGTAGTATGGTAGTTTATATAAAAGCTGTCGGTGTGAGACTCAATCAAAGGTTTTTTAAAAGTCAAAGTATATTATGTCGATTTTACTTCTTTCATCAACATATTTGGTTATGTCCTCTGTTACTTCTAATAGTTGAGGTGTGGTTGACTTTTCTCTTATGAATCCATCCTGTTGGTGTATGAGTGCTTGATTCAACTTCAAATGTCTTACTTTTATCACGAACTAGTGTCCCCAGCATTTTGACAATGGTGGATGTTAGACTAATTGGTCTATAATTTTCTGAATGTATCTTATCACTTTTCTTATATAATGGTGTTATATTTGCATCCTTCCATTTAAGAGGCAGTTTTTCTTCTTGTATCAATTTTTTAAAGATTATTGAAAGAGGCTCACATATTTCATCCTTAAGTTCATATAAGACTTTGGACTGTATATTGTCTGGTCCTGGTGTTTTTGCTGGTATTGAGTTTTACTAATGATTTTATCACTTGCTCTATAGATATATCAATGTTCTCTATGTGTTCAATATCTAATTCCTCTTCTATTGCTGGTATATTTTCTAAGTCCTCTTCCATGATAACACTTGAAAAGAATTCCCCCTAGTACATCAGCTCTTTCTTTGTTCCCTGATACTGAGTTTCTATTATTGTTTCTAAGCTCTTCTATACCTGTTTTTACTTTTTTTTTACCCTTAAGACTTTTTTACTATTAATCTTGGATCCTTCTGTAATATGTTTTTCAAAGTTGTTGACTGATTTTCTTATTTCTGAGGTTGCAGGTTGCATTACTTCTGTCTGGCCCTCTGTTTTTTGTTTGTTTGTTTTTTTTTTTTTATCATTAAGTTAACTAACAAATTTCAAGATAGCACTGTCAATGTTTTACAAAATTAATTGTATACAAGTAATAATTAAAAAAAAACAACAAACTTGAAGTTTTAATATAGATATAATTGTAGCTTTTAAGTACATATTACGTAGTAGATGGTTGTAAACCATTACCCTATATATATATTACATATACAAACACTGTAAGACAATACAGCCTGTGAAGCAGCAAACTAGAATATCAATGACCCTGAACTACTTCTTATGTTGGTTAAACCAATCATTATTATTTGATAAGAAATTAAAAAGATAATAATCTAATTAAATGACATCAAAGTTTTGTAATAACTGAACTTCAGTTAAAGATATTTTACAATACCTGGTTTTAAATTTTTTTACTGACTTAACTAACACCCTTAAACAAGATCTGTAATTCAATTATATCTTAAATATATTGTTACCCAGTGACCAGAAACTTAATATCATTGATTTATTAAGAGAATGTTCTTACAGCAAACATCTAACATACAGTATGTCACAAAATGTCCTTACAGCAAACATCCAACATACAGTATGTCACAAAATGTCCTTACAGCAAACACCTAACATACAGTATGTCACAAAATGTCCTTACAGCAAACATCCAACATACAGTATGTCACAAAATGTCCTTACAGCAAACACCTAACATACAGTATGTCACAAAATGTCCTTACAGCAAACACCTAACATACAGTATGTCACAAAATGTCCTTACAGCAAACACCTAACATACAGTATGTCACAAAATGTCCTTACAGCAAACATCCAACATACAGTATGTCACAAAATGTCCTTACAGCAAACACCTCACATACAGTATGTCACAAAATGTCCTTACAGTAAAGATCCAACATACAGTATGTCACAAAATGTTCTTACAGCAAACATCTTACATACAGTATGTCACAAAATGTCCTTACAGCAAACACCTAACATACAGTATGTAACAAAATGTCCTTACAGCAAACATCTAACATACAGTATGTCACAAAATGTCCTTACAGCAAACATCCAACATACAGTATATCACAAAATGTCCTTACAGCAAACATCCTACAAACAGTATGTCACAAAATGTCCTTACAGCAAACATCCAACATACAGTATGTTACAAAATGTCCTAACAGCAAACATCTAACATACAGTATGTCACAAAATGTCCTTACAGCAAACATCCAACATACAGTATGTCACAAAATGTCCTTACAGCAAACATCTTACATACAGTATGTCACAAAATGTCCTTACAGCAAACACCTAGCATACAGTATGTCACAAAATGTCCTTACAGCAAACACCTAACATACAGTATGTCACAAAATGTCCTTACAGCAAACATCTAACATACAGTATGTCACAAAAATGTCCTTACAGCAAACATCTAACATACAGTATGTCACAAAATGTCCTTACAGTAAACATCCAACAATCAGTATGTCACAAAATGTCCTTACAGCAAACATCCAACATACAGTATGTCACAAAATGTCCTTACAGCAAACACCTAACATACATTATGTCACAAAATGTCCTTACAGCAAACATCCAACATACAATATGTCACAAAATGTCCTTACAGCAAACATCCAACAAACAGTATGTCACAAAATGTCCTTACAGCAAACACCTAACATACAGTATGTCAAAAATGTCCTTACAGCAAACACCTAACATACAGTATGTCACAAAATGTCCTTACAGCAAACATCCAACATACAGTATGTCACAAAATGTCCTTACAGCAAACATCCAACATACAGTATGTCACAAAATGTCCTTACAGCAAACATCCAACATACAGTATGTCACAAAATGTCCTTACAGCAAACACCTAACATACAGTATGTCACAAAATGTCCTTACAGCAAACACCTAACATACAGTATGTCACAAAATGTCCTTACAGCAAACACCTAACATACAGTATGTCACAAAATGTCCTTACAGCAAACACCTAACATACAGTATGTCATAAAATGTCCTTACAGCAAACATCCAACATACAGTATGTCACAAAATGTCCTTACAGCAAACACCTAACATACAGTATGTCACAAAATGTCCTTACAGCAAACACCTAACATACAGTATGTCACAAAATGTCCTTCAGCAAACATCCAACATACAGTATGTCACAAAATGTCCTTACAGCAAACACCTAACATACAGTATGTCACAAAATGTCCTTACAGCAAACACCCAACATACAGTATGTCACAAAATGTCCTTACAGCAAACACCTAACATACAGTATGTCACAAAATGTCCTTACAGCAAACACCTAACATACAGTATGTCACAAAATGTCCTTACAGCAAACATCCAACATACAGTATGTCACAAATTGTCCTTACAGCAAACACCTAACATACAGTATGTCACAAAATGTCCTTACAGCAAACACCTAACATACAGTATGTCACAAAATGTCTTTACTGCAAACATCCAACATACAGTATGTCACAAAATGTCCTTACAGCAAACATCTAACATATAGTATGTCACAAAATGTCCTTACAGCAAACATCCAACATACAGTATGTCACAAAATGTCCTTACAGCAAACATCCAACATACAGTATGTCACAAAATGTCCTTACAGCAAACACCTAGCATACAGTATGTCACAAAATGTCCTTACAGCAAACATCTAACATACAGTATGTCACAAAATGTCCTTACAGCAAACACCTAACATACAGTATGTCACAAAATGTCCTTACAGCAAGCACCTAACATACAGTATGTCACAAATGATCTTAAAACAAACAATCAATTTAGATTATCTTACAGAATGATTATGGCAGTTGTTATCATGTTCAAGTAATGATACATATGTCTAAATGTAATGTTTAATTTTTTTTTTAATACTTAAATTTATTTTTTTTTAGCCCAGATTCTTTCCGAGTGATTAGTGCTCATGCTGAGGAAACCCATCCAACATTTGAACCAAGAGAAGAAAAGCCAGTTATTGAGCCCGGTCCTCATTTTGTTGCTGGTGGTGGTTTAATTTTACCAGATATTTATAACAGGCAAACTCAAGTATTACCAAAATCTGTACCTGATTACCGTGCCAACAGGCCACACCCAGGAGGTTGTGGCTTTCTAAGAAATAATGTTAGACTTTTAAATGAACCAATATGTTCAGTTTATACAGATGCTACACATAATGAACAAGATTTATGGTGGCCTTCAAGAACATCTAAAGAACCACTCGCTTTGCCACCAAAAACAAAAGACACTATTTACAGAAAAGATTATTGGAATGATGATAATGAAAGGAAGTCAGCTGGATCAACCAGACACAGTGCCAACCCTAACAAACAACCAGCTCTTGGCACAGGTATTGATATATATATATATATATATATATATATATATATATATAAACTATCTATAAAATTAGTTTTTCCTGTACATATTTTGTTGCTATGTAAAATGTTTCCAGTTTCAGATAAATAATTCCTGTCACAGGACCAACAGTTATTTAAGTTTTCTGTAAACAAATCAGTACACATTATAAAAAACTAAAATAAATGGTATAACTAACAACCACCTCAAATGACATCACTAACAACCAGGTATAGTGACATCACTAACGACCAGATATAATGACATCACTAACAATCAGGTATAATGACATCACTTACAACCAGATGAAATGACATCACTTATAACCAGATGAAATAACTTCACCTACAACCAGGTAAAATGACATCACTAACAACCAGGTAAAATGACATCACTAACAACCAGGTAAAATGACATCACAAACAACCAGGTAAAATGACAACTAACAACCAGGTAATGACATCACTAACAACCAGCTATAATGACATCAATAACAACCCGGTGAAATGACATCACATCACTTACAACCAGGTAAAATGACATCACTAACAACCAGGTAAAATGACATCACTAACAACCAGGTAAAATGACATCACATCACTTACAACCAAATGAAATGACATCTGGTTATAACCAGATGAAATAACTTCAATTACAACCAGGCAAAATGACATCACTAACAACCAGGTATAATGACTTCACTTATAACCAGATGAAATAATGTCACTTACAACCAGGTAAAATGATGTCACTTATAACCAGGTAAAATGACATTACTCTGTAGTATAAAGCAAGGTGCCAAATGTGTCATGGACATTGTAATGTGGTTTAACTGTAAATGCAAATTATTATTATTTGCATATAATAAAATGTGGTTAATATTACAGATTTATCTGATTTTTGAAAATGGACTCTATCTTTTTTCAGAATTATTAAGAAAGTCACATGTAAAAAAGATACCTTCATTTAATTTGTATAATGATGTTTTGCTATTTTAGTACCAGTCAACTTTTTGAGAGCCAAAGATGGTGACCAAAGACTTTACAAAGAAAACATATCATATGAACATCAATATGATTCTAGAATAGATCAGAATTATCCACGAAGAGGAAAGGTAAAAATAACTATATCCAGTATAGTAAAAAAAAGACGGAACATACAAAAAATTGCTTCCAGAACTGTCAAACATAGATCATCAGTTCAAACAAAATCTACATCCAGTATTGTACAACATAAAACAGCTACATACATAAACTACATTCAGTATTATAAATCAGAACAGCTACATGCAACAACTACATCCAGAATGGTACAACATACAACAGTACATACAAAAACTACTTTCATTATTGTACAACATAAAACAGCTACATACAAAAACTACATTCAGTATTATAAATCAGAACAGCTACATGCAAAAAACTACATCCAGAATGGTACAACATACAACAGTGCATACAAAAACTACATTCATTATTGTACAACATAAAACAGCTACATACAAAAACTACATTCCATATTTTACAACATAGAACAGCTACATACAGAAACTACATTCATTATTCAGGGCTCTCACAGCTAATTTTGGGAATTGGGCCAGGGCCCTTGGAATTAGGAAAATTTGCATTGTTTTAACTGATTTTGGGAAAAATCAAAAAGAGTATAAAAACAATTTACTTATTGCTTATTAATAAATAACCATATTTATTATATTAAAGATTATTTTATATAATAACTATCTTTCTGAACAAACCTTTACATGATTAAGCAAGCAGAGTTTTAAAATTGCAAAATCCTGTCCTCCATATCCCTGACTTTGTTGATAGCCCTTTCCAACTGTGCCTCAGTTATAAAATTAGAATTAGTATGTTTTAACCCATATTATGTACGAATATAAGAAAAATGATATAATGTCACAAAATTTCTTTTTTTTTTTTTTTTTTTTTTTTTTTTTTTTTTTTTTTTTTTTTTTTTTTTTTTTTTTTTTGGAATTGGGAAAAACCTTGGTTCCAATTGGGAAAAAACAGTCTTTTTTGCATTGGGAATGGGGCCCAATTTCAGCCCAAAATCAATCCCATTGAGAGCTCTGTTATTGTACAGCTACATACAAAAACTGCATCCAGTATTGTAAAATATAGAATACCTATATACAAAACTACATCTAGTACTGTAAAACATTAAACAGCTGTATACAAAAATTCAACTAGTATTGTAAAACATTAAACAGCTGTATACAAAAACTACATCTAGTATTGTAAAACATTAAACAGCTGTATACAAAAACTACATCCAGTATTGTAAAACATTAAACAGCTGTATACAAAAACTACATCTAGTTCTGTAAAACATTAAACAGCTGTATACAAAAACTACATCTAGTATTGTAAAACATTAAACAGCTGTATACAAAAACTACATCTAGTACTGTAAAACATTAAACAGCTGTATACAAAAACTACATCTAGTACTGTAAAACATTAAACAGCTGTATACAAAAACTACATCTAGTATTGTAAAACATTAAACAGCTGTATACAAAAACTACGTCTAGTATTGTAAAACATTAAACAGCTGTATACAAAAACTACATCTAGTTCTGTAAAACATTAAACAGCTGTGTACAAAAACTACATCTAGTATTGTAAAACATTAAACAGCTGTGTACAGAAACTACATCTAGTATTGTAAAACATTAAACAGCTATATTCAAAAACTACATCTAATATTATACAAGATAGAACAGCTACATACAAATACTACTTTCAGTGATGTAAACATAAAACAGCTACCTATAAAAACTGCATCCAGTATTGTAAAATACAGAACACCTATATACAAAAACTACATCAAGTATTGTAAAACAGAATAACTACATACAAAAACTACATACAGTGTTGTAAAACATAGAATAGCTACATTCAAAAACTACATCCAGTGTTGTAAAACACAGAATAGCTATATTCAAAAACTACATCCAGTATTGTAAAACAAAGAATACTTACATGCAAAAACTACATCAAGTATTGTAAAACAGAATAGCTACATACAAAAATTACATCCAATATTGTAAAACATAGAATAGCTACATACAAACACTACATCCAGTATTGTAAAACTTAAATAGCTACATACAAAAACTACATCCAGTTTTGTAAAACATAGAATAGCTACATACAAAAACTACATATAGAGTTGTAAAACATAGAATAGCTACATAAAAACACTACATCCAGTTTTGTAAAACATAGAATAGCTACGTACAAAAACTACATATAGAGTTGTAAAACATAGAATAGCTACCTACAAAAACTACATCCAGTATTGTAAAACAAAGAATAGCTACATACAAAAACTACATACAGTATTGTAAAACATAGAATACCTACATACAAAAACTACACCCAGTATTGTAAAACAGAATAACTACATACAAAAATTACATCCAGTATTGTAAAACTTTAAATAGCTACATACAGAAAGTACATCCTGTTTTGTAAAACATAGAATAGCTACATACAAAAACTACATCTAGTATTGTAAAACATAGAATAGCAACATGCAAAAATTACACCAAGCATGGTAAAACATAAAAAGCTACATACAAAAACTACATCCAGTATTGTAAATCAGAACAGCTACATACAAGAACTACATCCAGAATGGTACAACATAGAACAGTACATACAAAAACTACACCCAGAACGGTACAATATAGAACAGTGCATACAAAAACCATCCAGAATGGTAAAACAGACCAGCTACATACAAGAACCACATGAAGTTTTGTACAACATAAAACAGCTACCTACAAAAACTACATTCAGTATTGTAAATCATAGAACAGCTACATACAAAAACTACATTCAGAATGGTAAAACAGAACAGCTACATACAAGAACTACATATAGTATTGTACAATATAAAATAGCTACATACAAGAACTACATCCATTATCTACAACATAGTACCAGATGATGTAAACTTGTAGTTTACATGGAATTTAAATTAAAATTATAAAATAAGAATTTGAAACTTGAAATTATGATCTTAATACTTTTTTTCATAGTTTGTTGTGCAACCTGGTTAGATCCAAGGCCACATCCAAACTAAAGATTTAAAAAATAAAACACTAAAAGCACTCTGACCACAGAATGTAGATAAATGTTAATTAAACAAAAATAAATTAAATACAGTTAATGTCCATCTGGCTAATCATTGTCAACACTTATAAGTCTGTGACACATCTGACTTGTTTACACTGAGTTCCAGAAATAATCCAATGATAAAACTTAAGGTGTGATTAGTCCATTTATGTCTTGTTTAATTAGTAAGTGACTTTATTAAGGCAGGATGAAATAATTCCAAAAGAAAGAAAAGATAGAAAGATAAATTACAAACACTGAACACATAAAATTAGATATTATTATTGTAGATTAAAGTCTGTCTTGAATTTTTCTCTGTTTACTAAAATTTTAAATTAATATATAGAATATATTATAGATTTTATTCCAAGCATGGAACCTTGTTATCACTTAAAAAAAGTAGCCAATTTTGCACTGTTACAAAAACTACATCCAATTGTACATACATATAAATGTTAGTTGTTTTCAATACTTGTTTTTTACATTACAGAGACATGGAAGTTTTGTATGGAAACAGATGAGTCCAGAGGAAAGTAGAAGTTTCGTTGATCGTCAAGTTAGTGAACTTCATTCTGAAACCAGCCTACCAAATCCTTTAATAGGTGAAGGAGAAAATATGGTAAAATTCAAGAATGGAGAAACGACCACAGTAAATACAAGATCACCAACAAATCTAACAAAAGAAAAATCACCTGAATTAGGCTGTAAATCTGTGTCTTTTGTTGATGACAAAAATGATGGAGGTGTTGATGCCAAACCTGTACAGTCCGGGTTAAATATAGCCGAAAACGGACATTTAGATAGACCATTCAATAATACACAAGTAGTAAATAATAATAACAATAATGAAATTTCTGAAAATATGACTATACACTGTGATAATCAAAATAAACCCATTTCAAAGAATGGTAACCGTAATGGTACAATAAAAGTTTACAATGGAGTAGAGGCAGAATTGATGGAAAGTCTTGGACTGAATTAACAACAAACCAGAAGATTTGATATAAAACATCTGTGATTAAACTAATCAACCTTAGTTAATTAAGAGTTTATCATATCATGGTATAATTAAGCTGGAATCCCAATAAATAATTGTTATTATTTTAAAGTATTATTATTAGGTATATTATAAGAAAGATATTTATATGCAAGTAATAAATTAAATTTAAAAAAAAACTTCAGTACAACATTTAAAGTTTAATAAGAAATAATTTTTATGTTTCATTTATAACTACAATCAGTATTAAAATTTGTATATAAATATATTTAGATATACATGTATATACAAGATACAGAATACACTGAATTATAGTTAGCACCACCTTACTAAAACAGAATCTGAAGGTATCTGTAGTAGCTCAGACTTCATTTAAACAAAATGCCTGTGACTGTGCTAGCACAAGTAGTCTACAGATATCTATGTATTTATATAACTTTTCTGATTTACTAAGATTATATTTATATCATAATAATGTTCTTTTCATTTGTTATTTTTTGTTTTTATTAGTAAATATTTGAAGGAATTGAAATTGTTTTATTTGATACTTTATTTTTTTTATCACAAAATGCCTTTTTGTATTAAATACAGGTTGATGTTATTATTGATATTTGAGATATTGATATGATTGACAGGTATTCTGTATACATGATATCCTATTTTTATGGTCAATTTTGTCTATTGTTATTTTCTGGCAGTTCCTTTATATGCTCAAATTTCTTTCTGGGCTGTGGGAATGTGAATCTAAATATTCCTTGAATTGTGAAACTAAATATTTCTGAAATAGTGAAGCTAAAAATCCTGGAATAGAGGATCTAAAATTCTTTGGGTAGTAAGGCAACTTATTCCTTTTTTTTAATGCTGTAAACCTTATATTGTAATTATGTGAAAGTGACTGTTAAGGAGTGACACACCCCCATCTCTACTGGTAACTCAAATATACCCTGTCTCTGTCTTTTTGTCACATGTAAGTCATATAATGCTGACATATTGTCATTTTTGTACTGTAAGGTTCATAAAGTTGTAAAAGTTACTCTAGCTATTTCATCAGCTTGTTTTCATTTTCATTGTGTTTGTAATATCAGTGTGTAGTGAAATGGTCTGTTACATCAGTACCATTGTATTCATTGTTTCAGTGGCAACAGTGTGGTCTGTTAGACTTTTGTTTGCATTTTTACTGTCTAGACAATATTAAAAATCAAACTGTGCAGTCAGTTTTCCTACAGTATAATATTTTTACTTTCTGGTTCACTTTTTTAATCTTTGGCTTTATGGCCCATTATAGCAGTAGTTTATCCTTATACATTTAAATCTGACTTATAAGTTGGTATTTTTTTCAGTTGCCGAACATACAACCAGTTTATGTTTTTTTTATTCTGTAGTTTTTTTGTTCCATCAAGGAACACATATTACTACTTTGTAGTCAGTTATTGTTCAACATAAGGTTCAGCTGAGAAACTTAAAACCAGTTTGAAGTCTCCACCTGTTCAAGATATGGTTCAACTGGGGAACACATACAACCAGTTCTTTCTTAATGCTCAAAATACTAAGAAACACATGCAAACGGTCTATTTTATGACAAAGTATCACTTGTTGATTGTGCTGGTTATATTTAGGGCCACTGTACTGCTTAACTTATCAGTATATTGTGCTGGTTATATTTAGGGCCACTGTACTGCTTTACTTGTCAGAAGATTGTGCTGGTTATATATAGGGCCACTGCACTGCTTTTACTTGTCAGTAGATTGTGCTGGTTATATATAGGGCTACTGCACCGCTTAACTTTTCAGTAGATGGTGCTGGTTATATATAGGGCTACTATACTGCTTTACTTGTCAGAAGATTGTGCTGGTTATATATAGGGTCACTGCTCTGCTTTACTTGTCAGTAGATTGTGCTGGTTATATATAGGGTCACTGCACTGCTTTACTTGTGAGAAGATTGTGCTGGTTATATATCAGGCCACTGCTCTGCTTTACTTGTCAGTAGATTGTGCTGGTTATATATAGGGCCACTGCTCTGCTTTACTTGTCAGTAGATTGTGCTGGTTATATATAGGGCCACTGTACTGCTTTACTTGTCAGAAGATTTTGCTGGTTATATATCAGGCCACTGCTCTGCTTTACTTGTCAGTAGATTGTGCTGGTTATATATAGGGCCACTGTACTGCTTTACTTGTCAGTAGATTATGCTGGTTATATATAGTGCCACTGCTCTTCTTTATTTGTCAGTAGATTGTGCTGGCTATATATAGGGCCACTGTACTGTTTTACTAGATTGTGCTGGTTATATACAGGGCCACTGTACTGTTTTACTAGATTGTGCTGGTTATATATCAGGGCACTGCTCTGCTTTATTTGTCAGTAGATTGTGCTGGTTATGTATGGGACCACAGTACTGTTTTACTTGTCAGTAGATTGTGCTGGTTATATACAGGACCACTGTACTGCTTTTACTAGATTGTGCTGGTTATATATCTGGCCACTGCTCTGCTTCATTTGTCAGTAGATTGTGCTGGTTATGTATGGGGCCACTGTACTGTTTTATTTGTCTGTAGATTTGCTGGTTATGTATGGGGCCACTGTACTGCTTTACTTGTCAGTAAATTGTGCTGGTTATATATGGGGCCACTGTACTGCTTTACTTGTCAGTAGATTATGCTGGTTATATATCAGGCCACTGTACTGTTTTACTTGTCAGTAGATTGTGCTGGTTATACATGGGGCTACTGTACTGTTTTACTTGTCAGTAGATTGTGCTGGTTTTATATATAGGGCCACTACTCTGCTTTATTTGTCAGTAGATTGTGCTGGTTATATATGGGGCCACTGTACTGCTTTACTTGTCAGTAGTTTATGCTGGTTATATATCAGGCCACTGTACTGTTTTACTTGTCAGTAGATTGTGCTGGTTATACATGGGGCTACTGCTCTGTTTTACTTGTCAGTAGATTATGCTGGTTATATATCAGGCCACTGCTCTGCTTTATTTGTCACTTTGCAATTCTTTTTGTTTTCATGCAATATATTTTATCTTTCATGATGTGCTTTACACCAGACTTATTTATTATTAAATTTACACAAATTGTATTTTTGTTTGTTATATGTTTCTCAATCCTATAAAATATGGACTTATTAACACTTCTGTTTAGAACAATGAACTGAGGATATGTCTTAAATTCCAAAGTACAATAGACACTAAATGTAATTGCAGAAACTTTCCAAGTTTCCCCAGTTTGGAACTCTCACAATAATTAATCAGTAATATTCAGTCACAGTTCATTTACAAATAGCTTTAATGAATATAGTAACTAAAGAACAATGGATAATTTCCAGATGATTTATCATTTCAGTATAGTTATGCAGTTATTACCTTAACCATTAAAGCCACAACTAAATCTTTATATCAAAATTATCACAATACAAGTATCTTAACCTGTAATATTTAAACACATACCTATGCCAAAAATTTATAGTTTCAAAGATAATACACAATTTTAGTATTCTTCAGCATCTATGACCTTGACGTTTGAAAAAATGACTTTGAATCATATTTTTTCAAATAATGTATCAATATTAATTGTCATATCAATACATATCATCATCGTTATTCATCATTACCCTGTTTAGATTACCCAGTTCTTTGTTTATTTCTTTTTCATGGGTGTGGCCTGGTTGTCCAGTCGAGAACAAAGTCTCTACCTCCATGCTTGGCCATTCAGTGGGTTTGTATCGCCCATTCTTAGAGACTTAAATTCTGGTTTCACTAGGTCATACCAGGTCAGTTTTGGTCTACCTGGAACGGATGACCTGTGACATTCAGTGTACAGATCCCAGATATCAATCCTGTACTGCGCTCTACATGGCCAAACCATCTCAGCCTGCCTGTCTGGAGAATTTCTGAGATATATTTAATGTTTAGCTGAGAGAGAAGAGACTCCATGGCGACATCTTCAGGCTTGACATGGCAGATCCATCTTATCATGGCTCTATCATTGCGACGAAGCTTCTTAAGAATGGCAGCTGTTAATGCACGTGTTTCAGAGCCATAAAGCAAAACAGTCTTATGTAGGTTGTGTAGAGGCGACCTCTTGTTGTGCAAGGCAGATGTTTGCTTGTTAAGATTTAAATCATCTCTCTGAACTTGTTCCATACAATATTCTAATAAACATGCCTATTCAAAAAAGTAATAGTTTTCCAGAGATCAAACGCTTTCAATCTTCTTATGCAGCTATGACCTTGAAACATGCATCAAAATTATCGTCATATAAATACCTACAATATTCTAGTAAGCATGCCTATACAAATATTTAATAGTTTTCAAGTTAATTTAAAATAGCAAAAAAATATCATTTCAGAGTCAACAACTCCTAAATTGATTAACATATTACGAAACTGAGTACGTTATTAGATTTTGTCATGCTGAACATTTTTGTAATGTATTGTTTTAATCTTTCTTGTTTCATTTTCAAAAAAAGCCTAAAACTTCAAATATCACAAACTAGGTCATGACCTTGATCTTTGACATTGACCCAATTTCGACGGTCATTTCAAGAAATAATAAAACTTCAAACCTCATGTCAATATCTGTTGAAATAGTCAATTTATAACCACCTGGAACTATTTAACGATATTTCAAAATCAAACGCAAAAAAGTGTAACCTTTTTAGCCGAATTTTACGATTCGTACAAACTGTATAATTAAGACTCTAGGGAAGCTGAAAATCAAAATCGTTTGTTTTCAAAGAAGGAGATTTTTAAATTTTTTTTCAAATGTAGGTCACAGTGACCTACTTTCTACAGCGACAACAACCAAAAGTGCAAATTTGAAAAACACCCTCCCAATAACTTCATGTAAAGTTTGATCAATATTGGCTGGGTAGTTTCTGAGAAGATGTCGAAAATGTGAGTTACACACACGCGCGAGCGCGTGCGCGCGTGACATAAGCTCAATGGCCTATAGGCCAGGTGAGCTATAAATAAACATAGCCAGAATGGCCCAAAATACAACAGAGAAAATAAATGAAATGCAAGAAACATGAAATAAAACAAGAAAAGGACATTGAACAAAAACTAATTTTAAAAAGGCAATTTTTGACACGACATAAACAACATTTGGTTTCATTTGCTTACAGAGAAGACGTTTTTCAAAGAATCCGATATAATTAGCTGCTAATTTGCATATTGCACTCAACAAATGAAAATTACAGAAAAAACAGCTGATGTATATTACATGTCCAGAGTTCTCGTTTGAAAATACCAAATTTAAACCAAATTGATCAATAAATAAATTAATGGTTATTTTTCTTTTTTCTTTTTTTTTATAGTAACAGCTGTCACCTTGGATTTAGAACCAGAATGAAAAATACAAATTTCAATCCATTCCACCTAGTGACCTTCCGCACCAAATTTGGTTCCATTTGGTTTAGTCCTTTAAGAGAAGTTGTTTTGCAATGAATCGACTATTATATAAAGCTGTAAATTTTCGTATTGTGCTAATAACATGTCAACGCAAAAAGTAACAGAAAAACCCTTCACATATATTACAATCTAGACTTCTGTTTTAAATACATTAAATTTTATCCATATTAATCAACAAATAAATATGTAAAAGCTATTTTTCTGTTTGTTCTATTTATAGTACAGTCAAACCTGTCTATAGCGATCAGTCGCTGGACAAGACCAAAGTGACCACTATAGACAGGTGACCACTTTGGACAGATATTCAACATAAGTTGTTATCTCCCATTGTATCGGATACATGTGTGACATATGTACACAGGTAGCTTTCTTAATATTTATTATAAATTCTAAAAAGTGATTTTCTTATAATAAAAAAACACCAGAGACCTGAATATCAAATTATAAGAGAAATTTTCTGAACAGAACTTTTTGTATGAGAAAATTGTAAATACTCAATTAATAAATTATGACTAGCTGTATATTTGACATGACGAGTTTTATTTCTGTTCAGCTTTAATTTTCTAAAAATTATTCTAAAACATATTCAATTAATGAAAAAGTTTAAATGATACTATTTTTAATTATTTTGTTACCTTCTTAGTGTCAAATATAATGTTAAAACAAACGTTCTTGTTTAGTAGATTAATTATCTTCTCACTACAGGTAAATTTCATCTTGTTTTGAACCCAAATAGAGCTTTAGCTTCTTTGTTTAATATGCTGAAGTGAAAAGTTAATTATATTAACTTTAAATATTATAATTTCTTTGGACCAAACAAAAATTGAATTATGCACTGGATGTTATAAACAGACAAAAGATAATTTTGGGACTAACACATGATGAAAAGGCATCTTTAAGGATCCTTAAAGCCTCCTTAAAGCTGCCTTAAATGTCCCTTTAAGGATCTTTAAGGGGGCTTTAAGGATCCTTAAATATGCCTTTAAGGCGTCTTTAAGGACTCCTTAAAGATCCTTAATGGAACTGAAATTTTAAGGATCTTTAAGGAGGCTTTAAGGATCTTTAAGGAAAAATTTATATTTTTCCTTTTTTTTTTTTTTAAAAAGCAATGAAATGTTATTTTTATCATTATCTTTTTTAAAATTTTAAAAAAAAACTATTGCATTATTAATTTTGAAAAAATAAAGTGATAATAAATTAATTTTCTTTATATTATTTTTAATCTCAAGTTTTTAAATTTATTTATTTAATTTTATTTTTATATTACATTCTATAGTGTGATCGAATTTTAATTAATTTAATAGAAATTACAAGAAATTTTATCATTAAAATTTTCATCTGTTATCCGCTCTCGCTGGGATTCGAACACTGGTCCCTCAAGTTAAGAGTCCATCACCTTACCTATGTGGCTATGTTAGAGATGATCCAAATGATGATAATTATAAAATATGTCTCTAACAATATGCAAATGAGATCACGTGACTGAAAGAATGCAAGTGGACATTTATTGTGAAAATTTTTTTATATTTCTTTTAAAATATCTCTTACAAAAAGGATCAAATTAATTTTATTTATCTATTTTTATAAAAATTTCATATATAATTTGCTGCAGTCATCATTTTTATCTATATATAGAATTTTAACTGCATTAGATAAAATATATGTTGATAGGAATGCATTCCAAAATTTACCTGTAATATACTAGTATATCTAACATCAATCAGCAAGATGGTGTTTGATTATCAAGTGTATTAATCACTTAATTAATTAATGTTGATGACATCTGTTCTTTCTAACTCCTTTTACTTGAAAATTATTATTATTTATATGTAATCATTAGAGATGTTATTGATACAGAAGAAACAGTATGTTAACTGTACAAACAGCTTTTAAGTTAAATAATTGGCCATAAATTAAATATTGGCCATAATGTCCAAAATAAATAACTAGATAAATAAATAGATAGATAGATAGATAGATAGATAGATAGATAGATAGATAGATAGATAGATAGATAGATAGATAAAAATAAATAAATAAATATGGTCTTTCCCAAGTCTATTTTTCAACCAAAAAAATTAACAGTAATTTTTTTTCTGGAATCGGCAGTACACATAATATACTAAGGTACTAGTAATATCATTCAGAATTCCCGGTGTGTGTGTGTGTGTGTGTGTGTGTGTGTGTGGAGGTATTACCTATTTTTCACCGTCAAGTTGCGAATTAAATACAGAAAGAGATAATAGTAAAAAATATAATATATAGAAAGGGAAAGCTGTTTTTTTTAAAATTCATTTACGGGCAAGTCAAGAATTCAATGTACGAGAGAAGAGAGAGAGAGAGAGAGAGAGAGAGAGAGAGGAGAGAGAGAGAGAGAGAGAGAGAGCTGATTACATTGAGGGAGAGAGAGAGAGAAGAGAGAGCGGA
>CM056609.1:4795510-4983010 GCA_029721355.1 Tegillarca granosa
TAACAAAGGTTTCGTTCATAGCTACTTACGTTTCTATATAACAAAGGTTTTCGTTCATAGCTACTTACGTTTCTATATAACAAGGTTTTCGTTCATAGCTACTTACGTTTCTATATAACAAAGGTTTTCGTTCATAGCTACTTACGTTTCTATATAACAAGGTTTTCCTTCAAGCTACTTACGTTTCTATATAACTAAGGTTTTCCTTCAAGCTACTTACGTTTCTATATAACTAAGGTTTTCCTTCAAGCTACTTACGTTTCTATATAACTAAGGTTTTCCTTCAAAGCTACTTACGTTTCTATATAACTAAGATTTTCCTTCAAAGCTACTTACGTTTCTATATAACTAAATTTTCGTTCAAGCTACTTACGTTTCTATATAACAAGGTTTTCGTTCATAGCTACTTACGTTTCTATATAACAAAGGTTTTCCTTCATAGCTACTTACGTTTTCATATAACAAAGGTTTTCGTTCATAGCTACTTACGTTTTATATAACAAAGGTTTTCGTTCATAGCTACTTACGTTTCTATATAACAAAGGTTTTCCTTCATAGCTACTTACGTTTCTATATAACAAAGGTTTTCGTTCAAAGCTACTTACGTTTCTATATAACTAAGGTTTTCTTTCATAGCTACTTACGTTTCTATATAACTAAGGTTTTCCTTCATAGCTACTTACGTTTCTATATAACTAAGGTTTTCCTTCATAACTACTTACGTTTCTATATAACAAAGGTTTTCGTTCATAGCTACTTACGTTTTCTATATAACAAAGGTTTTCGTTCATAGCTACTTACGTTTCTATATAACTAAGGTTTTCCTTCATAGCTACTTACGTTTCTATATAACAAAGGTTTTCGTTCATAGCTACTTACGTTTCTATATAACTAAGGTTTTCGTTCATAGCTACTTACGTTTCTATATAACAAAGGTTTTCGTTCATAGCTACTTACGTTTCTATATAACAAAGGTTTTCGTTCATAGCTACTTACGTTTCTATATAACAAAGGTTTTCGTTCAAAGCTACTTACGTTTCTATATAACTAAGGTTTTCTTTCATAGCTACTTACGTTTCTATATAACTAAGGTTTTCCTTCATAGCTACTTACGTTTCTATATAACTAAGGTTTTCCTTCATAGCTACTTATTTTTCTATATAACAAAGGTTTTCGTTCATAGCTACTTACGTTTCTATATAACAAAGGTTTTCGTTCAAAGCTACTTACGTTTCTATATAACAAAGGTTTTCGTTCATAGCTACTTACGTTTCTATATAACAAAGGTTTTCGTTCATAGCTACTTACGTTTCTATATAACAAAGGTTTTCCTTCATAACTACTTAGGTTTCTATATAACAAAGGTTTTCGTTCATAGCTACTTACGTTTCTATATAACAAAGGTTTTCGTTCATAGCTACTTACGTTTCTATATAACTAAGGTTTTCGTTCATAGCTACTTACGTTTCTATATAACAAAGGTTTTCGTTCATAGCTACTTACGTTTCTATATAACTAAGATTTTCCTTCAAAGCTACTTACGTTTCTATATAACTAAGATTTTCCTTCAAAGCTACTTACGTTTCTTTATAACTAAGATTTTCCTTCAAAGCTACTTACGTTTCTATATAACTAAGATTTTCCTTCAAAGCTACTTACGTTTCTATATAACTAAGATTTTCCTTCAAAGCTACTTACGTTTCTATATAACTAAGATTTTCCTTCAAAGCTACTTACTTTTCTATATAACTAAGGTTTTCGTTTATAGCTACTTACGTTTCTATATAACAAAGATTTTCCTTCATAGCTACTTACTTTTCTATATAACAAAGGTTTTCGTTCATAGCTACTTACGTTTGTATATAACAAAGGTTTTCGTTCATAGCTACTAACGTTTCTATATAACAAAGGTTTTCCTTCATAGCTACTTACGTTTCTATATAACAAAGGTTTTCTTTAAGATAATTTACCCATCAGTTCTGTAATAATCTATAACAGACATCGTATACTATCTGAAATGTTCGAATATATTATAAATAAATCACTTTGATATATAAAACTTTGATTGTGATGTTTCAAAGATTGATATAATTACGGCTTATATTGAGACATATTTAACGTACACATGCACGCACGTACGTACATTTACACATCCACGCACGCACATACGCGCACACACACATACGCACGTACACATACACGCGTGTACGCGCGCAAGCACACAAACACACACACACACACACGCATTCGATCGAGATTTTCGTTAATTGGCAATGTTTCTGGTTGGTTACGAGGAAAGAAATTTTTGTTTGTCAATTTACCCCCGGCTTATATAAATATTTGTTAATTTCCAAGTACTGTTTTATTTTTTCAGAATATATTTTTGTTCTAACTGGCTGATGTAAAACAAAATGACTGCATTCATCAGACAAATGTTTGTTGATTTTAATTGTTATTAATCCCTATATGTCAGTCCGTGAATTTAGAAAGTTTTACCCTGGAGATTTATAGCATCACTCACTGAATTTTATTACCGTGATTATATAACCGTGATCAATACTCCAGAATAATGGTTTTTATATGAAATATTATAGGTTTATCAAAACACTGGAATATTGCCATTTTTAGCATTTAGAATTTGTGGTGTGTGTTTAAAAAGGTCAACCGTCTGAACACAAAAATTGATCCAGTTTTTAAATCATTAGTTACGTTTTGAGCCCCAGACAAAATTAGTTAATTTATATCGAAATGTTACCAGCTATACCTTGAACTCTTTTGTGATGGTGGCCAAGGTAGGCATCGGTTTACTCTAAATATTTAAAACAAATATAGATGTATACTAAAAATAGTTTTTATGAAGTTAGTCTTTAAAATATGTATAATTGTCATATTATAAATTTTTTAATATTTCATTCAGAAAATTCAAAAATTTATAAAATGACATAATACTCGAAAAAAGTTTAACCCTTTTAAAACATTCACAGAAATTGCACATTGTTATCATTATTATTATTATTATTATTATTATTATTATTATTATTATTTTAACTCATTACAAGTATCATTAAAGGACATGTTTAAAAATACATCCCAACTGGCAACATCCCTTTAACAATGTGTCAACAGTCAGCAAAGACTCTGTTGATTCTGACATGCATATATGTGTGAAACAAATCTCCCCCCCCCCCCACCAATCCCAACCCTCAGCAAAGACGTATTTGATATTTATTTTTTACTATTTTAAAGTCTTTTGAGAATAAATTATTCAGAAATTCACGTATCAGCTTGATTAGACTTGTTGGGAATTTTTGAAAATTTTCAACTCAAATTGACTATGCAAAATATGTTTTTTCCATAGTCAAGAAAAACAAAACGGCGAAAAAAATCAAGAAAATAATGATTTATGTTGAAGAAACATATAAATTTATATAAAATAAATCCAATTTACAAACTAATCGATTTTAATTTTTAAATTTTAAATCAAATTTCAAATCACCAATTTTAATTCCTTGATAATTTCCATGTCAAAAAAATGTAAAAGACCGCCCAATAATGAAGTTTTTCCTCTTTTTTTCTCGAAAAGATAACATGATTGCGAATTTGCGACTTGTAGGATGTCAATAGATTCCTTAAATTTAAATTTAAATTTAAACTTGCCTACGAATCTATCAATTTGAATCATTTCTCACTACAACGAATTACATGTTCCCGACTTAAAAAAGAAAATTGTTTATTTTTCATTCAATTGTAAATGATTTAAAGGGCACTGTGTTGTGTATAAATAAATATTCCCAATTGAATTTTTAATTTGACTAGCATGAAAAGAAACTTGTTAAATTAAAAAATTTCCGGACATTTATTTACATGATTGGCAGCGATTTAATTTTTAGTTATGTTAAATAGCCTATCAAAAAAAAAAAAAAACCCACCAAGTAGCGATTACATAGGCTTTACAAACACGATTTATATTTTAGCAGTTAAACATACAAAAATCTCGATAATTTATTCAAAGAAATTCAAAACCCAGTGTTAATGTTTTGGCAGTCAAACTTTCAGCATTTCGATTAAGTGTGAATTGTTAATTTTTTGGCACTCAAACAATATCGATTAGGTGTGAACAAACAGTTAATTATTCCAGTATTTAAATTAGATTATAATTTTGATTCAAGTTAACTGTATTAAATATTTGTAGACACAACTAGCTGTATTTAAAATTTATGAATTGGCAATGCAAAATTGAAAATACATGAGCTTATATTTACAATTAAAGAAACAACTAGCTGCCAAATTTTGGATTTGTTTTTTGAAATGTTAAGAATAAATAGGCTCTATCCTGCTTTTCCTGACTTAGAGAAGGCTTAATCTATTAAAATTTTGAATGACGAACGTCTAAATTGAACATTTGCCCCAACCCTCTATACGAATCTTTAGTGTCTCAGCCACTTCCCAAACATTAAATGTTTATGAACCTGGGCCTTGGTGGAGAAGTGGTCTAGATAACAGTGCCTCTTACCGGCTGGGTTCGAATCCAACTTGAGCAGATCCTAGTGTGAGACAGTGTTTCAGTTCGCTTGTCGAATGTGAGAGATTTCCACCGAGCACCCGGGTTTCCCTAAGTTGTCAGAACTGACGGTCTCGCCGGATATAATTACTTTGGCGTTCAACACCATTACTTCTTTCAATTTATCTGATATTTAACTTATTATATGATTTCATATTTAGACTCTGAGTTTGTATTTAGCACAAAAAGCACATTTTAAAAACAAGCAACGATCTCAATAAATTTTAGACTTCCAGAAATCGAAATACTTGACTTGAATTGGCTGCCTCTATATGTGTGTGTGTGTGTGTGTGTGTGTGTGTGTGTGTGTGTGTGTGTGTGTGTGTGAAAAACATACAAATGCATAAAAGGTTATCAATATGTATAAATCTGGGGGCAGGTTTATGAAACTATCCTAAGATATGTTATAAGATATGTGTTAAGACATATCTTATGACCGACATAAGATAATCTTATGACATGTCATATCTTGTAAATCAAAAGTATCCTAAGGTTATCTTAGTAAGGACATCATTACGATGTCTTAATATCATCTTAACTTTTAAATATAAAATAGCTACAAATATTTTTCTCAGCTAAAGAGAATTTTAAAAAATTAAATTAAATAAGAAAAATTAAATAGAATTTAATTAAATTATAAAAAAAATAATATATATCAAAAATGCTTTATATATATATATATATATATATATATATTTATATATATATATATATATTCTCAAAATTAATATTATTTTATTTATTTATTTATTTATTTATTTATTTTCAACTTTTAATTTCGTTTTGTGTTACATATTTTAAAAACTAGATTCGACCAATCCCAGGTTAAAGTTTCAAATGGTGCTTTGAACACTCAATAGTATATAAAAGCTCGCGTGAATTTTACGTTTTGAAAATGAGTAGGAAAAGAAATTCAAATTTTTCAGAGACTGAAATTTAAACTTTAGTTGCTGAAGTTGAAAAAATAAGGAGTGTTGAAAAAAAATTGCAAGAAATGGACCGCTTATGCGAGCACAACAAAAAAGAAAGTTTCGTAAAATAGACCGGAGGCACGAAGGACGTATGGTGGTCCACTTCAAGAACAAATTTCTTCATTGGAGGATAAAGTTGTGGGTATCATAGGCGATAATGTTATTTAAAAGTTTAGATGGCAAAATAGATACCGGAATTGATGAGGAAGATGATACTGGCATGTGCTACTTTTGAATTTTTAATAGCACATGACAAAACGATGGCCAAATCTACAAATGAAATTCCATCATCCCTAAATAGTAAGTGTGCTAAATGCATTAACTGAATGTACTCATGCCCCTGTCATGTGCATTATTTTTAATTCTGCATGTATTAAATTATTTGAAACAAGAGACACGATTACATAATTATGAACCAAAGTGAAAAAGTAATAATAACAGTAGATGTAGCTAATATATGTATTTCGAAATTTAAATATTAATTAAACGTTTGTATGTACTCCTTATATAGTTTTTAAATCTGTACAGTTTTCAAAGGATCTAATTGTCCCTCGATCATTACTTAAACCTTAAGGTTTGTTTTATTGTTGAGATTTAATGGAATTCCGATGATATAATACGTAATATGCATATCTAAAAATATGTAAAATTTAAATGTACATGAACTCAATTTATAAAGTATATATGACAAATTAAACGTTACAAAAATGAATGAAACTGATGCATTTAATTATTACAAATTTGAAAATGAGCTATGTCAAAAAATATGTTACAATTATCTTAAGATTGTCTTTAGACACCTAACTCGCTGTCGTAAATTTAGGATAGATTTTAAGACATGTCGCAAATTGAGACACCGTTGTAAACATGACTTAAGACTAAGATATGTCGTAAGACCATCATAAGATATATCTTAGTCCTAGGACACTTTCATAAACATGCCCCCTGGCCAAAAATCCACATAAAATACTGACATTCAAAAATTTGGATTTTAATCGGAATTTATCAATAAATCCCAGATACATGTACAGTACTCTTATTATTGGACTAAAATCATCTAGTATCGTTAAGATCGGGTTTGGGGTCGATAAACCTCAAAGTTTAATGAGTTAGATAAATCTAAGTTTTCTTCAAATTCTCATTAACCCCCTGATTATAACCAGGCTTCAATTTATTTAACTATATCATTAAAACATTATTTCAAATTTTATTGTTGCCCTTTGTTGTGTTAAAGGTCTAAGTTTATGGTAAATGATCTGTCAGTACTTTGTACTTTGCGTGATTTTGTTCTATTTAAAATTAGTGTATTTAATTTTTAAAAAAAGACGTGTGATCTTCTCGTACTTATTTAATTAAATCATTTTATAAGATTATCAATTAAACATTTGCATTAAAACAATTTGAAGAAGATGTAGTATTCTAACATGCGTAATAAAAGATTTTGTATCTACATTATATAAAATACTCGGAATATTCTATTTTGCAACTGTATGTAACGGACAATCAAGAATTTTCTCGTTTTATAATTTTATTGCGCAGGTCAATGGAATAAGTTTTATGGATATGTCATGTGCTATCTTTGAATTTTTTATAAAATAATACAATTCAAAAGTAGCACATGCCAATTTATTGCCACGTGCTACTTTTGAATTAATTCTTTTAAAAAAAAATTTAAAAAAAAAAAAAAAAAAGCATATGGGAGACTAATTCCAGCATCTGCGAAATTCTGAACAAATAGTATGTTGCGTCAATACTGCGGATTCTAATTCCCAAACAAAAATCTATCTCTTAATTATAGCCCACGGATCTTTCATTTTGACCCACCTCTTAGTACAAAGAATAACATGTTCTTGATTTGAAAAGAATCGTGTTTATTTTTCATTTAATTGTAAATGAGTGAAATGACATATGTAATAAATAAATAAAGTTCTAATTGAATTTTTAATTTTATTAGCGTGAAACGAAACTTATAAAACTAAAATATACACAGACATTTATTTACCGCGAAATTTGTAACGGCATAAGTTATTGTACCTATGACGCCAATTTTGTGGATTATATTATTTTTATTTCTTTTCTTTAAAGAATAAATAAAGGTGGAACCATTTGGACCTTCATAGCCGTGTTCATAATATTAATTTATAAATCGATGATTATTTTTTTCAAAATCTATTTTAATTAAATAGCCAACTTTTACGTCATAAACTTAACTGATCAAATGTTCATTGATTCATAGATTCATTCAACCTTTCATTGTAACGCTAAAATGTCAGAAATATTTCATGCTTGAATTAAAAGTTATTGCCAACTTAGTAGTAATTTTTGTCACCATTTTGTTGAAAACCCCCAGGAGAAGAAAATTACCTACGTCAAGAAAAAATATGATTTTAAAGCAAAAACTCTAAATCACGCATTTTCCAATTTGTCTTTAAAAATAGGGATTGTTAAGCATTTAAAAGTGGCTTTTAATTGGCAATATAACGTCAAGAAAGAACAAGAGGAGAGCTTTACTCGACATTTGTCTCCTTATAAGTAAAATGTTAAAACACACACACACACACACCCCACAAACACGCAAACAACACACACAAACACAACACACACGCGCGCACACAACACATACATACACAACACACGCACACACACAACACACATACACAACACAACACACACGTACATACACATTCACAACACACACACAACACAAACACGCACACAACACACACACGCGCACATAACAAACACAACACACAACACAAACACGCACACAACACACACGCGCACACAACACATACATACACAACACACACACGCACACAACACACAGCACACATATACATACATACACAACACGCACACAACACACAAATACACATATGCAACACAATACATGCACACACACAACACAACACACGCATACACGCAACACACGCACACAACACACACACGCGCACACAACACACACACAACACAAACACGCGCATACAACACACATACATACGAAACACAAACACGCACACAACACACACACACACACGCACACAACACACGCACACACACAACACACAACAAACATGCACGCACGGACACACACACACACACACACACAATTTGACTAGTCATGCATCTGACATGTATAACAAATTAAGTATATCAGGTACTATATAAAGTTTTGTTGTTTTACGTCGCATCATCAATTTTTCAGCTATTCGTGATGTATTTTAAACTTATCTTGTGAATAAATCAAAACGTATCATTGAAAAAATCGCAAAATCCTGCATTCCATTGCAATAAGAGCTAAATTAAAGAAAAAATACATTTCATTCAGAATGTCTGAATTCTAGCATCAGAAACATAACGCAAAAAGAAACATAGATTTCATATCATCACCCCCCCCCCTTTTTTTTTTTATTGAAAACTCTTTTGTGACAATCTGCAGAGGTGATATTGTCATAAAGAATTTTTTTTTTTGAAAAATTGTTTATTACATTCAAAAAATGCTTTAAGACAATATAATTCCAAATTTATCTATTTATTTCATTTAAAAAACTGGAGGTGGTATATGAGGTTATAAACAAATACATATATCATTGGCCTACATTGTAGACACGCGATAAAGCATTTTTAAATTTTATTGTGAAATAAATCGGTTGACCGGGGTGGAACCTACAACTGCTATTAATACTTGGATGTCGAAATGCTAACGTTGAACTACTCTACCACCACACTATATAAATAAGACTATAAGTCTCAGTAACTAGGATTGTAAATCAAGCATTGGCTTGTCTGTTTAACTTCACAAAATCGCCTGAAAATCTGCCCCAGCTCTATCACAAAAATCCATATCTATGATTAGCTATAAATATATTACATCATACACATCATATAAATGTCCTTAATCTAATCCAATATTCGCGACAGAAAACCCGGATCTTTCTAATAACGCGAAAAAGCCATCTCAGCAATAATGTTTTTTATCCGTATAACAATTGACTTTATTCGATAGTAATAGTCATACACGCTCTTTTTACCATCAATATTAAACTGAGATCCCTGTAAATATAGATTTTTGAAGCGTATCGGTAGTCTGTACTTGGTAAAAATGAGAGCATGCTGTACTTTACAAAATGATTAATTTTGGTATCATGTTGGTAATATTACAAATTTCCATAGTTTTTTGTGGTATTATTCAAAAGATGGTAATAAAAGACTTTTATTTCATAATGGGATGCAGTGCATTCTTCAAAAAATGGTTAAACGAATGTTTGATTTTATCAGGTGTTTGTATAAGGCCGACAAGCGCTTTAACTACATGTATAAGCACACACGGACACAAAGCAAGTCAGAAAAACTTGCAAAAATTTAATCGCCTCATAAATTTAGTTTTTGGTTAAGCTACAAAAGACAAAATTCTGTTTTTGTTTTCGGTTTTGGCGTGAATCAATTTCCAAATACCTGTATATATATTCATATTTCTACTTTTTAGACTTTTTCAGATTGGAGTGGAGTGGAGTAATGGTGTTTTACGCCCCAGTCAAGATTTTTGCACTTATATTGAGGCGGTCAGTTCTGGAATGGTGGAGGAAACCGGAGTACCCGGAGAAAACCACTGGCCTTCGGCAAACGAACTGACAAACTTCCTCACACTAGTTTCTGTCCCAAGTGGGATTCGAACCCAGGCGATGAGAGGCGCTGTGATCCGTATTCGCGCGCTTTAGACCACTCGGCCACCTAGGGCCCAGACTTTTTCAGAGGATAAAATATTAGTTTATGAAATTATGTAGTGATGAAATTTTAACCATCGACTGGCTTACCGATTAAATTTAGAAATAGAAATTTTATTTTCAGATAAAAGTGCGTTTTCAGAATTTATTGAGTTTATTTACAATGAAACTCGCTTAATTTAGACTATTTAGAGAAATATCTAATGTCCAGTTATGTTTTCACGTTTGGCTGGGTAGGACATGATTGCTGTATCATATTCAAAATCAACACTGACAAGAACAACATTCTTATACATTTATAACATGATAAGGGATACCGAGATTTACTGAGATGTTAACTAGTACTTATGATACACGGAATATCTGATAACTACGGAAGCGTATTAGGCTCACCTGCGAAAATATTTTTCTCGAGAGTGAAAATATTTTATCTGGCGGCCGCCATTTAATTATCTGGCGGCCGCCACTTAATTATCTGGCGGCCGCCACATATTTATCTGGCGGCCGCCATTTAATTATCTGGCGGCCGCCAGATCATTATTTTGATGGCCGCCATATTATTAATTTGATCTAGCCTTCTGTCTCTGATTTGGTGCCATGGAAGTGGCTATAATATTGTTTCACAGTCTCGGGTTTTCTCATCAGGAAATGTTACAATATCTTCAGAATTATGTGCTTCGTACGACAGCTTGTTAGTGCCATTTTATACACTAGAAAAAAATTGCTATCTCGTTTAAACGAGATACTAACTCGTTTACACAAGATAATTATCTCGTTTAAACAAGATACTTTCTCGTTTAAACAAGATAATTATCTCGTTTAAACAAGAAAATTATCTCGTTTAAACAAGATACTTTCTCGTTTAAACAAGATAATTTTCTCGTTTAAACGAGTTAATACTTCATTGTAATTCTGGTAATTTCTGACGAAAGCAGTGATAGATAAGGGCAGTATTAGTACCTGGCTACTTATAGCTGGGGCTGGCTACTTGTAGAAGAAAAGTTAGCTACTAGTAGCCAGTTACTTGATGATTAAAAATACAAAACTTACAAATATTTCTAGTAACAAAATTTAGTTTTTATTTACTTATAGAAACAAACAAATGTTTACAGTGTGTAGTTTGGTTTTAATCACGGCTTTCGCGGATATCACTTCCGCATTCGTTTTCGTGTACCAGTACATCATGATTTTAATAAATCACCCACTTTTTGTAATAATTAAAAAGGTTATTCAATTCTGCTCCGATGATGCCAAATATTCTAACATTTAAGTCTTCATACGCACATATACGCACATATATACGCTTACGCAATCCGATTAAAGTATAGATTTTTATAATATTTCAAATTAAGTACGAGTAGCTGAATATTTATTCCAAAAATATTCAGTATTTATTTATATCATGATCAATAATATTTTATTTTGTGTACATTGATATCAAATATCAGCCATAAAAGCTTTAATACGCATATATACGCTTAACGATTCGACAGGGGAGGGTTACATTTAGGTATAGATTTCTATGGGTTCCTTTTTTCGGCTTGAATTTCTTTTTTCTTACATATATTTACATTCATATATTTGTCCTGTATTTGACAAACATTACTATGAATAGAAAAGCAAAACAAACTGAGTTGTAACTGTGGCAAGCACAATGACTAAAGTCTTCCACCACCCAAAATTTTGACCCCCTTTAGTTTGCACAATAAGACTGGTTGGTTAAAATGTTGTAAAATGTCAAGTCAGCAATTTTTCAGCTATATGTTTTTAAGAATATCCTTATGACAGTTTATGTTTGTGTTATTCATGTAAAATGTACGTGTAAAAATTAAAGTAAGTACAATTGCATGTAAGTGTGTGGTGTGCATTTGTGTTGCCTGGTCTGTTGTGTACTAGCACAAACTCGCGGTGTCTTTTTGGTAAGGTGCTGGCTCACCGAGTCAGTATGCCGCAGACAAGTAAACCATTCCCTCAGTTCAATATCCTGGCAACAGGTGAACTGGTCTAAATTTCAAATTTCAAAGTCATTTGTATGACCCAGCCACACTTCGAACCCATGACTGTCGAGGCAGACAGTCTACCAATGAGCCACAGAGGTGGTACTCGCTCTTAAGGCAGACCCTCTACAACTAAGCCCCCAAGACAGTAACAACAATGAATGAATATTTAGTCTTATTCTGGTGCACGACGTTTCATCGAATGGACATTTTCGTCGAACTGACACTTGATAGAATGCGACATTCTATCGAAAATTCACTTATAGTACGACATTTCGTTGAATTTTTTTTCAATCCCTTTAAATATCATATTTTTATTCAATAGGTCTAGAAATGTTCCGAGCATGAACATATCATAAAAATGATTATTCATTTGAAAAAAATCAGTTTTTCCAAAAGTGACATAATACACAAATATTTTAAACTGTATCACAAATTATTAGTTTAACTTCTAAAAACTTTTATTAATTGGTCTGAAGTGCGTGTGTACACTTGTTGATCACAGTTTCTCCAAATGCCTAGACTTTAATCTCTCTTGGGGAGATCCTAATTCATTATAACTTGTAAGTTTGCTTTTAAAAGTCTATGGTTTTCTCTGGAAACTACAGGTTACACCAGCTTCCAAAACTGACTGAATCAATATAAGTTAAAATATCGTGACTGGGGTGATATAAAACGGTATTTATGAACTCTTTTACAGTTCTTAATGATCTCTCTAAAAGTTGATTTTATCATTCCAGTGATTTAAACGATTCGAAAAATTGCTAATTGGGTGTAATTTTTGAATTAGTTAATTTTTTGAAAAATTTTCAGTGTACTCTAGTTACTACATACACATTAGATACTTATAGCTGAAATGTCGCTGGATATTTCTGATTAAGTATTTTGGCATCTCTAAGCTTGAGAAAACTTGGAAAGTTTTGTACCTATTGCACTTTGAAAACAATTTTGGACATATCTCCAGGTGAGGCTTAAGGTCCATGGGCCTCTTTTGATTTTCTGAAATAAATATTATGTTGTCTCGGTTTTCTGAACATATGCAAAAAAGGTCTGTTATTTCAACTCTTTTATCTGAAAAACCCCGATTTTCACCAAGCAATAGTAAGACCAAATTTGTGGTGAATACTCTTGGTTAGTCATCAAATATCCGAGATAGCCACAGATACTTAAATAACATCAAATAAACAACAATTACATATTATTTTTAATCAATAAAAGCTAACTGGAAATAATTGCTACTTTTGTATTTTTAATCATCGTTCAACTGGATACTAGTAGCTAACTTTTCTTCTACAAGTAACCAGCTTCAGCTATATGTGGTCAGTTACTACTACTGCTTTTAACTATCACTGCTTTCGTCAATATACCAGAATAAAAATGAAATATTAACTCGTTTAAACGACTAAGTATCTTGTCTAAACGATAAAATTATCTTGTTTAAACGAGATAGTTATCTTGTTTAAACGAGTTAGTAATTTTTTCTAGTGTATAAAATGGCACTTACAAGCCATCGTAGCTTCGGCAATACTGACCGACATGTTATAATCCGGTAGATAAATAAGTGGCGGCCGCCAGATAATTAAATGGCGGCCGCCAGATAAATATGTGGCGGCCGCCAGATAATTAAGTGGCGGTCGCCAGATAAATAAGTGGCGGCCGCCAGATAATTAAATGGCGGCCGCCAGATAAAATATTTTCACTCTCGAGAAAAATATTTTCGCAGGTGATATTAAGTGGCGGCCGCCAGATAAATAAATGGCGGCCGCCAGATAAAATATTTTCACTCTCTAGAAAAATATTTTCGCAGGTGAGCCTAATACGCTTCCGTAGATAACTTAGAATACATAACAACATCATTAGCTATCTTGTTTACTTAGTATATGACTATAATTAACAGTTACTATATTTAGACTTGACCAGTGTTCAATTATATTCATTTGTTTGTTTCTGTATATATATAATCCATACACAAACAGTTCACATTACAATTGTCATGTGCTGATTTTGAATTTTTCATTAAAATAATGCATTCAAAATTAGCACATGACACAACAGTACAAACTCTGGAATCTCTGGCGTTGTTCTGCCTGTATATATGTTACAATCTCAAAGATATCCTTTGTCCTCGGCAGGCGAAAGGCTTCAAACCTGCGACATATAACTTGAATGTCATACTACGTTAGTTAGATTTTTGCTCACGTAAACCATAAAGAGAAAGATTTTGTCATTTTTCTTGCAAAGATTTTCTCCAAAAACTTCAGTTTCCTAAGTTATTCCAAAGTTGACCTTATAAACATGTAATAAAATTGGATTGTTGAATAAAGAGTAAAACGCATCTCTCTCTCTCTCTCTCTCTCTCTCTCTCTCTCTCTCTCTCTCTCTCTCTCTCTCTCTCTCTCTCTCTCTCTCTCTCGTATAGATAGTTAGATAGTACATGTGTTGTTATTAACAGCATATTGATTTTCAAAAGTCTGAGCACATCAAAAGAAATATCCACAACTCTACACGTGACGCATGTATAAAGCAACGGGTAACGACTTTTTAGATTACAAATCTCTCCTATCTCGATTACAACCCAGATGGTTTTTACGAAAGGGAGGTTTTTAATATCTTTCGTAAGGACGTGGATACTCGTTTAGTCAGTCACAATGTATTTGTATACAATATACAGAAGATTCAGTTTATTTGTATATTCAAGAAAATAAGATGATACTTGAATGCACGTTTTATAGCTTGTGATGGGTCATATTGTTTTATAGTTGATCTGCCTTTGAACTTATAATCAATTCAACTGTTACTTTTTGTGGTAGATTATAACTTGTCTTGAAACACTGTTTACAGCTGTCAATGATAATAGGCGTATCTAAAATACAAAGTAAACGTGTTTACTGGATTATTTTTCTGTTTCTTGTTTGCTGTTTTGTTCAACTTTGTAAAAAAAAAATATTGTATAATATTAAAAATAATTGTGCACTCTCCTTTACAATGCATCAAACAACTAAAAGCTGACAAGATGTTGAAACACTTCGGATTAAAGACTGAAGCACATGGTGTTACAACGCTATTGTATGCTATTTGTCAGATGCTCAAAGTATACCAGGTCCCAGTTTCGCAATCATTCACTCAATTTAGTGTACAATCAACTCAAATTAGGGAATATTCAATGTCAGTTTTTAAGACATTACACAGTTAAAATTGAATATCTAATAGTATATTTAAATTGTCTAGTGTAGGTTTGTTGAACAAAACAAAACTTTCTCATAAAAATAAAATAAAAAAATTAAATATTGATAAGAGAAAAAATGGGAATATTCGAGTTAAGTGAAAACTAGATTGAGTGAATAATTGTGAAACTGGGGCCAGGTAAATTAAAACCATATATAATATTTTTCTATAGATGAAAAGAGATTGTTGTTTCATATGCGACTCTTAAGATTTTTATGAAAAAAAATATAATCAGCTGTGGCTGAAATCCATTCACCAACCTTACAGAGACTAACGCGATGATTATTTGTCTATAAAACAATTTTCTACCTTGTAAAGTCTGTCTTGATCAAGGGAGTCACGTGATGGTGCTGATAACAAGATTACTTGTTGCCAATGCCTCTCTTGCATTGTAGTATCAATTTCATTTCGGCTCTGAAAATGTTTCAAAAATACATGTATTTGATTCATTTTAATTCGAATTTAATATACATAATGGAATGATGGACCCGACATGCAAATAGTTTTTTTTTACAGTTAATTCAAATATTAATACATTTAAACAAATTGTTTTTTCCTGTTGCCTTTAAACATTATACGCGTTATATATTGTAAACAGCAAAATGGCAGATCGCCGCATGGTAACTTACGCCAAACTTCATTAAAAATATTAAAAATTGTTTCATTGAGATTAAGAATTATACTACAAAATTTAAGTTCATATACCAGAAACACATATTCAATGCATCCAGATAAACAAATCTAAGTGTTTAGGTGACAGTGATTCAAATACCGAAGTTGTAAAATCTGGGCACAGGGGCTTGTATCAACTTATAATTATTATTTTTTTAAAAAAATCAAAAAGTCGACCCTCTATATATATAGCTAGATACACTGAGAAAAAGCGAAAAGGGAATAAACGATGTCGGACCCTGCCTCACTTTAAACCTAAACCGGAATTCAAAAAACCATTTCGGAACTTACCTGATTTGTTGGTTCCGTATGTACGATAGTTCCGAATGTGAGATTGCCATTATGTATATCTTTATTTCCTTACGTTATACAACTTATCAGAATTACAACGAGTCTCGCTAAATACACAACGATACAATGGGCAGTAACATTTACAAAATAAAATAATTTTTGAAACCAAAATACATACATAATATTGTTAAGTATAATATTACTAAAGTGTTACATAGTTTATAAAATGCAAGCTGTTGGAAAAGCGCTTGCGCTGACTATTAATGAGTGACAAAAGCATATGGAATTAATAAACATTTCATATTGTTAAATTAAATAGATTAACAGACTGGTGTTTGTGGAGAAAAATGACTACAAAAATTAATTTAAACTTATTTTTGATGCCCTTACAAGAAATTTTCCCAGATTGCACAACTGTTTCACATTATTTTGTACTTAAAAGTTGACAGTTTAGGTGTCCTGCCATGGCGTCCGATTATAAAAAAAAATCGAAATCATTCGAAGATTTTCACAAATTCTTGGAGAGTAATCTTATTGTTTTATGCATCGTTATAAAGAAAAACGTGTATAGAATTAGCGGCATATAGTAAAATAAGGTAAATAATCGTTGTTTTGTTATATTGGATTATTTCAGTGAGGCAGGGTCCGAAATCGTTTATTCCCTTTTCGCTTTTCTGTATCTAGAGGGTCGACTTTTTAAATAATTATAAGTTGATACAAGCCCCTGTGATCTGAGTATAATATTCGGACTACAAAAGGTTAAAAAAAACTTCTTGTGCATAACCTCTCTCTCTCTCTCTCTCTCTCTCTCTCTCTCTCTCTCTCTCTCATATATATATTTTATATTTAAATCACGTTACTATATGTATATTCTATACATGTAAGTAATTGGTCAAGTATTATTGTAAGTAAGCTTCCAAGTTTTCTGTCTACATGAAAACATTCAATCAATAAGGCCAAGGTGAAATTATTATTTGTTTCATGTTATCTCACGTAATCTTTAAAGTTTCCGTGCATACATTGTACTACAAACAATTTATCAGTTACTGTAAATAATACTTTTCGTGGGTCCAGTGTAAAGGACATTCCGGTTTCCTGTACTACCTATCATTCTTGAAATGAACACTTTGAAATAAATGCAAGGATCTGCTCTCGACGTAAAAACAAAGTTTCCCCATCCTTCTATCCCAGAACTAACCTCCTCGGTAGAAGTAACGGATCTTAATTAACTGGGATGTAAAAACTATTACTTCACTTCACCATCCAAGAGTTGAGTAATGGTGTTTAACGTCCCAGTCAAGAATATTTCACTTATATCGAGACAGAAATTTTGCCCGTGCGTTGCGGTGATGGCATTATACAGCAGGGTTCTTTATCGTGCCACGCCTACTGTGACACGGTACCTTGTTTATTTTAAGTCCCCATCCGAAAGAACCGTGACTTTCATTTCGTAATGCCTAGTGCTTGGCGAAAGAACAGTCACTACCCATTTTCAAGTCTTGGGTCAGACCCGGCCGGGGTTCGAACCCACGACCTCCCACTTACGGAGCGAGCACTCTACCAACTGAGCTACCGCAGTGGCCTTTCACCATCCAAGAAATGACCGCTTCAACGAAAGTGAAAGAATCTCGACTTGAGCGTAAAAGAAATTACTCCACTTAATGTCTTCTCGCACGTCCGTCCTTTATACTCTTTGTTCTCTGACATTAAGGATTATTGTAGGTAGCTCTACGGGAACCGTATTTATTGAGTCTTTGAACACTAGTTAATTTAGTGTTCAAAGACTTTTTGTTCACCTACTGATCACAGTACCTCTTACTTTTTCAAGTTCGAATCCCGAAATTTGCAAATCCTTTTGTGAGAAGATTTAGCCCAAAGTCGATGGGGTTTTTCGGGTACTCCGGTTTCCTTTCCCACTTGAAAATTGTCTGCCTCAATTGCGATGTAAAACACCATTACTTCCTCGCTTCACCTCTTTTGGTAAAATAAGTTTTCAGGTCGAACGTTTTTAAAATATTTGCTATTTACATTTGGAAAATTGTTAGCTATCCTAAACCGTCTTTAGATTTTATTTATTTATTTATTTTATTTATTGTAAATCACCGATCCTTATTTACGACTTTTCAGAAAAACGCAACTTTATTTTTCTATGGCCTAACTGACCACAGTCAACTATACTAAAGAAATGAAATCTAGATTACGATCTCTGATTCAGATGTCAAATATTTGTATGTATTCTCAATCACAAGATTCAATCTTCATTTACCTAAATTGCAATCAGAAAAATAAAATTGATTAATATTTACGAAATGATGTCTTGATTCTTGAAGACTGAATAGAATTTAATGTTATTCAGTTATTAATTTTCGCGGAATTATTTTATAGTGAACTGGTTAACGTTATTTTAGGGACCTGATAGATATTGGATGTTGTTACAGATTCTTATTTTTGCACTTAAATGATAAACATGTCGATTTTAAGTTCAACGTCAATGTGCCTCTAATAATTACCAGAAAATGATATTTAATGCCTATTAAAGTATGTATATTTGTCATACCAATTTCGTCACATCACATCACCAGATGCTCATAATTCAAATCCTATTCGGGAACGTCCTAACTTAAAATCTGTCAGTTTGTTTACAAGGTTTTCTCCTCCAGTAAGTGAAATATTATTTAAAGTAAAGTAAAACAATCCAACCACTCTGTACATTTAATGCTGCTGATTACCTATTTTTTGTCTGTTTAGATATTTTGGCTAGATTCTGTTTAGGCTTAACTTAAAGAATTGGAACCGAAGCTTCTGAGTTTGTGATGTGATTTTGGTCATTGCTTCTGAGTTTGTGATGTGATTTTGGTCATTGTTTCTAACTGAGTTTGTTATGTGATTTTGGTCATTGCTTCTGTGTTTGTGATGTGATTATGGTCATTGCTTCTATCTGAGTTTGTGATGTGATTTTGGTCATTGCTTCTGAGTTTGTGATGTAATTATGGTCATTGTTTCTAACTGAGTTTGTGATGTGATTTTGGTCATTGCTTCTGAGTTTGTGATGCGATTATGGTCATTGCTTCTAACTGAGTTTGTGATGTGATTTTGGTCATTGCTTCTGAGTCTGTGATGTGATTATGGTCATTGCTTCTAACTGAGTTTGTGATGTGATTTTGGTCATTGCTTTCAACTGAGTTTGTGATGCGATTATGGTCATTGCTTCTGAGTTTGTGATGTGATTTTGGTCATTGCTTCTATCTGAGTTTGTGATGTGATTTTGGTCATTGCTTCTAACTGAGTTTGTGATGTGATTATGGTCATTGCTCCTGAAATTGTGATGTGATTTTGGTCATTGCTTCTAACTGAGTTTGTGATGTGATTATGGTCATTGCTTCTAAGTTTGTGATGTGATTTTGGTCATTGCTTCTAACTGAGTTTGTGATGTGATTTTGGTCATTGCTTCTTACTGAGTTTGTGATGTGATTATGGTCATTGCTCCTGAAATTGTGATGTGATTTTGGTCATTGCTTCTAACTGAGTTTGTGATGTGATTATGGTCATTGCTTCTGAGTTTGTGATGTGATTTTGGTCATTGTTTCTAACTGAGTTTGTGAAGTGATTTTGGTCATTGCTTCTGAGTTTGTTATGTGATTATGGTCATTGCTTCTAACTGAGTTTGTGATGTGATTTTGGTCATTGCTTCTGAGTTTGTGATGTGATTTTGGTCATTGTTTCTAACTGAGTTTGTGATGTGATTATGGTCATTACTCCTGAAATTGTGATGTGATTTTGGTCATTGCTTCTAACTGAGTTTGTGATGTGATTATGGTCATTGCTCCTGAAATTGTGGTGTGATTTTGGTCATTGCTCCTGAAATTGTGATGTAATTTTGGTCATTGCTTCTATCTGAGTTTGTGATGTGATTATGGTCATTGCTCCTTTCCGAGATTGTGATGGGATTTGGTCATTGCTTCTAACTGAGTTTGTGATGTGATTACATTGCTCCTTTCCGAGATTGTGATGTGATTTTGGTCATTGCTTCTAACTGAGTTTGTGATGTGATTACATTGCTCCTTACCGAGTTTGCGATATGATTTTGGTCATTGCTTCTATCTGAGTTTGTGATGTGATTTTGGTCATTGCTTCTATCTGAGTTTGTGATGTGATTTTGGTCTTTGCTCCTTTCCGAGTTTGTGATGTGATTTTGGTCATTGCTTCTATCTGAGTTTGTGATGTGATTTTGGTCATTGCTTCTATCTGAGTTTGTGATGTGATTTTGGTCAATGCTCCTTTCCGAGTTTGTGATGTGATTTTGGTCATTGCTTCTTACTGAGTTTGTGATGTGATTATGGTCATTGCTCCTTTCCGAGTTTGTGATGTGATTTTGATCATTGCTTCTATCTGAGTTTGTGATGTGATTTTGGTCATTGCTTCTATCTGAGTTTGTGATGTGATTTTGGTCATTGCTCCTTTCCGAGTTTGTGATGTGATTTTGGTCATTGCTTCTATCTGAGTTTGTGATGTGATTTTGGTCATTGCTCCTTTCTGAGTTTGTGATGTGATTTTGATCATTGCTTCTATCTGAGTTTGTGATGTGATTTTGGTCATTGCTCCTTTCCGAGTTTGTGATGTGATTTTGGTCATTGCTCCTTTCCGAGTTTGTGATGTGATTTTGATCATTGCTTCTATCTGAGTTTGTGATGTGATTTTGGTCATTGCTTCTATCTGAGTTTGTGATGTGATTTTGGTCATTGCTCCTTTCCGAGTTTGTGATGTGATTTTGGTCATTGCTTCTATCTGAGTTTGTGATGTGATTATGGTCATTGCTCCTGACCGAGTTTGTGATGTGAATTTGGTCATTGCTTCTGAGTTTGTGATGTGATTATGGTCATTGCTTCTGAGTTTGTGATGTGATTTTGGTCATTGCTTCTTACTGAGTTTGTGATGTGATTATGGTCATTGCTCCTGACCGAGTTTGTGATGTGATTATGGTCATTGATTCTAACTGAGTTTGTGATGTTATTTTGGTCATTGCTTTCAACTGAGTTTGTGATGTGATTATGGTCATTGCTTCTGAGTTTGTGATGTGATTATGGTCATTGCTTCTAACTGAGTTTGTGATGTGATTTTGATCATTGTTTCTAACTGAGTTTGAGATGTGATTATGGTCATTGTTTCGTGACCGAGTTTGCGATATGATTTCATACAGAGTTCTCGTGTTTATTATATTATTTCCTACAAGGTTTTATAAGTCCCTGATTTATTTATTGAATCAATTTTAATTTAAGTCCTAACAATGCCGAGTTATTTAATGAAATAAAAACTCAGTGAAACCTCAAGCGCGCACTCACACAAAAATACAGAGAGAGAGAGAGAGAGAGAGGAGAGAGATGAGAGAGAGAGAGAGAGAGAGAGGTATAAACTTGTTGTCTGCTGAATCTTGTCTACTGGTCAACCGGTCACTGTGATTTGTATCGATTTATAGTCAACTTTAACCCAGAAATTGTGTTACATTTAGTCTTTAGTTAAGATTCAGTTGACATGACTGTTTGTAGTAACTGACAACTGTCAGACAATCTGTCTTCCAGATCGACGTATAACATCACAAAGACAATATCATAATAATCTATCTAGTATATTGGGCCATCAAAAGAACAAATGAAGTTATGTTGGACGCAAATGTAAGCGTCTGATCCAGGCCAATGTAAGCGGCTGATTGTTTTTGTCTGATTTAATCTCTTCGTCTGGTCTGAAAATGGTTTCATTCAACAATTCAACGTATTTTTGTCCATGGTTTTAACCAGAAAAATACTCAGTGGAAATTGCCATGACAACATGTTATAAGCTTATCATTTGAATTCAAGTTTTGCATTTTGAATAGATGTAAGTTGGTCTTAATTTTGTAAAATAACAAATTCGTAAAACAGCGATGAAGAAATACGAAGTTCATAAACATCTCGCCCCCCCCCCCCCCACCAAAAAAAACAAAACAAGACAAAACAAAAAAACAAAAAACAAAACAAAACAAAACAAACCAAAAAAAAACAAAACAAAAAACAAAAAATCTACCACGTGGCTTTCCATTATTTAATTATTGAACCAATTATCGAATTTCGTTTATTTGTGATAATTTCAACCCTTATTCATACCTAAATTCATCACATGTTGGTGCGAGAGTATACATTTTGGATATTTTTTACAAGTTTTGTAATGCACGAAATATATCAACTTGCCTGTTGTTGACATTAAATAATTTTTTACATGGGCGTTTTTTGAAACCATAAGTCTTTGAAAAACAGAAACTATACATGATGTTTTGAATAACAGCGGAATTCTCTAAATAAATGAGTATACCGGATAAAACCAAATTTTAATTTGTACGCCGTGTCTGGTTACAGTTCAGGAGCGGGTAATTATTACTTAAACAGTTTAATGTTTTCATCTAAAAAATTTGAAATGATATAACTACGGTAGAGCACTTTTAGGGAAAAAGGTACTTTAAAACATCAGTTTAGAATTAAAGAAAATATTACCAAAATTGTAAATAAAAGACATCGTCAAGTCGGATTACTCGAATATTGTTGTGTTTCTGATGCACTTTCATTATGTATAATATTTGCCGTATGAAATTTCCATTTCTCCAAGCTTCTGATCTTTTGCATTCACTTGGGTCATAAATCACAAAAACCACGTGACTTCGTATATGATTACATGTAAAACCGGAACTACAAAATCAAATGTAAACAAACATGGCTGCTACGTCCTATTTGTTAACATTCGAGAGAAGACTAAAAAGCGCATTTATTAGATTTTACAAGAACAGTTGTTGCGAACGCGTGTTATGAAGTTTGCTTGCAAAGTTTTTTCATGCATATTCCTTCTCCCTTAGGCACTCTTCGAAATTCTTCTTAAAGTGCATCGTTTTCATTTGAAATGGATTTATGTAACTTTGTTATGTTTTCATAGTTACCAATGAAACTACAAACCACTGAACAACTGGATATTTAAAACATATATAGGTAGTCAGTTCTGGAATGGTGGAGGAAACTGGAGTACCCGGAGTAAATCTTCGACCTTTAGCAAGCTTTAACTAAAAGTTTAAATGTTAGAACGGATGTACTATTATTTTTAAGAATGCATTGTTATGTAATGCGGGAAAAAGTATCACCATATATCGCTATTTGAATTGATTCTTTTGGAAATCATTTAACATAAACATACCGGTCCATGCCCAAAACAATCCAAAATTGCGAAAAACTGACAAATAAAGATAAGAAGATTAAACAATACGAAGTTAAATAACACAATATACAACATTTAGTGTGTTCCATCCCAAATGGAAATTGTTTTTTTTTGCGATTTTTTAAATAATGCTTTCAATAAATAAAAACATATATGAGATATTTTGGCAAACATACAATACATAACTTTTAATTTATACGAAACTTACTCGAAAATTACCCAATAAAATGGTAATATATAGGTAAATATGAATAATTTTGCTATTTATCAGCTTTTTTTTCGTTTTATCATAAACAATAGAGTCTACGCGATGTTAAGGAAAATTTTCATACGATATACAATATACAAAATATACCTAAACTACCAGTATTAAATACATTATCCAGTATGTTATCATCCCATGTGGATAATTTATTGCTGTTTATCATTACAAATTAATTTATTACAAACAAAAACATCATAGGGGATATTTAGGTAACACAACACACGTTTCCTAAAAACTGCACCAAATCATTTCAAATTATAGAATGCTTTCGTCTCTAATGGTTACTTTTTTCGTCATTAAACCAAGAATCAATTATAGTTTTCCTGTAATAAAGTAAGTTAGTTGTTATAAAAACAATTGGAAGTGATGTGGCACATATTTAAGACACACATTTTGATATGCCCGGATCGTCTTTATTACCGAGCCTAATCACAAAGGAAACATTCACTTTTGGTATATAAATTGCGTTACATTACAGCTTCCTGGAAAACCTCTTCAATAGAGATGCTTATATTTAAGAAAATCCATCTTAATCTTCTTTTGCCATTTTTATTGGATTTTATTACCTAAACTATACACAATGGTAACATCTATATAAGGATATAAGTAGTTATTGGATATATATATATATATATATATATATATATATAGCTTGCATATACATGTATATATGAGAATACAGCTTCTGGGAGGCTAAGTCTGTTATGTATAAACGATTAACAGGTTCGCATATATACAGAGTTAACGTTTATCATATGTAAATTTGTAATATATATATATATATATATATATATATATATATATATATATATATATATATATATATATATATATATATGTATGTATATATATATATATATTATATATGTACATAAAGTTTTCAAAAATATGCACATTGAGTTTAATTGGTTTAAGCAGTATCACTAACTTTAGTTACAAACATGTTAATACGTCTTTGGTTTAAGGGGCAGTCGAGGGTGGAGCCCGAAGGCCTAAGACTATCACTTATATCTATCTCTGCATAATTTGACTTTTTATATGTCATGTTCTTATTTATTTATTTATTTATTTATTTATTTATTTATTTATTTATTTATTTATTTATTTATTTATTTATTTATTGGTTTCTGTTTTACTAAATAAAGTCCGTCAATGACATATGGTCAGCACCTTGTTAGTTCTTAGGTAATCACATCAACTGTTAGTTCTTAGGTAATCACATCAACTGTTAGTTCTTAGGTAAACACATCACTTGTTAGTTCTTAGTTAATCACATCAACTGTTAGTTCTTAGGTAATCACATCAACTGTTAGTTCTTAGGTAATCACATCAACTGTTAGTTCTTAGGTTATCACATCAACTGTTTCATGTATATAAAACATGTGAATAAGAATATCATTGCTTATAAAACATTTTTAATATATAACAAAGCAGTGAAATAGTTCAGTATTTTACTAGAGAATAATATGATTTCCTTCATCGCTGTGGGTTATACTTTCTGTCATATAATTGGGTAAATTTCAGGTTTGTTCTTTCATTCATCAATATAGACATTGGCGTCCCCATGCTCATTTCTTAATTTGAATAAACAGTCCTAGGTCAAAGTTTGTCGTTCTTGCTTGACGTGCGTCTTTTACGACAGAGTAATCATGTAATATATATATATATATATATATATATATATATATATATATATAGTATGGGACTACAGCCTTCGGGAGATTGTCCCATGCCACGAGTGTAGTTTAATTACATAAAGTTTGCATTCAATTTAACTGTCAAGATGTTTATTTTCAAGACAAATTTTATGATGCTTGTTGTATAAATAATTAATTTTCTTGTGTTCGACATTGAAATCGGAACATTATTAATCCTTTATTGTCCATTTTAAAGATCTATAGTACTATGGTTAATTATTTTTAATTATATATTTATATATTTTAGCGTCTCTCTCTCTCTCTCTCTCTCTCTCTCTCTCTCTCTCTCTCTCTCTCTCTCTCTCTCTCTCTCTCTTAGAGACATAACAAGACGAATATTGAACCAATTGATTAAGTTAACCATATTGACGGAATTTGTATTATGCCTAGTGGTAAAGTTATGCATATACTACCTAAACGAAAACGCCCACATTATCTGAAATTAAAAGTTGCATTAGTTACAGATCAATGAACCAACAGTTCTAATGTAACGAAATTGATTTTTCTTCAGTTTTTGGCAAATGATAGTAAAGAACGCTTGGTATCTTGATATGTAAGGCAGATAGTAAGAGAACGCTTGGTATCTTGATATGTAAGACAGATGATAAGAGAACGTTTGGTATCTTGATATGTAAGACAGATAGTAAGAGAACGCTTGGTATCTTTATATGTAAGACAGATAGTGAGAGAACGCTTGGTGTCTTGATATGTAAGACAGATAGTAAGAGAACGCTTGGTATCTTGATATGTAAGACAGATAGTAAGAGAACGCTTGGTATCTTTATATGTAAGACAGATAGTGAGAGAACGCTTGGTATCTTTATATGTAAGACAGATAGTAAGAGAACGCTTGGTATCTTTATATGTAAGACAGATAGTGAGAGAACGCTTGGTGTCTTGATATGTAAGACAGATAGTAAGAGAACGCTTGGTATCTTGATAAGTAAAGCAGATAGTAAGAGAACGCTTGGTATCTTGATATCTAAGGCAGATAGTAAGAGAACGCTTGGTATCTTGATAAGTAAAGCAGATAGTAAGAGAACGCTTGGTATCTTGATATGTAAGGCAGATAGTAAGAGAACGCTTGGTATCTTGATATGTAAGACAGATGATAAGAGAACGTTTGGTATCTTGATATGTAAGACAGATAGTAAGAGAACGCTTGTATCTTTATATGTAAGACAGATAGTGAGAGAACGCTTGGTATCTTTATATGTAAGACAGATAGTAAGAGAACGCTTGGTATCTTTATATGTAAGACAGATAGTGAGAGAACGCTTGGTATCTTGATATGTAAGACAGATAATAAGAGAACGTTTGGTATCTTGATATGTAAGACAGATAGTAAGAGAACGCTTGGTATCTTTATATGTAACACAGATAGTGAGAGAACGCTTGGTATCTTGATATGTAAGACAGATGATAAGAGAACGTTTGGTATCTTGATATGTAAGACAGATAGTAAGAGAACGCTTGGTATCTTTATATGTAAGACAGATAGTGAGAGAACGCTTGGTATCTTTATATGTAATACAGATAGTAAGAGAACGCTTGGTATCTTTATATGTAAGACAGATAGTGAGAGAACGCTTGGTGTCTTGATATGTAAGACAGATAGTAAGAGAACGCTTGGTATCTTGATAAGTAAAGCAGATAGTAAGAGAACGCTTGGTATCTTGATATCTAAGGCAGATAGTAAGAGAATGCTTGTTGTCTTGATATGTAAATCAGATAGTAAGAGAATGCTTGGTATCTAATGATATGTAAGACAGATAGTAAGAGAACGCTTGGTATCTTGATAAGTAAAGCAGATAGTAAGAGAACACTTGGTATCTTGATAAGTAAAGCAGATAGTAAGAGAACGCTTGGTATCTTGATATGTAAGGCAGATAGTAAGAGAACGCTTGGTATCTTGATATGTAAGGCAGATAGTAAGAGAACGCTTGGTATCTTAATATGTAAGACAGATACTAAGAGAACGCTTGGTGTCTTGATATGTAAGACAGATAGTAAGAGAACGCTTGGTATCTTGATATGTAAGACAGATAGTAAGAGAACGCTAGGTATCTTGATAAGTAAAGCAGATAGTAAGAGAACGCTTGGTATCTTGATATGTAAATCAGATAGTAAGAGAACGCTTGGTATCTTGATATGTAAATCAGATACTTAGAGAACGCTTGGTATCTTGATATGTAAGACAGATAGTAAGAGAACGCTTGGTATCTTGATAAGTAAAGCAGATAGTAAGAGAACGCTTGGTATCTTGATAAGTAAAGCAGATAGTAAGAGAACACTTGGTATCTTGATAAGTAAAGCAGATAGTAAGAGAACGCTTGGTATCTTGATATGTAAATCAGATACTTAGAGAACGCTTGGTATCTCATGATATGTAAGACAGATAGTAAGAGAACGTTTGTTATCTTGATATGTAAGACATATAGTAAGAGAACGCTTGGTATCTTGATATGTAAGACAGATAGTAAGAGAACGCTTGGTATCTTGATAAGTAAAGCAGATAGTAAGAGAACGCTTGTTATCTTGATATGTAAGACATGTAGTAAGAGAACGCTTGGTGTCTTGATAAGTAAAGCAGATAGTAAGAGAACGCTTGGTGTCTTGGTATGTAAGACAGATAGTAAGAGAACGCTTGGTATCTTGATATCTAAAGCAGATAGTAAGAGAACGCTTGGTGTCTTGATATGTAAGACAGATAGTAAGAGAACGCTTGGTATCTTGATAAGTAAAGCAGATAGTAAGAGAACGCTTGGTGTCTTGGTATGTAAGACAGATAGTAAGAGAACGCTTGGTATCTTGATATCTAAAGCAGATAGTAAGAGAACGCTTGGTGTCTTGATATGTAAGACAGATAGTAAGAGAACGCTTGGTATCTCAATATGTAAGACAGATAGTAAGAGAACGCTTGGTATCTTGATATGTAAGGCAGATAGTAAGAGAACGCTTGGTATCTTGATATGTAAATCAGATACTTAGAGAACGCTTGGTATCTTGATATGTAAGACAGATAGTAAGAGAACGCTTGGTATCTTGATAAGTAAAGCAGATAGTAAGAGAACGCTTGGTATCTTGATAAGTAAAGCAGATAGTAAGAGAACGCTTGGTGTCTTGATATGTAAGGCAGATAGTAAGAGAACGCTTGGTGTCTTAATATGTAAGACAGATAGTAAGAGAACGCTTGGTATCTAATGATATGTAAGGCAGATAGTAAGAGAACGCTTGGTATTTTGATATGTAAGGCAGACAGTAAGAGAACGCTTGGTATTTTGATATGTAAGGCAGACAGTAAGAGAACGCTTGGTATCTCATGATATGTAAGACAGATAGTAAGAGAACGCTTGGTATCTTAATATGTAAGACAGATAGTAAGAGAACACTTGGTATCTCATGATATGTAAGGCAGATAGTAAGAGAACGCTTGGTATCTTAATATGTAAGACAGATAGTAAGAGAACACTTGGTATCTAATGATATGTAAGGCAGATAGTAAGAGAACGCTTGGTATTTTGATATGTAAGGCAGACAGTAAGAGAACGCTTGGTATCTCATGATATGTAAGACAGATAGTAAGAGAACGCTTGGTATCTTAATATGTAAGACAGATAGTAAGAGAACACTTGGTATCTAATGATATGTAAGGCAGACAGTAAGAGAACGCTTGGTATCTCATGATATGTAAGGCAGACAGTAAGAGAACGCTTGGTATCTCATGATATGTAAGACAGATAGTAAGAGAACGCTTGGTATCTTGATATGTAAGACAGATTGTGAGAGAACGCTTGGTATCTTAATATGTAAGACAGATAGTAAGAGAACACTTGGTATCTCATGATATGTAAGACAGATAGTAAGAGAACGCTTGGTATCTTAATATGTAAGACAGACAGTAAGAGAACGCTTGGTATCTCATGATATGTAAGGCAGATAGTAAGAGAACGCTTGGTATCTTGATATGTAAGACAGATAGTAAGAGAATATGATTATGATGTTATATTCTATTTCAATCTTTTGCTCCTGTCAAAGTCAACTTTGAAATTCGTCGTATTAGATTTCTTTAAAAACTTAATTGTAATTTCACACACACACACACACACACACACACACACACACATATATATATGTATATATATATATATATATATATATATATATATATATATATATATATATATATATATATATATTTCTGTTGATACAGTTGAACTCTTGATCACTGCAGTCTCATTTCAAAACAAATCGGTGTACAAAATATTTTATACCTTCATCACCAAGATAATTTTTGGTAAAAAAAATAAAAGTTTCTTAGAATGTTTTCCCACTAGCTCGGTCTTAATATATAAGCGATCATTATCTCGTTCTTTACAAAGAAAGGAATTGAAAACATATCTAAGGAAAACACGTGTCCTCCCAAATCGCGGCTTGATAAACAATCGTCGAAAATATTCACAAATTCTTTTGTTTATTTAAGTTTGAAATAGTTGTAATCATTGTAATCATTTCTTTATTTTCAGATCCAATTAAATGTTACTTTTGTAAAGGAACTGCTAAAAACAGTAGTTGTTCAGATCCTATCGATATCCGAGTTAGAACGGACCTGAATGAACAAGAATGTCCACGTGGTGTATGTCTGAAATGGACATATTATGTCGGAGGTGAGTGCTAGTGTCAAATTATGTTTGTAATAAATAATCAAAATTTTATAACCTCCTTCTATTTGGAAGGGCACCGTATTTGAAAAACATTTCTTAAAAATGCAGTTCGCTGACCATGTCCTAACCTGCCCATGCGGAATTTTATTGCACATCTTTAAAACTTAACCTAATTTAGCAATGAAAACACAAACAATGTATTCGATAAGCTGGACTTGTTGTCTAAAGTCCAGAAACATGTAGCATTTTACGTATTCTTGTTATAATAAAAGGGGATTAAACTCGTTATATATCTTCCATAGGTAACAAATAAATTATTTAAATTAAACTCAGTAATGTACATGACAAGTTCCGTAAACAAAGTTTCTCCCTATTGACTTAGCATTCAATCATTTTGTCTGCAATACAAGGTCACGTGAACTATTCCTATTGAGATTCTATCAGTAACGTTATGTGTTGTTTGAATGTCAGGATAAAGTTATTAATTGATCCCTGTCAGAAGGTATACAATTTGGGAAACATTGCGATAAAGGGCATTTGGAAATTCATCAAAGTACATTCTATTTTCATGTGCAAATTTATAAATACAATAATTGGTATGTAAATGTACGGAAAACGAAATGGTGTTCATAGGAAATTTAAACTTTTTTCCACCTGTTCCAAAAAGGTATAAATACATGTTTACAAATGGTAAACAACATGTCTACGTGTCACATGTTTTTCGAGGTGGTCTAAAGCGCCATCTTACGGATCGCATCGCATAAAAACCATTGATAAGAACACCTACTTAGATTCACTAACAATTAGTATTTGTATAATACCTTGTTCCCCTTACAAAATATGCTTTGAATAAATTCTAATATTTAACTTCCTATTGCCTCTAATTAAGCTCCATCATCTGTCATATTATGACCTACGTGCACGAGAGAGAGAGAGAGAGAGAGAGAGAGAGAGAGAGAGAGGAGAGTCAAATTCAATATAACAACTATTTAATAGTAACAATTCTATATTCACAATTTAAATTCCCATTTGTATATTACGCTTAAGTTTCTTTAAGCGTTTCAGCCTTGCATGTCTGTAGTTTATTATACGGACGTGATTAAACAAAAGATTGATTTTTGTGTTTATATTTTGTATTTCGTGTATCTGATCACTGTCACAGCAAGGTGCCTCCAGTACAAGACCATGTCATGTGGATGTTGTCATACGATATTACATCAGTGATGTTAAACGTGGAGATGAAAATGTTTGAACAAATTGCACATTTGTATGTCATCTTCAGGTTTCCTTTCTCCCTATAGATATTTTTTTATTCTAAATTTATCCTTTATCACCAGTTTAACTGGGTTAATACAATTTTGTAGCAGCAAATCCTCGTAACATTCCATGATAATTAATATTTATTTCCAACTTTTCTTCTTCTTTAAATTGTCTTGGGAGATCATGTTGCCGATAAAAGACTTCATTTTACTCCTTAAAAAAGTCGTTCTGCAAGAAAGTAATATTTCCATGGATTGGCTTTTTGACTGTTGTTTAATTGTCAATGAATCCAACATATTTGTCCAGATACGAAACTGTGGCGTCCTTTTAATTTCCCTTGTTGATTCAAATAATATAATTCGAACGCAATGAAAAATCAATATTGTGCTTGATGCAAATTAGAATATCGACCGCTGAAAATGTTGTCATGAGATTTGTTACCATAGAAACGTATTAATACTTGAAAACTTATTTTAAGAATGACACCTATAATAGGAATTTAATCGACAAGGGAAATTTGATTAACTCTTAAAATTAACCTCTGGGCGACCTATCGAACACTTTATAAATATATCTTTTGATATTATAAAAATATGGCGCTAACCGGATAATTTAGCTGTTCTCTATCTAAAAGCAGACATTCTCGTCACGACATTGGAACAATGTGCAAATGATTGTTAAATTGCTGATTTAGCACGAATGTTTCTTAAAACAAAGATATCCTAATCAGGACATAAGGAATGTCCAGATAACTGCTTAATTTCTTATTAGGCTAGAATGTTTCTAAAAGCAAAGATATCCTCGCCACGACATAAGGAATGTCCAAGTAACTGCTAACTTACTTATTAAGCTCGAATGGTTCTAATTGTTAGCAATTTATAGTCTTATCTTGACATGATAATGTTGTAATCATTGCAGATTAACTTATTTAGTTCGCCGTTTTACTATTGCAAAAGGCTTTATCGTCATCGGTAAAAATGAAGAATAATGTCCATTTTATTTAATCGTAACTTTATTCAATATTGTTCACTTGTGTTATATATGTGTTCACCCCATTCTTCAAAACATCAAAAGAGAATCTTAAATTTGCAATGACTTTTAGAGAAAATTCCAAAATCATAAATTTGCGTCACATTGAATAGTTTTATATCACTTTTTTCAATGGTGACTTGATACGCCCATTGTCTATAGCCAAAGCCCAAGGCACGATAGTTATTATAGGCTTACCAATTGGTAAAATCCATATATATATATATATATATATATATATATATATATATATATATATATATATATATATATATATATATATATATATATACATACATACTAGTACATTGTATATATATGCACAACACCTCTGGATATTATCTTGTCATTGTATCAGATGCCCTTCAGCACTAAATTAAGGTTCTGTTGATTTTATTCTTGTTTTCTTCTTCTGTTTGTTTGACGTTTCTTTAAATGCTTTGAACCTTGTTCTGTGCTTGATTACAGCTACAATTATCTACATTTCATCGTCTTTGTGATGTTGAAATCTCGTATAGGATTTTTCCAAGGGTCGGTGAATTATTAAAATAAAATTCGTAATAAACAAAGTACACATCATGTAATAACTAAATACCATTTCCGCCTGACGTAAAGGAGCGTATGATTGGTTGACTTTATCAGACATCGTAAAGGAGAGTACGAATAGTTGACTACATTACAACAGACATCGTAAAGGAGAGTATGATTGGTTGACTTTATCAGACATCGTAAATGAGAGTACAAATGGTTGAGTACATTACAACAGACATCGTAAAGGAGAGTATGATTGGTTGACTTCATCAGACATCGTAAAACAGAGTTTGATTGGTTGACTTTCACAGACATCGTAACGGAAAGTATGATTGGTTGACTTTAACAGAAATTGTAACGGGGAGTATGATTGGTTGACTTCAACAGATATTGAAAAGGAGAGTTTGATTGGTTGATTTTAACAGACATCATAAAGGAGTGAATAATCGGTTGATTTAAACAAACATCAAAGAATGTGTTAATCGACTCAGCATTTGTTAATTATCAAAAACTAAAACAAAATGTCAACAGTCATGTATATAACGTGTTTTATTATTACTGCGCATTAATGCTTAATGTTAGAACGTATACATGTACGTATATTTTCTGGCAGTTTGGTGGTTTAGTACGCCTTTACACGTGGTAATGGTATCAACTTGGATATATTCAAGTAAAACAATGAAGAACCGTTTACATGTTACTGTAATATATAAAACTGTTTTATACTTAATTTCTCAAAATGGATTTAGATCTCGCTGCTCAATAACTATATGTATCTACCTTTTGGATGAGGAGCGCATCTGTGAAAATTTAATCGATAACATTTATATGATGAATAAACATGTATTTGAATACCTTGCCGCAGACTTGGCTTTTTAAATTGTACATCTGGCGATATGTTCGGCTAGATTAGATTTTAACATAATGATCATTTATTTAATTCCTCTTAGAGAGATACAGTGTATGTAATCACATAATCATACAATAAATAACTTAATTAAACAGTTTTATGTACATCTTAACTAATAATACAAAGTGGAAAATAAAAGTGATATAAATGGAACACAAATAAAGTAACATAGTTAGTAGTTATATATAGAATATTTCAGGGTATTCAGTCTTTGCTTGACGATGCATATCTATAAAGACGTAGTAGACGATCCGTGAATTTAACACAAGCTGTTGTCCAAATGCCTAATAGATCAGGGTCAATGTTTACGTTAGCTCCTAAAAGTATATTAGTACGGGTTTCAGTATCACTGCTGCAAAAATATTCAAATAGAGTTCTGTCAAATCTTTGAATTGAGCTGTAAAACGCATTACGAGAGTTATGAAAAGTTGGACAGCTGCATAATAAATGCGTAATCATATCACCAGAGAAGTCCAAGGTGCAGAGAGTACAGTAATTATAATTAGATTCCATCGGCAAGGCCCATATTCTAGCGACTGAGAAGGCTGTACGTAACTGAGCAGTTGATTTAGCATATGTCCAAATGTTCGCCATAGATAGGTTGTTGTTATGTAAAGCAAGGAATCTCTGAAAATCACTGTCGTTTATTATTCTATTAAGCCATTGTGTGAATTGAAATTCTTTTACAGTCTTCGTAACAATTTGTGACCATTTGTGTTTCGACGGAAAGTAACCAGAGTCAATATAAGTCTGAAGGTAGTGAAGTATGCGATACTTTGTAAGAGTCTTGATTATTTCGGGAATAAATCCAGTATAACATTTTGTAGGTTGAAGAAGATGTTGGAATAGACGCTGTTTAAAAATCTGTTTAGTCAATAATTTATTATCCATCGTGCATAATTTTCCAAGAAACAAAAGTTTTCGTTTTTCAACTTCAGCTGGAAGGGGGACTATAAACCACACATACTCTCTGCGATATCCGATCTTGTTCTAGTGTGGAGTTGTTGAATATGTTTGACAATGAAGTGTTGAAATTTGTTGAGAGCATCGATATCCTTATTTCGTAAATTATACCAAACTTCTGAGCCATAAAGAACTGTAGGTAACACTATTTTTGTGTAGAGGTTTATAGCAGTGGTTGGGTTAAGTAATGATCGTTGGATTCCTTGGATTGAGAAGAAAGCATTGCGTCCCTTTTTACATCTTTCCATGGTTCTTGAGATTGAATTGCACTTAGAATTTAGTTTAATACCTAGATGGTCCACTTCTTGCACGATTTTTAACTGATGTTTATCGATAAACCATTCTAACTGACAGTGATTAGACGAATTAAAAGTCATAACTACAGATTTTGAAGGGTTAAATTAGAACCTCCAATCACAAGAATATCTGTGAGCAATATCAAGCATAGACTGAAGACCCCTAGGAGATATACTTGCACATATCAAATCATCAGCGAAAGCAGGGTTACCCGTATTAAGGTTGCAAAGCTTAATTGATGCGGGGTGAGCTGCAAGATTTTCGAGTAGTTCATCTATGTAAATACAATACAAAAATGTAGAGAGAATTCCACCTTGACGTATACCCTGCTTCACTTCAAACCATTCGGACTGAGTTGAAGCAAAAGCAACTGCACTGACTGTGTCGAGATGGCAATCATCGATGAGTGACCAGAGTTTGCCCTTGACTCCAAGCTTATTAAGTTTATACATGACCCCATTACGCCAGACTGTATCAAATGCCTTCTGGCTATCGAGAAAGGCTGTATAAACTTTACTGTTAAGGTCGCTGGTGAAACAGATTGTTTCTTGAAAGTTAAAGGATGCAGTTATACAACTCAGATGTTTTTGAAATTTTGGGTACTGAAAAAAATCATTCGGTTTTAAGCGGTTTATTTGCACTGTGATAAATTTATATACAATGACAACAAACTTCATAGATTTGATAATTAAATAATTATTCAATTATAAAAGATCAAATAAATAGATGTCCGATAGCCTTGCAAATTAGGCGTATTCAGCTAATAGATAAATAATTAATTAAATAATAAATTAATAAAACAATTTATGAACTCGAAGATTTTATTAATCCCTCTGTATAAAAAAGCAGACAGAAGATGTGGTAAAAGTGTTGTGCTACCACTGTTTGCAATTTTGCTCAATTTCAGCTGTTGGCTTTAAATAATACGTGCATTTCTTAAATTTATGTACATGTATTTGCAGTATTCCCACTAATAGTGTTTTTATTTAAATAAAATTGCAATGTAAATTGCAAAAATACCTTTTTACAAAATAGAAACAAATTGTTATTTCTTTTTCACGAAATAAAAAGATGGAAATATTGTCATCTGCTACTTTTGAATTGTATTATTTTATAATAATTCAAAAATAAAATGTGACAATATCTTATAGAGTTGGAGATTGTTTTATGGTTTACATTTCCAGCAGATGAACTGGTCCATCACATAATAATACCAGAAACCCCAGACCTTGTATATATATATATATATATATATATATATATATATATATATATATATATATATATATATATATATATTTATTTATTTATTTATTTATTTATTTTTATAGGTACTTTATGGATTGAGAGGACATGTTCGGCTAGATTAGATTTTAACATAATGATGATTGATGGCGTCTGTAGGACGGAGAGTAAAGGCAATGGTGATCTGTGCATGTGTGGTAAACACCTATGTAACTCAGGTCATGACCTTCATAAAATAAACACTACGAATTTGTTTCTACTTTCCGTAAGTTTGGTGATAACGCAACATCTGTGGTCGCTATGGGAACGGTGACGTCATTAGAGTGCCTTAGGTACTCTACGGAAGATGGATGCAACATCGAATCAAATGCTATGCAATTCTGAAACATGTGATCAAATGTTGTGAATAGATTTATTGTATAAAGATTAAGTAATATGTACATAATAATACTGTTTTAGCAATAATGCCTAGTTTGTTTCTGGCTAGTCAGACTATCGCCGTGGTTTTTTTTACCAAAACAGGAACCTCAATTATCAATTCTCTCTCTCTCTCTCTCTCTCTCTCTCTCTCTCTCTCTCTCTCTCTCTCTCTCTCTCAATAAGGTGATTGCATGTTATTTCAACATGCACACACAATCAGTTTTTGCTTTTTATCTTGCACATAGCACGTGTGTGTGTGTGTGTGCGTGTGTGTGTGATTATTTCCATTGAAACCTCAATTATCAGTTATCTCTAATTATACAGCTCGCTCTCTCTCTCTCTCTCTCTGTCTCTCTCTCAAAAAAATGTGATTTCATGTCATTTCAACATACATACATTTTCTTGCATGTTTGCAGATTAATGAGAGAGAGAGAGAGTCTTTGTGTATATAAGATTGTTTCCACATGTTAACTTGCATTACCATGGTAATATTATGCCTGTATATGTGTTATTAATGAGAGACTGGACTGTACATAATCTGTGTTTATTAATGACTGATATATATGCATTATCGAATGTGATCGGTTTTATCTACAAAATGTCAATTTAGAACATATGCTCTAAATTCTACACGACCACACAAGCTTGGATCATCTAAATAAGTGTGACTTCAGTCGAGGCTTTCCGAATGTTGCCTACCATTGTTCCACTTTTCCATTATCCCATTATTGCGTTGTCCGAAGTAACAATTTGCGTCAAGAATTTTCACACGTGTACAGACACACGTCATTCTTTTGACGTCATTTAAAAATATACAAATTCTGTCATGGCTATACGAATTATTTCCCCTATGTGTCATTATGCAACATGACGTTTTCCAAAGTACAATGGTGGGACATCTTCAAATTTAATTTAAAAATCATTATTGAATTAACTTGAATGGATCAAAGCATGTAACCGAAAGAATGAATCAAAATAATGAATAGGATCTAAATTTAAGAACAGATGTACCGATGGGCAGAAATGAGTAACGCACAATTACAACGTATTACCGCTCATATGAAATAAGGAAAGTATTTTACGTCGTTAAGAAAGGAATGTAGCACTGCTGAATATTGTGGAATTGGATAATGCAACACCAATATCGCTTACTCGAGGGTTCTTGTCAAAATACATGAATATTGTGAATGTGTTAAAAATCGCAAGCTAGCTTCAGTTTTCTCGAAATGTAGAAAAATACAATGCCTTGCTTACGAGAGTAAATAAACTGAAAGAGTTAGTGTCAGAAAGTGTAAGTACATTCTTTTGATCGGTATGCAAACTTTTTTAATTTAATTTTTGTTGGCATTTTAAATTCGTTGGTAGTAGCCGTGTCTGATTAAAAACGCGAAATTTAAACTTTGTGGAAAACAATCGCCTTTAGAGAGAAATACTTTTTCAGAATTTGATAAACCGATGATTTTATTCTGTGCCTTTAAGTTTGTTATTTTTCTCTAATGGCATTTAGTTAAACGATTTTTTTTCTTATTATAATTTTTTTTTTTTTTTTTTTTTTTTTTTTTTTTTTTTTTTTTTTTTTTTTTTTTTTCGGGGGGGGGGGGGGGGGTGTTGCGACGCACATTACAGCAAGCGTAATGTTCTAAATACAGTAGTGAAGTTTGAATATACATTACTATTTGTACTATCGCTAGCTGGTATATCATAATTATTTTGTGTGACATTGAGATATCGCCTGGCCCCGGTTTCACAATCATTCTTCAACTAAGAATTTTCATAACTTAAAGCTGGCAAATTTGAAACTTTAATAATAACAGTTAGTTGTTTAGATATCCAGAAATAAAAGGTGTCATGTTGAAGATGACTTCAAGCTTGTTTTATCTGTGTTTTGTTTTATCACCAATTTTTATTTGTAACTCAGAAAGAGCTTCACAAAATTTGCTAAAGTTTCGTTAAGGAAAATATTAGTTAAGAAATTATTGTGAAACCGTGGACTGTTATTACAAAGAGACAAAAACACATTTTTTCATTTTGTAAATACATATGGAAAAGAATACATTTAGTGTCCATTAGGAAAGCATAATATGGAATCGTGTGTTTAGGAGCCAATGTTGTACATTAAGATTTATTATTTTGCAAGAATTTCTATTTGACAAAATTTCTCAAGCACGAACTTTTAACTTAGAAATTGCTAAAATTAAAAAAGGTTTTTAAATAGTTGTTTAGATTTTATTTGAAAAAAACGCTAATGAAATACGGATTTACAGTGTAAAAAATATATATAACGTTTGAAAATCCTGAAGAAAACGTATGGAACACGCCTACCTAAAAGGCAAGAAAAATTTTGACATAAGTCATGTGTCATGTGTAGAATTTTGAATTTTTAACAAAGACTTTCAAAATTCTTCTGTACATGACACACATATTTGTTCTTAAACGTTTCCATACTAAGAAGTGTGGCCATGGTTATTTTTTTCTATGTTAAGTTAAACAAGGTTGAATTTTTTTTATTATTATTTATTTATTTATTTAATTTTTTTAATCTGATTATGTTTATGTTTGTGTGATTGGAGTTGTCATTTAATTTGTTACTTTCGAAACACTTTAAATATTAGTTCGACATTGTTGACTTTTGTGGTTTGTTGAGTTCGACACGATGGAAAATGTTTGCCTTCGTTGTTTTTGACACGGTGAATTTTTTGGCCGTTTAGAGTTCGACATGGTGGGAGTTTTTTTTTACCTGAAATGTGTTTTACTTTGTAAATAATGGTTTATAGTTTTACTACCTCTACCGTTATTGCATATTAAAAATTTTAAAATGTGTATGAAATTTAATAAGGAAGGCAAGTTTTAGGTTGCCATGTTAACTGGAACGGCCGAATCAATATTTTTTTCTTAATATTATCGGGGAAATTTTGGGGACATTGGTACAAGGACGTTTCTTCTTTGTGAAACCTTGGGTTATCGCGAAATAAATTTCCAGTTGTTTTAATTAATTTCAAATCGATGTTATATAACATTTGAAATGTGGGCACGATTTCAGCAGAATCGAAATGTCCCTGTTATATTACAGTGGAAAAATGGGCACGATTTCAGCAGACACGAAATGTCGCTGTCATATTACATTGGAAATGTCCGTATTTTACCATTGAAAAATAAAGATTATTTGCAGAAAGCTTCAATGTATACCATAAATAACCAATAATCAGCAAATCAGTTCGTGTTGCACTCATTACGGATTAATTAATAATTTACTTTAATTATACTTTGTACTTATCCTTTTTTTGTGTGTAAAAAATCAAAGCAGTTTTTTTTCCTGAAGTTTTTTTGAAGTCCTTTATAGATCGACATTACCAATGTTAATGCAGCAGGTAGACTTCCAGTATGAATGTTTTATAACTAGCTTCGATTTAAATACAATTTTGATGTATGTACGTAGTGACATGTATGATATACTTGACTGTAGATATTTTACATAGTGTGTATGTTACAATCAACCAAAAATAATCAAACTGTTTATGATCAAAATAATGGTACTTGAAAATAGGTTTTTTTTTTAAATCCATGCTTGCTATCTTTACAATTTCTTCTTCTTCTTCTTCTTCTTCTTCTTCTTCTTCTTCTTCTTCTTCTTCTTCTTTTCCAGAGGAATGGCGCTTTCACATATTGTTATATTGTTAGAATGATTTTTTTTATCATTTGCCTATGAAGCTTTGGTTCAATGTCACATATATTGCCAACTAAAACTTTATTTAAACTACGACAAAATGGTTGAACAAGACAATTAAGTTTCTGGATATACTTGTTGCATATGAAAATACAAAATGTATTTTAAATTTTGAGGTCGTTATGACTATTATTATTATTATTATTATTATTATTATTATTATTATTATTATTATTATTATTATTATTATCATTATTATTATTATTATTATTATTATTATTATTATTTTTATTATTATTATTATTCAAAGCATAGAACGCGTATAATTTCAGAAGTTTTTTAAATGTACCATTTACAGTATTCCTCCAAAACTAAGATCGTCTTTTCCATGAGCAAATGCTGCGTTTTAAAAAGGTCTTAAGGACTTACCATACCTCGGTTGAGTTTGTGTCTAACGTGTCCGTGTATGTTAATGTTTTATTGTTTGTTTTCAAAGGCACAGTTTTACAGATAATACAGACAGTTTTTGATATATCTATGCATTTGTTCCACTTTTTATGGTTTTGTCTTCAGATGTTAATGTGACGTTTCATTTCCCTTTTCAATGAAAACAATAATTGCTTTTTTTAATATTCTAAACTTTTTTGACAAAAAAGGCTTCAGCTTCTGCATAACATTTCACTTAAGAATCCCCTTGACTTGTATCAGGCATAAATTGTGACGCTTTGGTAATTAAAAGAAGTGTATAGTAAGTTGATAACCATATCCTAGAAATTAAACTTATTCTTTCATTTGTTAATTTTCGAGAAATGCCAAAAATTAAGGCGCTTTTTCAGATTTATTAAATTTTATCGCGTCTGTATTTTCATTTTTTGAACTCTTAACTTTTGTCAAAATAAAGTTTAGAAAATTTAATGACTTGATCCAGATGTATTAAAATGCGCCACGTCTTATGTGCATTACGTCATCATTATGTGTGTTCTTTGGCATATTGATCTTCCATATAGCAGTTATTTGATGCCAAGTTTTTTTTTATAATTAACCGTTATTGTGTATACTCACATTGTTTGTTTGTTTGTTTTTTGTTATTTTTAATAAAGTTTTTATTGAACCACAAACTTTCTTTGCTTGCTTTTATGCAGGTCAAACATTTGCAATAAAGGTCATGAACTTTGCTCTTAATAGGTCAAACTTGTCTTTAAAGGTTGCTGATAGAGGTTAACAAGTAGATAGACATAAGTACGGTGGCACTGAGGTGACATGAAATATATTTTTCATAATACGTGCGCACGTATTACCCTGTACGTGCGCACGTATTAACCTTTTACGTAGTAACCAATACGTGCGCACGTACATTGTATTAACCTATTACGTGCACACGTATTACAAATAGGTAATGCGTGCGCACGTATTGGTTAACCTATTACGTGCGCACGTATTACTAATAGGCAATACGTGCGCACGTATTGGTTACTACATGTACGTGCGCACGTAATAGGAAAAATATATTTCATGTCACCTCTGTGCCACCGTATATAAGTTTTTAAGAAAGTTTTGTATGTTTATGTTCAAAAATCTTTTGCTTATGTAAATTAATTAGCTCATGCCGGCTCCTTTCTATCTAGGTTGGAGATCTGCAGATCTTTCGCAAAAGGTGTGTGTGTGTGTGTGTGTGTGTGTGTGTGTGTGTGTGTGTGTGGTTTACTCCTAGGTTTAACGGTTTCCTCAACGATTCAAGAACTGACTGACTCAACATGAAGTGATTACTTGATTTATTAAATGGGGTTTTACGTCTCAGTCAGGAATGTTCCACTTTTATCGAGACGTTACCAGCTATAGGTGAAGTGCTAGAAATTTTTACCTTTGCAGTGCGGTTAGGACAACGTGCATGGAAGGTTCTTTAACTTGACACGCCTATCGTGACACGGGGCATTTGTTTTTTAAGGTCTTATTCGAAGGACCCTCAACATTAAGTGAAATGATTGTTGTCAAAAAAACAAAATTACTTCATTGATCGCCTTCACTACGTAATGTGTACAATTAAAGACAACATCGATTTTTTTCAATCAACATCAAATGTAGATGATCTAAATGTAATTAAATTGCATTAAACATTCACTTAAATATGTATACACAGCCTCAGTACTAGAAGGTCAAGCTCTAACGAAATACAACATATTTAATCACTTAGCGGTAATTATAACTGATCGGACTAAACGACGGACGGACGAGCCTTATTCTACGTCCTTTTCGTCAACTTCATTGAGCAAGAGGGTAAAAATGGCAAAAGGTTTATTCATATTGCCCGAGCTGGCTCAAATCGCTTTGTCTCGATCGAAGGGAGAGAACTCTAAATTTTTATAAACTATGTAAATAAAAGCAACGATACAAAAATTAATAAGAGCAAGCTTTTTCCTATTTAAATAATCTGAAATATTACAAAAAAAAATTATATTTTCTGTTTGGTTAATGGGACAAATTAAGTTTTAGGTATAGGGATTTTACGCGGCTGGATGGCGCTTATATTTTTTAACGCTCTATATTCCTAAAAAGAGGTTCAAGGTGGAATGATATCGAAAATATTTGTACAAATACATGTACGTGCATGCAAGTTTATATTTTAATTAAATCATCCTTGTTGTTTCCGCATCTTTATCGTATTTTAATTTTAGTCAACTGGTTTCATGTGGGTTTGTTTTTTTTTTTCGATCTTATACCAAGTATTAGATTGCAAACTAGTTTATATCGACAAAATTCTATATATCAATTTTGTTGATATCGTGTCGATCAATTATAGGATAATAGAGAAAACTGGAGTTAACCACTGATCTCAGGCAAGGGAAAAGATTAACTTTCTCAACCTAGGCAACTGACCAACTTTCTCAACCTAGACTACTGACAAACTTTCTCAACCTAGACAACTGACCAACTTTCTCAACCTAGACTACTGACAAACTTTCTCAACCTAGACTACTGACCAACTTTCTTAACCTAGGTAACTAACCAATTTTCTTAACCTAGACAACTGACCAACTTTCTCAACCTAGGTAACTAACCAATTTTCTTAGCCTAGACAACTGACCAACTTTCTCAACCTAGGTAACTAACCAATTTTCTTAACCTAGACAACTGACCAACTTTCTTAACCTAGACAACTGACCAACTTTCTCAACCTAGGCAACTAACCAATTTTCTTAACCTAGACAACTGACCAACTTTCTCAACCTAGGTAACTAACCAATTTTCTTAACCTAGACAACTGACCAACTTTCTCAACCTAGGTAACCTACCAATTTTCTCAACCTAGACAACTGACCAACTTTCTTTACCTAGACAACTCACCAACTTTCTCAACCTAGGTAACTAACCAATTTTCTTAACCTAGGCAACTGACCAACTTTCTCAACCTAGACAACTGACCAACTTTCTCAATCTAGACAACTAACCAACTTTCTCAACCTAGACACCTGACCAACTTTCTCAACATAGACAACTGACCAACTTTCTCAACCTATACAACTTGTCAACTTTCTCAACCTAGACAACTCACCAACTTTCTCAACCTAGAATCTCATATAACTGACCGTCTCGATATTATCAAAAGAATTTTGACTAGATACTAAGGCAAGTGCCGACACCAAGGGAAGTAACTCTTTTCAACAAGGCAAAATAACCGAATAGAAATAATAATTATAAAAAAAAATTACAAATTTTCTCGTCAAGTCTACAACTGTAATACCATTTTTTAAAATATTGCTCTGGTTTAAAATATTAACTGTTGTTTCATTCATTTCAATCATTTAAAAGATCGGTTTTTTTAATTCATCATTTAGTTAAGCAAATGAACTTGCAATGTTACACGTTCTTTCGCTAATTGTTTTGAGAAAAAACTCACAAATGGTCCAAATTACGAAAATGATCGATTTCATTCATAACGAATTGTTCAGTGAATTGAAAACCCGATCGCACAGAAAGAATGCTGTGTGTCAAATGATAAGAATTTCAAAACCGGAAAACGGTTGAAACAAATTCCGGATATTGTAATTCCTTTAATAAAGAGTAAAATACACTAAAATGTGCTGTTGTTGTTTTTTTCAAACATTAAAAAATGGTTTTTGGAGCATACAAAAATTTGTATTTTTAATTTTACAAACTTTAGTACTCAAAAAATACTTTTAACCTGTCATAATGATGATTTGAATCTTTAAAATTAAGGGTAGGGGAGTTAATTCTTCCCATATCTCGAAAACAAGAACCCAAGCATATGATTTTTTAAATTTAATTTTGAAGAATATGAAACAAACTTCCTTTGAGGAGTTTTCCAGTGAAACGTCTTTTCCAGATTTTATGAAATTTTGATTTTTTGTGGTAAACTGTCAACGAAAATGAAGACATTTTTTTCATATTCTGCTATAATTACTTATGTCTTTATTGTTTGAATGTTGTGTATATAACTTCATGACACGTCTTTTATTAAAATATTGATTAAAATCATAAAAATAAAATATGTTTTCATTACATCTGGTCATTTTTAATTAAAAACAAACATGAAATTAACAATCATGAACATATAGAAATGAGCATTAGATTGTCAAAAAGTGGGGTAGGTTTAACACACTCTAATGAAAAAACGAAAACCCAACCATATGTATTTTTTTTTAAATTTTATTGAAAAAAAGCACATTATAAGGACTGTGTATGCAAACAGAAAATTTCAATTCGAAAGATTTTTTTTGCCTCTGGTGCCGGGAACTACCTTAAACACGATAAATTCAATCTAATCCTCCCAATTCTACACTGGCGTCACAGATTCAGAGTTGTTCATACATCTATTTTTTAAGTTATCCACGTTTAACGGATTTCTACATCATTATGAGATTTTGAATATTGGTCGGTCAAGTGTTTCATTACGTTTTCAGAAAATCAGCAATCGGTCATTGATAACAGTCAATATTTAAACAATTTTATCAACCAATCCTGTTTTTTTTTTAAACTAACTACTTTTATCTATATTTTTATCTAAAATTTAAAGTACTGCTAATTGGTTAAATGTATGGGGGGGGGTGGTGGTGTTGGCCTATTTACAAAAAATGTCATTGTGTATATACTGTATAAATTATAGGAATATAGGATTGCCATTCAGTTATTTTTTTCTAAAAATTATATTAAATAATTTTTTTCAAATTATTCATTCATTCATTCATTCATTCATTCGTTCATTTATTCATTTGTTCATTCATTCATTCATTCATTCATTCGTTCATTTATTTATTTATTTATTTATTTATTTATTTGTTTATTTATTCATTCATTCATTCATTCATTCATTCATTCATTCGTTCATTTATTTATTTATTTATTTATTTATTTATTTATCTATTTATCTATTTATTTATTATTTGTAGTTTTTATATAGTCTAGATTGTCCTTGCTAATTGCAAAAAATATCTTTTGTATCCTTATAAACTTCCTTTTTGCTTTTGATAGATTAAACAAAAATGTTCACAAACAATTCAAAATATATCAACAGATTACTTATGTGATATAAAATAAAATCATTAAGATACAAAAAGATATAACAGACCCCCCCCCCCCCCCCCAAAAAAAAAAAAAAAAAAAAAAAAACAAAAAAAAAAAAAATCATATCCTTCCATAAATCAAGTAGAAAATAAGATTTACTGTAAGAAATTTTGAGCTTCCAATTGGAACATAGTCTCAGTATTATTTTAGCGGATGCGTAACATTTGTATCATAGTTACCTATAGTGATATCAGAATATCAGTACTGTTTAAACCTGTAAATTACAGATGACCCACCATGTCAGATAACATGTTCTTTAACCTGTCCAAAGTCACTAGACATAAATTTGTTTGATTTGTCACATGAGATCCGAGTTTTATCAGGCTTTATTTCAAGTAGGCGTAATATAACCTGTTTGTCATTATAGACTGAAGTCTACTCCGTCCGTTATTATAAATTCTGTCTAGAGTTCAAGAGATACGTTTAATTATTCAGTACACGCGTACTTCAACATTGTCATTCCGTTCGTATTTTTTTCAATAGAAGTTACTGTAAAGAAACATTTTCATATTTTAGACCATTTTACATAAACTTTAATACTTCAATTTTACGCAAATCATTAAATAATATGTTTGCATGTGCATTTCGGATGAAAAAAGGTCACAAACATGGTTACAGTGCCTCGACTAGGCAATAAAAAGGTAAAAATCATTTTACAGAATTTAACAACTATTTGTACTTTTTATCGTTTCCTAAGGACAAGTATAATTCATTGAAAATGATTTTGATCAAAGCTGAAATGAATTCATCAAATTTATAGATGTGATTGGATGTTCATGTAAGGTATCTGCAAATATTGAAAATTAAATCCTAATTATATATTTTTATATGCATGCAGGTGACCACGGAACAGAAATGTTTAGGGCGAACGGGAAGAAATTTTCTCCGGAAACTTTGATGTATAGTTTGTCAAAAACTTTTCTGTTTCAATTTTAAAGTAAAAACAAACGTAAATTTTATCGGGTTTTCGTTCATTTGTTTCCCATTTCTTCTAGAATGAAAAGAAATGATGCAACGGCAGCTTCTTTATTAAATAAAAATTAACACAATAATTAAACAATCTCTTTATAACTCAGGTAAAATGGGTTTAATTTAAAGATAATTAACTGAGTTAATTTAAATTAACTGCAGTTAATGGGAAATATAGGATATCTACATGTAAGTTTATCTGAGAAGATATGTATGGAACGCGAAAGTAACAATAATAAAATAAACTATAATTATCTCAGGTTAATTTAATTTAACTCAGTTAAACTTTATTTAACTGGAAAAAATAACATCGTTAACAATTTCGTATTTATTGCTTTATCAGTTTCTTTCATATTTTGGTTCATGTAATCATTTATATATGTCTGGGTTTTCCTCCAAACTTTTCAGAAGTTAAATTTAGTCATTATAAAAGGGACTTATGTTTTATGAACGTCTAAGATTTTTTAAAAAGAAAATAATTTAAGTGCATAAAGATGAACGATACAAAAAAGATGTACAAGTTGAAGAGGTTTCAGTCAAAAGTTTTGCAATGAAATCGTTATGGGCGGACATGGCCGAGTGGTACTGTCACTGGCTTTCGGAGTCAAGGCTTTGTGGGTTCAAACCTCACTCAGGACTTGGAAATTTTCTGAGATGATTTTCATACTAGAGCTGTAAAAACCTCATTACCAGGTAGTCGTTCGGATGAGACTCAAAACCGAGGTCTCGTGTCTCAGTGCATGCTAAACACTTCTGTAGAGTTCGAAAAAGAGTCGGCCACTTGTGGCCGCTACAGAGGATGCTTATAACAAGAAGCGAATGAGACAGACTGAGCAAGATAAACTAAACTTACAAAAACTAAACTTACAAAAATACTATTACATCTTAGTGAACTTCTGAGTTCGATACTGAATATAAAAGCATCTTTTAAAAAAAATTAAAAGGAAATTATATAGTATAAAACAAATATCAAATTTATAAACTCTTTTAATGATTTTATTTTTAATTTATAAATATTTAAAAATCAATCAACTGGTTATGGTTCAGTATTGAGAAGCGATGGTATATTACACACGGGTTTCTGTATTCTGTAACATGGCAGCTTGTTCTGGGGCAATGAAGTTGTCATTTACCACTTTTTTAATTTAATCATAAAAATACATTCAAAAAGTGTATTGTCATATACCACTTTTTGAATGTATTTTTATGATTAAATTCAAAAAGTGGTATATGACAAAGTAAATAAACATTTCACGGTCGGAACTCTTCATTTACAAAACAGTTATCTCCTAAATGTAATATGCACATGTCAAATTTTTTGTCAAACAGTCAAACCTGTCTATAAAGGCCACCCATGGGAATCAGTAAAAGTGGCCTTTATTGACAGGTGGCCTTTATAAAAAAGTTCAAATTATATGAATAAGGAGTAACTGGGATACAATTTTATTGGACTTTATAGAGAGGTGGCCTTTATGGCTGGTTTGACTGTATTTTGATTTAGTCAGTAATGGTGGAACAGAATGGTGATTTAAACCTCAGTCTAGACTTTTAAGCTTACATCGCTACTTTCTGATCATGGAGATTGAAGTGAAATCTAATCTAAGTTTAACATCCCAGTTAAGAATTTCTCGCTAATTTTGTAATAAATGCATATCGAGAGTCTTCAAAATGTTAGTTCATACTTTGCTTTCGGGATTGTGATTTGGACATTGTCTACGTTTGTTGTTTCGGGATTGCGATTTGGACATTGTCTACGTTTGTGGTTTTTGGACTATGTTTTGGACATTGTCTACGTTTGTGGCTTTGGGACTATGATTTGGACATTGTCTACGTTTGTGGTTTTGGGATTATGTTTTGGACATTGTCTACGTTTGTGGTTTCGGGATTGTGATTTGGACATTATCTACGTTTGTGGTTTTGGGATTGTGATTTGGACATTGTCTACGTTGGTGGTTCGGGATTGCGATTTGGACATTGTCTACGTTTGTGGTTTTGGGACTATGATTTGGACATTGTCTACGTTTGTGGCTTTGGGACTATGATTTGGACATTGTCTACGTTTGTGGTTTTGGGATTGTGATTTGGACATTGTCTACGTTTGTGGTTTTGGGACTATGATTTGGACATTGTCTACGTTTGTGGTTTTGGGATTATGTTTTGGACATTGTCTACGTTTGTGGTTTTGGGACTATGGTTTGGACATTATCTACGTTTGTGGTTTTGGGATTGTGATTTGGACATTGTCTACGTTGGTGGTTTCGGGATTGCGATTTGGACATTGTCTACGTTTGTGGCTTTGGGACTATGATTTGGACATTGTCTACGTTTGTGGTTTTGGGATTATGTTTTGGACATTGTCTACGTTTGTGGTTTCGGGATTGTGATTTGGACATTATCTACGTTTGTGGTTTTTGGGATTGTGATTTGGACATTGTCTACGTTTGTGGTTTCGGGGAATATGATTTGGAACATTGTCTACGTTTGTGGTTTTGGGATTGTGATTTGGACATTGTCTACGTTGGTGGTTTCGGGAATATGTTTTGGACATTGTCTACGTTTGTGGTTTTGGGATTGTGATTTGGACATTGTCTACGTTGGTGGTTTCGGGAATATGATTTGGACATTGTCTACGTTTGTGGTTTTGGGATTGTGATTTGGACATTATCTACGTTTGTGGTTTTGGGATTGTGATTTGGACATTGTCTACGTTGGTGGTTTCGGGAATATGATTTGGACATTGTCTACGTTGGTGGTTCGGGATTGTGATTTGGACATTGTCTACGTTGGTGGTTTCGGGATTGTGATTTGGACATTGTCTACGTTGGTGGGGGAATGATTTGGACATTGTCTACGTTTGTGGTTTCGGGATTGTGATTTGGAATATCTACGTTGGTGGTTCGGGAATATGATTTGGAACATTGTCTTACGTTGGTGGTTTCGGGAATATGATTTGGACATTGTCTACGTTTGTGGTTTTGGGATTGTGATTGGACATGTCTACGTTGGTGTTTCGGGGAATATGATTTGGACATTGTCTACGTTGGTGGTTTTGGGATTGTGATTTGGGACCTTGTCTACGTTGGTGGTTTCGGGAATATGATTTGGACATTGTCTACGTTTGTGGTTTGGGATTGTGATTTGGAACATTGTCTACGTTGGTGGTTTCGTGGAATATGATTTGGACATTGTCTTACGTTGGTGGTTTTGGGATTGTGATTTGGACATTGTTTACGTTGGGTGGTTTCGGGAATAGTGATTTGGACAGTGTCTACGTTTGTGGTTTTGGGATTGTGATTTGGACATTGTCTACGTTGGTGGTTTTGGGATTGTGATTTGGACATTATCTACGTTGGTGGTTTTGGGATTGTGATTTGGACATTATCTACGTTGGTGGTTTTGGGATTGTGATTTGGACATTATCTACGTTGGTGGTTTCGGGAATATGATTTGGACATTGTCTACGTTGGTGGTTTTGGGATTGTGATTTGGACATTATCTGGTATGTGTTTGATAGACCTGCGTGATCTTATGGCAACTGTGCACGCTCACGCTTCTAGTAAATATTGTAGGAAGCCATCAAAATACTGGCTGCTTTAGAGAGAGAAAAAAACAAAAAAAACAAAAACAAAACTAATGCGCAGTGTTATTTTTCTTTCGTTTTATTAAGGATTTTGAACCCTACATTGCAAAATCAGCATTTGAAAAACGACAAATTTATGTATTCTCAGGGAGTTAACGTCTTTTTTTTTTTTTCTTTCTTTCTTTTCTTTCTTTCTTTCTTTTAAAGTTAAATTTTAATTATCCTTAAACTGAAAACAAAGGGGACATTATAAATGCTTTGTCTGTTGTAAAACCTTTATGCTATGTAATTGGATGTAAAAGAAATTCTCTGAACACAGCTGTTCAAAAGTCTGTTTTTCTTAACCTAAATGGTTAATAACAATGGTTTTCAATCAAAAGTTTTCTAAAATTGTATTTTTAAAACTGTAATTGTATGCATTTTCATGAACAGAAAATTTAATAACAAAAACCTTATTTTCGACAACTAATTGGTTTTTTGCTTCTTAAATTTAACTAACCAGGTCAAGTTCGGCATAAATTCCGATATAATAAATAATAAATAATAATAATGAATATTTAAAATAATTGCTAACAAAAGAAAAATCGGTAAAGAAAGGGAAAAAAATTAAGACAATAAATAATTAACTAAAAACTTACACCATAAAATGGTTTATATAACAAAACCGAACACCAAATAAGATGAAGACGTTAAATAAACAAGTCCGCACGACAAGATAAAACACACCCCCTGATTAGATAAACAAGTCCGAACGACAAGATAAAATACACCCCTGATTAGATAAAAACAAATTTCTATGTCTAATGTACAACTTTTGACAGTTATCAAACATACCTCAAACTGTCGTTCAAAGTTCTTAAGATAAAAACCATCCCAATTATTTAAAAGTTAAAAGCATTACAGAAAAATGATATATCCCTGGATATGATACATTTAAATTTAAAAAAAGTACCAAATACTTTTAGAAAATAATTTTTTTCTTTTTTTAAAAAATCAGAAAAATATATACATGTATATATATTTCTGTTGACGATGATATCTATTGAATTTTTTTTATATAATTTGTTTATAGTTTCAAAAATTCACTTCATGTCGTTATTACACAACATTGCTAAGTTTTTTGTTCATGTTTTGTTCCAAGTATTTTGATCATCCAATACATACCCATTCAGATATAAAAGTTTTTTTTATTCATCTGACTTTAATTATTTATAAACATAGAGCAAGGATCGAGAGTATTCCTCCAATTCCGGATAAAATGGCTGCTGCTATGCACATTCCAAACGCCCAGGATAGGTAATGTATTAAGTCTATGATGCCACCTGATGTGTCTAAATCCGTCAATTTAGCAGTAAAAATGATCACTCCAATGAGGATGAAGACAGCTATAGATATAAATATTAGATCTAAATTTGTATTTTTGTTTTAAGTAGTGTTAACTGGTATAAACGAACTGTTTAAATGAGTAAAAATATTAAATGTTTCAGAGATCATAAGGTATTTTATAAACTTAATAAAAATAACTGACGTCACTCAGATGAATGTAATGGCTAATGGGAGTGGATTATTGATGTTTTACGCCCCAGTTAATAATCTTTCACTAATATCGAGGCAATCAGTTCTGAAATGTTGGAGGAAACCAGAGAGCCCAAAGAAAACTACCGCGAACTAACAAACTTTTTCATGCACACCAAGATTTTTCCCGAGCAGGATTCGAACCAATGCGGTAAGAGGCTCAATCAGCACGCTTTAGACCACTTGGGCACAGAGCCCCTTAAAAATGTTACACCTGAGAGAACGGTTACTTCTCATTATCTGTTACTTTAAGTAAATTATCAATTTTTCAATGAGCATACTATCAAAATACGTTTATTTTTTATCACAAAAAATGGCATTAACCTTAATAAATTAAAATAAATAATCGGTTTAATTTCGATTAATTTGTATTATAAACATATCGCGTATAAAAACACGTCTTTTAATATGTTGAGAGATGTGTAGCAATTACCAACCTTCGACAAGGTAACTGACAAACTTTCTCAGATTAAGATCTGCCCGAGTGGGGTTCGAACCAAGGCGGTATCCAAAAATTTGTAATTTGCCCGAAAAAAACAATAAAAACGCAACAAACGTATGAATTACATTGGAAGTGATTCATGAAGTTGTTAAACCCCCAGTAAAGATTCTTTTACTTATATCGAGGCGGTCGGTCCCGGAATGTCTTAGGGAAATGTTTTGCCAGGAGGAAAGCCTATGATTTTTGGCAAGCGAACTGGTTCTCACATTTGGATCTGCCCGGATTCATACCTAGGCTGTTAAAGGCACTGTTCGACCGCTTGGCCTCCGAGGCCCTAAACGTATTAGATAACAAAGTAGATCAGATTAATGATTTTTTATTCTAAACATGATACATGTTCCTACTATTAAAGGAGTAGAAAGGAGTAATATTATGTTAAGCCCTATTCAAAAGTTTTTCACTCATATTGGTCAGTTCAGGGTTAGTGGCGAGAACTTGTGCTTGGAGAAAACCGACGACCTTTTCTATGAGAACCGACATACTTTCATATGCTATCCGTAATATATACGGTTTTAGGCGACGAGTGGCGCTTTGATCCGTAGGTAGATTTTGTAGGGTTTTTAGAATATTCTAACGTACTTTAAGGTGACACATCTTCAGAATTTTGTCCAGAACTTAAAACGTTTAAGATTATATATATATATATATATATATATATATATATATATATATGTATATGTTACCTGCAACAAATCCCGATATCACAGCAATTATTTTGCCCATTCTCTGCATTGATTCGGATGACATAAATATAGAAAGTGCAGTGAACACAGAAGCAACTATTACAGCCAGCATTCCCAAAATTTCTAAGGCTCTGACACCATTTAGCCAACCTGCAACAATAATGAAAACATATCGAAATAACAAAACACAGGGGACAGGATATCGGAGCATGACAAGCTTCATAAAGTAAAAAAAAAAAAAACATAAGAATGTGTCCATCTATAATAAGACAATGTATCAAAATTAGACAGGAAAAAACATCAGATAAACATGGGTTACGAAACTCCAGAATTTTAGATTAATGAGCAGAAAAGTGGTACTAGTCAAAAATGGATTATTTATTTATATCACCGCATTGTAAAATTAACTACTTAAAATACTAATACAGTATATAAATATTTATGTACATGTAGTCAGTTTCTATGTAAAAAATATTGAAAGATTTACTTATTTCTGTAATTGAAATTTCGTTGAAATTCGTATAATGAGAGATATTTGACGTCAACATTACGGTATTGGTCGGAAAAACAAATGACACAACGAGTTAAAAGACGCAAAATAAATAAATAAATAAGATAAATATTCCATAAACCAAATATAGGAATAACTTAACAAATAATTGTGTTTTAGGAAAGCTATATTTCTATACGTCTTACCTGGAGCATTGGTAATGTCTCCGCACATGGAAAGGGCACAAGATTTCCATATACCGAAATTTAGACTCAATGTCTGGCCTTGGATAGTTTCTGAAACTGATATCCAGTACGGACTAGCTAATCCAATAACCTCCAATAAACATGACAATGGAAATAGGAATAAAGCAATTTTCTGGACAAGTTTTGCGTCTGAAAATCCCATCTTCAAAAATGAATTTTAAAAATTTGCTACCGTTGTAAAACGAGTTACTTTTACTCAAAAATGCTGTAAAATTGTTAAATCTTGATTTTATACCTAATTGAAGGTAGGTGTTACTTTGATTTTATCTGGTGACACCCATCCTTTTTTGATTGACGTAATCATATCAAATTTAGGCCACCTTTAAAGGTTTTTGAAAACTCATCACACACACACACATACACACACACACACATACACACACACACACACACACACACACGTGTGTGTGTGTGTGTAATGAGTTTTCAAAAACCTGATATATATATATATATATATTTATCCCTGTTGAATTAGGCCACAAATTCTTACCCTAGTTTCACAACCATTCACTCAATTGATTGTACTTGTACTTAACTCAAATTTCAGAATATTTCAATGTCAATTTTTAAGACATTCTATAGATAAAATTGAAAATCTTCTGTAATATTGAAATTGTTAAGTGTAGTTCTGTTGAACAAAACAAAATAATGTCTCATAAACTCTCTTTTTTTAAATATCAATGAAATAAAAAGTGGAAATATTACAGTTGATATAGCCTAATTAAGTTGAATGATTGTCAAACTGGTCCCAGATACGTAACTACTATGACAACCAAGAGTTTTGAAAACAAGAATACGATAAATACTTGTTATGTCAATAACAAAAAAAAAAGTTAATAATAATAATAATAATTATATATATTTATAAAGCTGAAGCTTTCATCTGATGCTAAGATTTTAATGGAATTTACGTAAGTATGTCTTATTGAATTCATTTTCCGGTTTGATGTTAATTGGCATTTTAACTTATGGCGCCGAGTTAAAGTTATCTCTTGTTGGTGTACAGCCTTGCTTAAGGCCCAGTGGTAAAGCAGCCGCCTCAAGCGCAGGACATTTGTAGTTCGAACCCCGGGCAGGGTCATACATAGAATTTGAATTTGTGAAACCGATTCCTAGTCTGGCGCTCAGCATCTGGGAAACAGAGTATCGTCTGGTTTAGCCGGCACCGGGATGATATGACTGAGTGAGTTGTATGCTTGTCTACGGCATGCTGTCTCGGTTAAATAACGCCTGAACAAAGAGTTGTCCCGAGTGTACGCTAGTACAAGATGGAACATATATGTAAATTGCTGATGCGAAGTAAAACAGCATAATAACCAGCAAACCGTGTTGGTGCGTAGTCAACACAATCCCGCAAATTTGTTGGACAGACTACTGACTTTGATGATGCAAAAATTAAGGAGCATGTTTTCATTAGTTCATAGAATGGATAGGATAAAAAGGTTGTGCACATTTCTTCAGCGCCTTAGAACAATTAACTTACATATTCTGTACTGAGACAAAATTTTAAATCCAAGACAAAATTGAAATGAATCAAGAATAAGACAAGACAGAACAAGACAAACAAGACAAGAGTTGAGTAATGGCTTTACATTCCCCAAGACAAGATTCTGTCATTTATCATATCACAGCGGACAATTTTTTTGACAAGTGAAACAGTAATACCCAAGAAAACCATTTAAATTCAAAAATTGAATTTACAAACTTTCTGACACAAGGATCTGTCCGAGTGCTATGCGAGATTATTTGGTGAGACGAAATCTGATCCATAAGCGTGCATTTTAGACCTTTCGGCTATCAGGATTATCAAACAATGAACCAAGTTATACAAAGAATACTATTTTTATTTTTACACGAGGCAACTAGAATATATAGACAGTCGGCAATATATACACACACACACACACACACACACACACACACACACACACACACACATATATATTTATATATATATATATATATATATATATATATATATATATATATATATATATATATATATATATATATATATATATATATATATATATCACAGGCGCTTGTTTCGATATTTTTAAAAAAATAAAATCCCTTGACCCTAACATAAGACAAGGTGTTCAACTTTCGCTATCCTAATTTTTGACCTACCCCGGTTCGGTCGTTTTTTTCTATTTATTGATAGACAATAAAAATAATAAATGAATATCTCTCAAACCTTCATTCATTCCTCTACAAAATGGTGCATATCGGAACTGCTGTCGTTGTCTCTAAACTATATAACACGAGTAAAACAGAGACCGTCCCTGGTATCAATCGCCATTTCACACTTAGAATGGCAATCGTCATCCCGTGCTGAATCACGAAAAACGTTCTGATTGGTCAATCTGTTCTACCTTAAAACAAATCCGGGAATCTTAACTTTCACTTTTGAAATGTGGATCAAAAATTAAGATAGCGATATATATATATAGAGGATATTTAACAGTGAAGTATAAATATGAAATTTATTTCGTCGAGTGGAATGAGAAAATCAATATTTTCACGAGACGGCGCAGCCGTCTCGTGAAAATATTGATTTTCTCACTTTACGAGACAAAATAAAATTCATATTCAAACTTCACTGTTAAATGTTCTATTTATTTTTTATCACTGTTTGAATTGTTTTTATATCTGACATGTTTGGTTAATTAAAACAATGGATTGCGCCGTCGACGTACAAATGTGACCGTTGTTGGCGATAATAAACAACATTGACAAGGTACACTATTATTCGCTCGTGTAATGGTTGACGCAATTCGGAAAAAACTGCGGGACCTAAGTGTGACGAGAAACAAGTACAGGGCACCCGTTCGCAATAATAAAAAGGGGAGTAACTCTTATTAAAAACCCCTCTAAATTGCACGTGAAGGAATTCGGAGTGAAATACACATTTTTTCACCGGTGAAAATATATGTATTTCACTGCTGTGAAAATATGTGATTTATCAGTTAAATATTTTCCATCATTTCATTATTGATATAAAATAGATATATATATAAGTGTTAAAAATTAAATTTTAAGGAATAACTTGTGTTTTTCACAAGTTTATTGAGTCATAACATATAAAACGGTGCCCACATTTTTTTTTCATAACGCTCGTAGAAGTTTACACAGCATTTTCATGTTTTGACTCAATAAACTTGTTAAAAACACAAGTTATTCCTTTAATACATAAATTTAAAAAACAAAATTCACTAATTGTGAAATATATCTTTTTTAATGCAGTAACAAAATGATAAATGCCGTACAAAGTGTTAGGCACTGTTTTATTTTTAAACTATTATTTTAAAAAAAAAAAAAAAGAAAAAGATGAAAATGGCTGTATAAAAAGACGCTTTGTCTTTTTTGGCGATAACCGGAAGTCGAGAATTTGAATTTAGGGACATCATTTTTCGTGATTATCTAGAGCCGTTTATATTTTTCCTTTATTTTTTTTATTGTTTTGTATGTTGTGTTATGCCAATTTGGATAAATTATTTAACTTCTATTTTTGGGGGATTTGTAAATCAAACATACCAGTTCACATCCAAATTAAAAGTCAATAGCAAAGAGTTAAAGACTTAAAAAATCACTAGTTAAGTTTGAACACGTAAACTTCCACCAGGGAAGTTAGACCAGGAAGCACCTCCTGTCAGGCTAGGTACACCCACAACGTGTGAAAACAAATTCTTACATAATATCGATTAAATATATACCGATTTTAGGTTTATCTTCAAACCACAAACAATTCCGTGTAAAGATTATTGCAATCCGTACAATGAGGTACCATTGTCCAAAATATGCAGGTTTGTCTGGCTGTATTTTTACTGTTCTTTAGACCGTCTGAAGTGGTTAAAATTAGATATGATGTCTGTTTGAATTCGGATGAAAATTCGTGTGATAAATATGATAGATAAAAACTGCAAACCTTTGGCCTTCTACCACAGTCTGGAAGATCACATACAGGTTATCGTCGTCAAACTAGTGAATTTAAAATAAGGGTATTTCCCGGGGAAAATCCAAAAATAGGATTTTTTGAAAATTAGTGTGTTAAACCTACTCTACCTTTAAACAATCTAAAGTTCGTTTCTTATCCCTGGCTCCGGTTTCACAATTATTTCTTAACTAAGATTATCCTTAACTTAAATCTTGAAAATTTGAAACTTTTATAATAACGTTAATTGTTAATATTTTAACATCTATATTTAGTTAATTATAAATGCTTTTTATAAAATTTTAAAGAAATTGCCAAAATTTGCTAATTTTAAGTTAAGGAAAATCTTAATGAAGGAATGTTTGTAAAACTGTTGTCTTCAAGATAATTTCTTGTTTGTTATTGATTAAATAATAACTAGGTATTATTAAAAGCAAATTTTATTTAATAATTTAAATCCATATTTTAATAAAAAATGTGCCATAATATGTTACACATTTCAAATAAACAAACAAAGCATAAGTAATTATAAAATAGTGCGCAAACAATTTTTTGTTTTAGTTAAGTTTAGGTTGTATTCTTTAAAAGTTTGAAAAAGATAATATAATTGGGCTCTTGTTTTTTCCCAAATATTGAAAGTATTATATTCCTAAAAGTTTTTCTTTTTAATTTGCTATAAGAAATTCTTTCCAAAATGACCTGTTAATAAAATTTGTTTAGAAGGTCGGTCTTAGTTTATTTCAAACACAATAATAATAATAATAAACATAATTTAAGGTCAGCTTTTACAATTTAGGAAGTCAAATTTTTTTCAAAATGGACGAATTCAAAAATTTATTCGTTTTCGTCACTTTTGTTCATTTTAAAAGCGAAAGATATCATAGGTAATTTAAAAAATATGGTAAAGTTATCAGTGAAGGAAAAACAAATTATACAACGTTTAATATGCATATATAACTTTTACAAATGGTATTTTACGCACCTGCGAGATGTTTTCTATAGAAAAAAAGAATATTGTTTTTTTTTTAATTTTCAATTCGCTGATTGACTTGTAAACAATGTCATTGTTACGCTTTGATCAGGGAACTTCAACAACTGAATTATGATTTATTGCCATCAGAAATGCAAGTTTAAACCAATAACAGCAGCCTTTAGTCCAAATTACTAGAACAACTGGAATGTTAACAAATTTCTTTATCAATTACCGTTGTTTGAATTTTATTATGAAAATGTAATATCTATTGTAAACTATATAGCTATAATTGAACTACTAACGTTCATTATTTTTCCTTCCTAACAGTCGTAAATTGGACGCGGAGTCAAACTGTCAATCAGCTTCAAACTTTCAGCATTAATTTCAACAGCATTTTCAACAGCTGAAAAAAAAACTGTTACAATTTTTTTTCATAAAAAATTGTAAATTGTAAATTTAAACATATTACATTGTACTCAAGGAATTTCTACGGCGACAAAGAGGAGAAAAGAAAAACTTTTTTATACGATGTGCACAAGAGAAAGATTTTGCGTGCTCACGTGAAGGTTTTTGCGTGCTTACGTAAAATTAATTAAAGTTTTTCGTGTAAGCACGTGAGCACGCAATAACATTTATGTGATCACGCGGTAGCTTTCGCGTAAACACGCACGCACCATGACAGCATTTGCGTGAGCTTTCGCTTGAGCACGCGGTAGTTTTCACGTGAGCACGCGAATTAAAAATATTTTTGTGTCACCTCTGTGCCGTATATTTCAAGAGGCATTGCAAAAAGTGTGATACTGTCAAATTCAAAATTAAGACCGAATATGACCATAATTAAATATTGGCAGTTGCAACTGCATTTTCCGTTTTCTTTACATAACAAAGCTTTGGAGTTTCCGGTTTGAACTTTGTTGGTAAAGGGATTGACTTTTTCACAAAAAAATGTTCTCGTCGTTTTTGGAGTTTAAATTGAATTATAAGGGATACAATTGCAATGACAGCAAAAACTTTACTTTGAGTAAAGTTAATAATTCACTTCCATAAAAAATATCGCAATTTTTGCATTTTGATAAAACAGACAAAAGTATTAACAATAACTTGTAAGTTGCTATTTTTATCCGTCTGGTTCTATTTGGACTTCGAAATCTAGTCATCTAAATCGTCGCTTATATCAACACAAATAAGAATAACACCGGAAAAGATAAAGAAAAACGAGGCCGCTACACACAATCCAAAAGAAGCGTGAAGATTGTAATATTTAGTAAGGTTGTGGTTTGTGTAGTCTGCTCCGTAAATGATAACGCCTATTGCGATATTCATACCTGAAAAAAAAGAAAAAAAAATAAATTATTTATTTTTATAAATGTTGTCTAGTTAAAGTTTTTAACGCAGGGTTGTTCTTGTATCAGAAATTCGCAAATTTACTATGGTCACGTGACGAGATCTTAAGACCTAATTGGCAATATGACAAGTTTTGTAAAAAAAATATTTACTGATTCCCAGTAAAGATCGGTAGTTTTGGAGCAGGTAATAGTGAGTTACCGAGGACAACTGTTCACATTATAATAATTAGCCCATTTTAAAAATGCATCTTATTCTAAATATTTAATATTTACTATTTATGTGTGTGTGTGTGTGTGTGTGTGTGTGTTCTCGTTTTGAAAGAAATTGTTCATATATTTAGGTATTAAATTAAAATTTCAAAACTCTACGCTCTATGTAAGCCAAGCAGAAAGTTTTCAGAAACCATCACCTTTGGTAATAGCTAAGGAGAGACTACTCTTGATAAATTCTGCAACCTAAGTCTGTGTCTTATATTTTTCAATTGAAACAAAGTTACACAGTCACACCTTTGGCATGAGAACAAACTCTACCAAGCAGGAAAATTAAAGTTTACAACTTCTTAAAATCGATGTACGGTTTGTACTCTTAACATTACTAATAGTGTTTTTAAATGAACACACTTTAACGAAACTAACCATGCACACGCCGCAACTAATGACACCATTTACAAGCCTCAAAGAAAGACGTCTTACGTGCACCACAGAGAACCACATACACGACACGATGAACCACGTCATGCACACGCAACAATGAACCATAACATGCATACGCCACAAGTACCACTGCGAGCCCACGCCACATCATAATTTATCATACATACACCACAAAGAGCCACATCATGCAAACGCCACAACGATCCACACCAATAACAGGCTACAAGAACAATACCATACACATGCCACAACTAACCACAGCACACACGCGCCACATTGAACCATAACATGTGCACTGGGCAACGAACCATACACGGCACAACCACTGACATCATGCGCACATCATACAGGACGATGCCATACACACACCACATTGAACCACACCATAAACATGCCATAACCACCAGTGCCATGTACAAGCCAGAACAAACAACGGGTGCAAGGTGCACGCCACAACGAACGAAATCATAACAGATCAAAACAAACAAAATCCTGAATACGCTGTATTGAATAAACATATAATATTAAACAAACACACGCACACGTCAAAACAAAGAGACCCTAAAAACATCATATCAAAGAAAACCGTGAACAGGCCACATCAACGAAATAGAGGACACGCCAAAACAAATAAAACAATAAACACCATATCAAACGAAACAATGAACACGCCCAAAACAACAACAAAAAACCATATCACGCCAGCACTTCAAAAGCACAATGATACGTCATATTGAGCAAAACCATGAAAACTTCACACAACAAACAAAATCATAAGCACGCTACAACGAAATCTTGAACATCGAATTAAAAAATGATTACATCAAAAACGAACGAATCATTTAACAAGTTATGATTGAAACCATGAATAAACCAAAATGAACGAAACTCTTAATACACAAAATCAATGGAAACTGTGAACAGGCTATAACAAAAACATAAAATATCACTTCGAACTAAGCCAAGAATGCGAACGAAATCAAGAACCCGCCACAACGAACAAACAAAGAAAACATGACACACAATTAAAGCATTAAAACAACGATTATAGAACTACCGAGCTCTTACCGATACTGGCTTTTATTTAAAGACAGTCTCCAGGTAAACCACCGAGCTCTAACCGATACCAGCTTTGAATTAATGACAATGTCCAGGTAAACCACCGAGCTCTAACAGATATTGGCTTTGATTTAAAGACAATCTCTAGGTAAACCACCGAGCTCTAACAGATACTGACTTTGATTTAAAGACAATGTCCAGGTAAACCACCCAGCTCTTACCGACACTGGCTTTGATTTAAAGATAGTCTCCAGGTAAACCACTCAGCTCCAACCGATACTGACTTTGATTTAAAGACAGTCTCCAGGTAAACCACTCAGCTCTAACCGATACTGACTTTGATTTAAAGACAATGTCCAGGTAAACCACCGAGCTCTAACCGATACTGACTTTGATTTAAAGACAATGTCCAGGTAAACCACCGAGCTCTAACCGATACTGACTTTGATTTAAAGACAGTCTCCAGGTAAACCACTCAGCTCCAACCGATACTGGCTTTGATTTAAAGACAGTCTCCAGGTAAACCACTCAGCTCCAACCGATACTGACTTTGATTTAAAGACAATCTCCAGGTAAACCACCGAGCTCTAACAGATACTGACTTTGATTTAAAGAGAGTCTCCAGGTAAACCACTCGGCTCCAACCGATACTGACTTTGATTTAAAGACAGTCTCCAGGTAAACCACTCAGCTCCAACCGATACTGACTTTGATTTAAAGACAGTCTCCAGGTAAACCACTCAGCTCCAACCGATACTGGCTTTGATTTAAAGACAGTCTCCAGGTAAACCACTCAGCTCCAACAGATACTGGCTTTGATTTAAAGACAGTCTCAAGGTAAACCACCGAGCTTTAACAGATACTGGCTTTGATTTAAAGACAGTCTCCAGGTAAACCACTCAGCTCCAACCGATACTGACTTTGATTTAAAGACAGTCTCCAGGTAAACCACTCAGCTCCAACCGATACTGACTTTGATTTAAAGACAATCTCCAGGTAAACCACCGAGCTCTAACCGATACTGACTTTAATTTAAAGACAGTCTCCAGGTAAACCACCGAGCTCTAACCGATACCAGCTTTGATTTAAAGACAATGTCCAGGTAAACCACCCAGCTCTTACAGATACTGGCTTTGATTTAAAGACAGTCTCCAGGTAAACCACCGAGCTCTAACCGATACCAGCTTTGATTTAAAGACAATGTCCAGGTAAACCACCCAGCTCTAACCGACACTGGCTTTGATTTAAGACAGTCTCCAGGTAGACCACCGAGCTCTTACCGATAGCAGCTTTGATTTAAAGACAATGTCCAGGTAAACCACCACTGGTTAAACGCCGGTTAACTCACCTGTCAGAAAATGAATAGCTTTCAATAAAATCCGGAAACCTTTTTTCGCCACTAGTGACGGTTTTCCAAGTGGAGCGAACAATGTGAAATTCGTTATAAACATTGATATAAAGCCCATAATCTCAAACGCTCTGGTTGCCAGTATAAATGCTGAAATAGAAATGTTAAATAAAAGTTACCCAATTTGTTGTTAGCCATATTTGATTGGGTGTTTTCCATTCAACAATTGGCTCTTCCAATAAACAACATTTTTTCCACATTTGTTTTCAACCAATCAGATCGAAGACATCAACCATGTATGTTATTCGACTGGTAAATTGTTCTTAATGCGTCCTTTGTGTACAAAAACGTGACAAGTCTGTTGAGTACTTTACTAGTCGAATGACAAATGAAAAATTACATTTTGTTATCTGATTGACACAAATGAAGAGGAGAAAATATTGGTTAATGGAACAGCCAACTGCTCAACGCAAAACAAACTGTCGGATATTGTGCAAAACTAGAACTTATGTATAATTTTGTTTTTAGTTTATATTATATATTTTTTACGGAAGACGAGAAGGGTCATCAAAAATAAAAAAATATAACTGATGCGCACAAGTTGCTAACCTGCGCGCCCAAGTTCGTATTATGGAACTTGTGCGCACGAATTACTAACCGGTGCGCACGAGTTTAATAACTTTAGCGTTCGAGTTTCACAACTTGAGCGCACGAGTTGCTAACTACATTTATAGTTGTTTGGTAAAGTGCTACTAACTACTCTGCTCAAAATACAGGTTTATTAATAATTATACTTAGCATTACGGAAAAAAACACTTACTCTCCTTTATTGACCATACCCGGAGAGAAACGATGAAATTCCCGTGTAACTAGTCTAATATGCATGTTCGAAGTACCCATGCGCACAAGTTAGCAAATTGAGCACACAAGATAGCAACCTTTGCGCACCGGTTAGTAACTCGTGCGCACAAGTTGCTAACTTGTGCGCACCAATTAATTTTTTTTTTTTTTTTTTTTTTTTTTTTTTTTTTTTTTTTTTGGTGACACTCTCGTCTTCCGTAATTTTTGGATATTTTTGAGAAAAAAAACTCTTGTGTCTTTCGCAACCCGTGTTAGATTCCGACTCATTACAGGTACGTAGTGTGGTTTGTATGGAACGACATAGCTGTCTTATATAAAACAATAATGATACTATATAAGTATTTATTTAAGCGTGTTTAATTTTGGCGCTCCCAAGGGCCTCAAACATAACGCGGGTATTAATATTGGCCTTGCCATTGTTTCATCTTAGACAGGTGAGCTAAAATTAATGTTGAAGTGTATTAATATTGCCGGAAATTAATTTAATGCCAAAAGCGTCAATATTAATACACAGCCAAAATAAATGCTTATACAGTATATGAATTCATTTTATCACCATAAAAGACAACTATGGCGTTCTTACGAACTGTTTAAAACTGGCAGACAACAAAACCGATTTATAATCATTCATAATCTCTCTTTCTTGTGAAAGAGCAATAAGATTAATGATGGTTTTAAACATAACATTATGTTAAGGTTACCAAAACGTAAGCAACCACACCTCAGGTTTGGTAACAATTTAAAATGACCAGAATTTAGGATTTCAAAATAAGTGCTCTTTATTTATGTATCCATCTTGTTAATCCGTATTGAATTTATTTTGTTTCGTATTGTTATCTACCATAAAAAAACAACATGGACATGACAAGAGCCTCGCAAATTAGAACGCCAATCCTTGATAGCGGGGGAAAAATCACGACAAAAGAACGAAAGAAACTTCCAGACAGGCCAAATAATACACATGTTTGGATGGGAGTGATTATAAATTCCTCTACTTTTGACGGACGCTGGAGTAAATGTCCAGTTTTGTGGTTACAGTACCGTAAAAGGGACCTCATCCATCTAAAATCAGTGATTTATACATACAAACAATTAAAAATTTAAAAGTATTATTTTACACCACAAATAACCAATTGCAATACCACATCTATATATATATATATTCATAAGAAAGCGTAAAAAAGAGGTTTTATTATTTTTATAATTTTAAACTAAAGATGTATGTAAGTTGAATCATTAAACACTGTGTAAAACATCTCAACGCTTTAAACACAATTAGGGACATTTTTTATCAGATCCGACTGATACACATAGTGGATAGTCATAACAGCCGTTCTGTAGAGCGTATGTGCGAAAGTTTTTTAGTAAGCTTACGGAAAGTCAGTGGTTTTCTCCTGGCACTCTAGTTTTTCCTGCCCCATCCATGAACTGACCCCCATGATAAAAGTGAAACAATTTTGACTGATGCTTAGAAAACACCAATACTCCACTTCATTCGTAAAGGCCTAAGAGTGGAAATGTCACGGATTTTTTCCATATTTATTAATCAGTCTACACAGATGAAGCAACTAAAGTTGAAGGTTGTACAAGTTGTATAACTATAAAAATTGTCTTGCCTATGAATTTTTATAGTGCTAATTATAACATTTTTCAAATGGTTCAATTTGTTGAAATTTATATATTCGTTTATTTATTCATTTATTTATATATTTATTTATTCATTTATTTATTTTTATATTTATTTATTTATTTATTTATTATTTATTTATTTCTACCTACCTGGTATTGTCTGGTTTGTGTTGTTGACATAGTCTTGTAGAGTAGCACAGCAGTCATAAAATGAAGAATTTTGGCAGAAGTACCACAAACCCTGTCTTCCCGTGGTGTCTAGTTTTAGCCAATACATTGTAAACAAACCAATGGTAAGTAACACACTCCCCATCAAATTACTAAAAATTATCACTTTCGTGGTGGGAGGTGAACTTAACAGCCTCGTGCCGAATCCCATGTTAATTTCCTTTTCCGCTTCCTATATAAATTTGAATATAGAAAGTCGTTGAAAATATGTAATAAACTCTGAATATTTGTTCCGTGTATTTATCTCTAAGGCTAAAACAAAACAAGCTATACCCGTTTTAATTATATGTAAATTTAGTGTTGAGGCTCCCCATAGGTGTTTGTTGTTTTATTTATCTCGTCATTTTTTATGATTATTTATTTTTTTATTTAAAAAAATATTAATGTTTTGGTATGATGTCGATAAGATGAATTTCAAAATTAATTCTAAAACATTATTAAGTAAAATTATTTTATGGTAAGATTAAAATTCAATAGAATAAACCCCACATTTCTTCATTTTGTAGTCGAAATATATTTTGTACCGGCATTATCATTAAACAAAAGAACGGTACTCATACATATTTAAAGATATTTAGATAATATATAACGACTTTATATAAAGATCTAAACTGTAAATTTATCGAACCGCGTCAGTATGTTTAAAACTTAGGATTTATAACTAGAAATAATGGTTTACAAATCTTCTATATATGTAACAGATAAAAGGGAAAATGCAGCGGCGAAACCGGAACTCAAACACGGTCAAAACTTTTAATAGAAAAATATCAGGTTAAACACTTGGACCAACATTTTGGTAGACCAAACGGTAGGGTCGGACATGTTCTAGAATGAGTCTTTACCTTTTGATTACAAGCGCCGGGTTCTCGACAACTGAGCTACCCGGTCTGACAGACATAAATATATATATACGACATATACTCGTATTATATTCTGACTCGGCTGCGATACTAACCAAGATGTGTTTGGTGCACTTGTAACTTATCAAGGTCCAAGTCAAAATCTATTCTCTGATGCAAAGTTTAGTTTCTAGTTTTTTAGATTGATAAATTCTTTCTTTCAGTGTATTATTCAACACCGTCTAAAGACGTATTAAATTTTAGCAATGGTTAGATGCTTAAGTATGTACACATCACATCAACTTCTCAGCTATTTGCGACGAGAGCAAGTTTTATGTATCTTGATAAATTAATCTCGAAACAAGATCGTTAATGGCTGAGATTTGCGAATGTTTAATTTTTATGGTCTGCCTTGTACAAGCGAACACTCGGGCTTTTTTAACGTGCTCACAGAGTCAGTGCGCCGCAGAAAAGCAGACCACTTTCCAAGTCACCAGGTAAACCAGTTGATTCTCTGTTCTCTTAATGTTGAGCACCAGACGAGGAAGCAGTATTTCTAATTTTAAAGTTTTTTTGTACAAACAAATCGGGTTTCGAACCCTTTTTCTATCTCGTAGCGGACCGTTCCCCTTGGTCACGGAGGCGGTTGCGTAATAAGTACCTCTAGTTGAAAAATAAGTTTGATAGTTTAGAATCTGCAAAAGTACCAAAACCACTAGGCCTTATTTTCCAGTGAGTGAACACAGTTTACGGCATTTTCATTCTTGCTTCTGAACTATTTAGGTTGAACCACGTAAGAAAAACGTACACAGTGACAAAGTAAAGGACCTAAGTAATGTGGACAAATACATGTATAGAAAAATTATCTCTGTATAGATATTATTTCAGTTTAACTATGAAGCAATTGGACACTAAAGATAGGTTTTAATGGAAAGGTGAGATTTATATAAAGCTGGGTTTCTGTTATAGATCACCTGTACATTTTTTTTTACTTAAAATACTTTTTTATTTGAAAAATGGTAAAAGAAAAAAGGGCTTTGCTTAACATGTAATTTTCAGTTCGACTTGGGCTCGACCACACGATACTCTTGAACCATGAGCTCAGATTCACATCGACAGATCGTTTTTCATGAAACTACAGTATATATTGCGCAAAGATTTAATAAGAATTGTCTCGTCACAAAAAGCGGATGCTATGTAAAAAACGTAATTAATATTTTAATTACTTAAAAAGTGTGTAGTCAATTTTCGTTGTATACTTGTCTCTGAAATTGTGTTCTTCTAGTATAATACTTGTACCCGTGAGTCTAAAACTCACGACTTTGTACCAGCACTAGTTTCTAGTTTCGAAGTGTAGTTTATACATTCTAACAAAATGGGAACTTCAAAAAAAGTTCAGCCTGACAGTTTATTCTTTTGATTTCATATTCCTCTTGCTTATATATTTGCTGAAGGGAGTGCAATTTGCCGTTCATGATTTGAAACAATAACAAAAAATAATCATTTTTTCATACTCTTGAAGATTATTCATTTGCGAACTAAAGAAAATATCCACCATTCAAGTGCCCTCAGAAAATACAAGAAATTTAAATACAGGCATTCCAAATTCTGTCTCCATACTAAGAATAAGCAAGGCGGGGTTCGAACCCAAGGCGATGGGAGACGTTTTATTCCGTGAGTAGGCTTTAGACCACTTTGTCAACGATACCATTGTCAAATGTAAGGACTAAAAAGTCATAATCCAACCAAGCTGAATTGCTGTTAAATGGCATCATGTACAAAAATTTAAAAATACACACACACACACACACACACACTGTATGCTTTTACAGGGCTACAAAGCAATTCTTTTAAGATAAATAAACTGGTTATAATTTATTTTATTAAAATACCATGTTTTAAGCACGTGATATATATATATATATATATATATATATATATATATATATATATATATATATATATATATATATATATATATATATATATATATATATATATATACTTTTTATTAAGTATTTAGTACCTGAAGAAGCATGACGTAAGTAAACAAAAATGGCAAAATGCAGAACAACAGAAATATTTTGTAAACCAAATATCAATGCTGTTATTACACCACAGACAGTTTAAGTGATAGTCGCATGTCTTGATTTTTTATGTACATAAATTCATCAAAATATTACTCACGTGTTACAATACACAATACAGTTTTTTAAATCAATTTTCTGCAAAGTGGGTGTAATGCACTGATTTTCGTACCAAATATCATTCTAATTTGAAGCTCCATTTTAGCAAATTCGGATATTTTTGAACATTTTGAATGTAGATAGTTGTTTCTTGCATTCTAGATAGAAAAATCCATAAAATAGTGGTTGAAGATGCCTTAATATAGCAACCCAACCCGTACAAGATCTACACGGTCTTTCTCCCCTCAAAGAATTATCAATGAAATCAGAGATGTATCGGCAAGTTTTGTTTTGAAAAAATATATTAGAACTCGCATTTCCATCACAAGTAGTGATAATTTTATTCATTTTGAAGTCTCAAAATAGCAACGTCTAAACTCCATCTAAAAAGCAGCACATTATAAGTAATGCAGCTATTAAATATAAACACATGGCTACCATTGTCAGACCAAACGATACATGGAGATTATTGCCCTTTGTTAAATCATGGTACTGATACTGTGTGCCATATATAAGTGCTGCTATTAGTAAACAAGATGCTGAAAATAGAAAAAAAAACAATATGGAGTGTGTGTAAATTATTTTATGTACAATGTTCTGAAATTTGAAATAAAAAAAAATTTAAAAAATGCATTTATAATGGGTTATGGATTTGCAGTTGAACATGAGTAGTCCCCAGGGTTTTTTTTCCTTGCCTGCAAATCACGTCATTTCCTTGGTCGTTTGGGAAAAACGGAAGTGAAAAATCAGTGATATTTTTTTCAAATTCGCTTATTTACAATTATTTGCAGAAATGCCAATATCAAGACTATCAAAAATAGCTCTTGATATCAGATTTACAAAAGCTAACATCATTGATTTGTTTATAAAAATGTTACGAAAACAAACGATTTATGACGAGTGTCAATCTTGCCGACAAAAGAATTTGACAGATCCTAAATATATGACGTCATAGATGATGAAGGTCTAAGGATGAAAATGAGATCGTCATGAATTTAACGTAAGTGGACGATTAAACTGCTTATGGTCGTGTTTTAACTGTTCAGAGATGATAAAAAATTACAAACCCAAAATTAACACTTTAATCATATGATCTACCGCATCGACTCTTAATTTTTACACGATAATTTCCTAAATTTGGCAAAAATAATTATTCACGTGTTTAGCTAATAAGATGATCAATGTTTCTGATCTGTAAAGCTACTGTGTCTAAGATAATGTCACAAATTGTAAGGTGTTATAATATTAAACAAATATAACCATTAATCAATCAGTTACTACAAATGGAAGTTCATGTGTATTACTAAATTTGCCAGCTTTCAAAGTTTTTATTTGTTTTTTAGGTATTGTGATTTGGAAAAGGACTGGTATGTTTGAGCTTTTGGGATTGTGATTTGGATAAGGATTATATGTCTATGTTTTGGGGATTGTGATTTGGATAAGGACTGGTATGTTTGTGTTTTTGGGATGTGATTTAGATAAGGACTGGTATGTTTGTGTTTTTGGGATTGTGATTTGGACAAGGACTGGTATGTTTGTGTTTTTGGGATGTGATTTAGATAAGGACTGGTATGTTTGTGTTTTTGGGATTGTGATTTGGACAAGGACTGGTATGTTTGTGTTTGTGATTTGGACAGGGACTGTTATGTTTGTGTTTGTGATTTGGACAGGGAGTGGTATGTTTGTGTTTATGATTTGAACAAGGACTGGTATGCTTGTGTTTGTGATTTGGACAGGGAGTGGTATGTTTGTGTTTATGATTTGGACAAGGACTGGTATGCTTGTGTTTGTGATTTGGACAGGGAGTGGTAAGTTTGTGTTTGTGATTTGGACAGGGACTGGTATGTTTGTGTTTGTGATTTGGACAGGGAGTGGTATGTTTGTGTTTATGATTTGGACAAGGACTGGTATGTTTGTGTTTGTGATTTGGACAAGGACTGGTATGCTTGTGTTTGTGATTTGGACAGGTACTGGTATGTTTGTGTTTATGATTTGGACAAGGACTGTTATGTTTGTGTTTGTGATTTGGACAGGGAGTGGTATGTTTGTGTTTATGATTTAGACAAGGACTGGTATGTTTGTGTTTGTGATTTGGACAGGGAGTGGTATGTTTGTGTTTATGATTTGGACAAGGACTGGTATGTTTGTGTTTGTGATTTGGACAAGGACTGGTATGCTTGTGTTTGTGATTTGGACAGGTACTGGTATGTTTGTGTTTGTGATTTGGACAGGGACTGGTATGTTTGTGTTTGTGATTTGGACAGGGAGTGGTATGTTTGTGTTTGTGATTTGGACAGGGATTGTTATGTTTGTGTTTGTGATATGGACAGGTACTGGTATGTTTGTGTTTGTGATTTGGACAGGGAGTGGTATGTTTGTGTTTGTGATTTGGACAGGTATTGGTATGTTTGTGTTTGTGATTTGGACAGGGACTGGTATGTTTGTGTTTGTGATTTGGACAGGTACTGGTAAGTTTGTGTTTGTGATTTGGACAGGGACTGGTATGTTTGTGTTTGTGATTTGGACAGGGACTGGTATGTTTGTGTTAGTGATTTGGACAGGTACTAGTTTGTTTGTGTTTGTGATTTGGACAGGGACTGGTATGTTTGTGTTAGTGATTTGGACAGGTACTAGTTTGTTTGTGTTTGTGATATGGACAGGTACTGGTATGTTTGTGTTTGTGATATGGACAGGTACTGGTATGTTTGTGTTTGTGATATGGACAGGTACTGGTATGTTTGTGTTTGTGATTTGGACAAGGACTGGTATGCTTGTGTTTGTGATTTGGACAGGTACTGGTATGTTTGTGTTTGTGATTTGGACAGGGACTGGTATGTTTGTGTTTGTGATTTGGACAGGGAGTGGTATGTTTGTGTTTGTGATTTGGACAGGGATTGTTATGTTTGTGTTTGTGATATGGACAGGTACTGGTATGTTTGTGTTTGTGATTAGGACAGGTACTGGTATGTTTGTGTTTGTGATTTGGACAGGGACTGGTATGTTTGTGTTTGTGATTTGGACAGGTACTGGTATGTTTGTGTTTGTGATTTGGACAGGGACTGTTATGTTTGTGTTTGTGATTTGGACAGGGAGTGGTATGTTTGTGTTTGTGATTTGGACAGGTATTGGTATGTTTGTGTTTGTGATTTGGACAGGGACTGGTATGTTTGTGTTTGTGATTTGGACAGGTACTGGTAAGTTTGTGTTTGTGATTTGGACAGGGACTGGTATGTTTGTGTTTGTGATTTGGACAGGGACTGGTATGTTTGTGTTAGTGATTTGGACAGGTACTAGTTTGTTTGTGTTTGTGATTTGGACAGGGACTGGTATGTTTGTGTTTGTGATTTGGACAGGGACTGGTATGTTTGTGTTAGTGATTTGGACAGGTACTAGTTTGTTTGTGTTTGTGATATGGACAGGTACTGGTATGTTTGTGTTTGTGATATGGACAGGTACTGGTATGTTTGTGTTTGTGATATGGACAGGTACTGGTATGTTTGTGTTTGTGATTTGGACAAGGACTGGTATGCTTGTGTTTGTGATTTGGACAGGTACTGGTATGTTTGTGTTTGTGATTTGGACAGGGACTGGTATGTTTGTGTTTGTGATTTGGACAGGGAGTGGTATGTTTGTGTTTGTGATTTGGACAGGGATTGTTATGTTTGTGTTTGTGATATGGACAGGTACTGGTATGTTTGTGTTTGTGATATGGACAGGTACTGGTATGTTTGTGTTTGTGATTTGGACAGGGACTGGTATGTTTGTGTTTGTGATTTGGACAGGTACTGGTATGTTTGTGTTTGTGATTTGGACAGGGACTGTTATGTTTGTGTTTGTGATTTGGACAGGGAGTGGTATGTTTGTGTTTGTGATTTGGACAGGTATTGGTATGTTTGTGTTTGTGATTTGGACAGGGACTGGTATGTTTGTGTTTGTGATTTGGACAGGTACTGGTAAGTTTGTGTTTGTGATTTGGACAGGGACTGGTATGTTTGTGTTTATGATTTGGACAGGGACTGGTATGTTTGTGTTAGTGATTTGGACAGGTACTAGTTTGTTTGTGTTTGTGATTTGGACAGGGACTGGTATGTTTGTGTTAGTGATTTGGACAGGTACTAGTTTGTTTGTGTTTGTGATATGGACAGGTACTGGTATGTTTGTGTTTGTGATATGGACAGGTACTGGTATGTTTGTGTTTGTGATTACGACAGGAACTGGTATGTTTGTGTTTGTGATTCGGACAGGGACTGCTATGTTTGTGTTTGTGTTTTGGACAAGGACTGGTATGTTTGTGTTTGTGATTTGGACAGGGACTGGTATGTTTGTATTTTATTTATTACATGAACGAGTTTAAATTAGAGATCTAAAATGTATTTCCAAACAATTTATAGAAATCTTTTGTCGGTCTGTATCTAGTGAAGATTGTTTTGATTATTGCGGGAATGTGACGTCATCATTACATCATAATGACTCAGGACACAAACTCGTATGGTTTAGAATCCTATTGAATGTATTTATCTATTTATTTATTTATTTATTTATTTATTTATTTATTTATTTATTATTTATTTATTCATTTATATAAATTTTATCTATTTTATGTTTATTACAAATGTATTATTTACTATAACATTATAATCAACACCCAGGATAGAATTTAGCAGCACCAATATACGAGAGGCCATTCATATTACTGGCGGTATAAATATATTGTATATGTAAACTAACGCGTAAATCTTACAGTTTAACACGATCAATTAAAGCATTATTTGCTTAAATATACGTGTAAAATTGAGAGATATTCTGTATAAAAAATTAACGCGTAAAAAACAAAAGTGACGCGTTAATAAAATTATTTTTATAACTGGCCATCCATATCATTGGCGGTATTTATATACTGTATATTAAAACTAATGCGTAAATTTTACGGTATAATGCGATAAAAATAACAATTAACATGTTAAAGTTCAAATTATGAACGCGGTTAAGTTCAAAATTAACGCGTTATTTGCTAAATTATTCGCGAAAAAAAAAAATATACAAATACTATAGTAATAATATATTTATAAATATAAACAAAATAAAAAAAAAACTATTATTATTGGCAAAAATGTACATCAAACAACTTGATGCGCTCTCTGCATAGACTTTGCCTTCCGTCATATTATTTATTTATTTATTTATTTATTTATTTATTTATTTATTTATTTATTTATTTACGATGAAGTCAGATCCATCTGTTTCTTTCATGGCATTATATTGTTTAGTGACGTCAAACCCGTTAGTTGTTGTCTGTTTCTTTCATTGGTTTGTATTATTCCGTGACGTCAGCCCAACCGTCTGTTGTATGTTTCTTTCATTGGTTCGTATTGTTTCGTGACGTCAGCCCCTTTGGTTGTTGTCTATGATACCGGGTAGTAAATATGCAAAATATATATGTAAAGTATATAGTACTTTCTGGAGTTGCATTGTTCCGTGACGTCAGAATCGTAGGCTGTTGCCCGTTTCTTTCATGGCATTGTATTGTAAACCGTTGGCTGTTGTTTCATTGGTTTGTATTGTTTCGTGACATCAGACTAGTAGTCTACTGTCTTTATGTTTCATTTAAGAAATGTCATTGTTTTGGGGGCACTGAATGCTAATATGATACCGGGTGTTCCGGGTACAAATTGCATTAGGAGCGAATTTGTACCCGGAACACCCGGTATTATACCGGTACTAGCATGAAGTGTCCCCAAAACAATGTCATTTCTTATATTTACAATTTTTTTCTTACATCTAATCTGCTATGTGGACTTAAAACTAAAAGTGCATTTTATTTTTGTTAATTTACTACCTCCGTTTGTTTTAGTGCATCTATGAACCCGTCTATCGCATCTCCATAAATGATGACGTCATTGATAAGTTCGGAAGTGTAGGAACTTACTTGTCGTGTATGGGTCTGTGACGTATAGGTGATTACGCGGTACTGTTGGATAGGTTCAAAAAGGTCAAACATACGTTTTCATAGCCGTATGAAGCAAATTTTCGATAATGTTGAGAAATAGCTTTCATAGACGGAAAGCGGGTGTTATTGTAAATATAAGCTTATATTGTCTTACTTTTCAAATCCATGCAATGTTTATTTGAATCAGTCTATTATTTAGCTACAAATGCAACATTCTAATGTCTCGCTTAAATCAGTGGTCAGGAGAGATGAAGCCAGCGATATTCTTAATAGGCATTAAAACAAAAAACAAACATCACTTTATTTGTAAGACACAGGCTAAGATTTTTTACCTGCTAATATGTAAAAAACTGTAGAAAAGCCACATTTTGGAATTCTGGAAATTTCTGATGCTAACATTTTACATGATGCTATAAGAGCGACTGTTGCAGCTAAAATCCCGAAAATCATAAACACAATTGTGATCTGTATGTATTCTGAAAGTTAGAAAAAATAAATATAATATTTAATAACCTATCTGATATGCTTCTAGGGTTGTGACATTTTCTAATTTCTCATGAACAAAAATAATCATCTCAGCGGTTACGACAAGGCATTCAATAGCTGGTAGTTTGTTCTTTGTCACACTTTAACAAAAACCAACAATGTGAGTTTTATTCTCAAAGATACCAAACCCGATGTTCTTTACTTTGTAGGTATTTTGAATCCTAATCCTCCCACTATGGGGACTTTCTGCAACGAAGCAAATAGCTTAAAATTAAATTGTTGACGCACGGATATTGCAAGCCTAGGCTAATCAAGGCCCTTAAAAAGTTTTATGGCCGTCATCGCAATATTGTTGATAAGTATGTAGTCACTGTATCCAAACTTATACTGGATATATTTGACTTACCACAGTTCTTTGTTCCTTTCATTCTCAAAATTGACTTGCACGTAACGGGTGTAGCTACCTAGACAGGAGGTGCTTACCCTTCCGTAGCATCTGGCCTAACCTCCTTGATGGAAGTTCACGTGTATAACTAATTTTGCCAGTTTTCAAAGTTTTTTCTTTGTATTTGGGATTGTGATATGGACAAGGACTGGTATGTTTGTTTAATTATAAATTAATCGCCATTATTTGCGCGTTCTATCATTTGTGTTGCGGATTAATTTCATGGGTTGGAGTGAAAACTTGTCCCTCGATTAATTAATATGTATTTAACAAATGGCAAGAAAGTAAAAGAATAATGATATAAAAACGAAAAGAATTTTTTCACTTTGCAACATTAATGAATCATTTAATCAAAATCATAATTAAAGAGAGATCAAAAAGTGCGAAGGTACAAAGAAAATTGTAAATATCAAAACTATCATACACAGTGAGACTATTGGAACTGGACGATCACGGGACAGAAATAAAATGTTTGTATAAACTCATCATAATGGGCTCTAAAATGATATAATTATCAAGTGTTCTGATAAAATATTTTATCCAAAAAGCGCGATATAGCGTTTTGATCTTAATAAATGCAGATCCCAGTATGACAATTCATTGTCGAAGTTAAGTTGTTTTTTTCCGACACTCCGTTTCGAACACCGACCCAGAGCTGACATTTTCGTAAAATGAAAAGGATCTGAACTTTTCAACCTATCCCATAAAAGTATATGTAAAATGATACCGAACGAGATTTAATACTTACCAGGGCGGCCTGACCCTTTGATATGATAAGTACAACACTCATAACCATTCGAGTCCTGACAGTATTCCCATAATCCTTGGTGGTTGTTAGAGGAACTTTCTCCCTGTAACCATCTGTCTGAAATTAATCCTGTGAAGTGGAAGATATACGCCAGTATCCCTACACATACAGATGCTTTAGCTGATCCGCTAGTATTTAAAATGTTCCGGATAACCTTTATCAGACTTTCCTTGAATCCCATTTTAAGGCAAAGAAGTGCCGTATCATAAAATTGTTTTAAAAATTGGAAGGTGCGTATGTTCAATTATGTCACAATAAATTTTTTATATACATTTATATTCTTATTTCGCAGCTGATGCAAATCTGTTCCAGAGAATTCTAAGAAATACTAGTCGAACTCCGATTTGGAAAAAATGAAACATTAGCTTAATAAAGTAGTTGATTACCTTTGTTCGTTCTTTATGGAAAATGAATTTTAAAGATAATTTTTGTTTATGCGAGATAAACGTACTTCAATTTGACGTTTATATTTATTTAAATATAAATCGTTTCACCCAACGCAAACGGTTTTGTTGGTACATAAAGATAGATAAGTTACATAATATTTTACGATGCGATGTTCTGTTTTAAAGTACTTGAGAGTAATATCTAAATAGTTTTTCAATGCGTGTTTTTATTTCAAATTATAACTGCTGGACAGGTAGATTACTTAGAAGTGACACATATTAGTCGGGTATATCAACGGCGTGTTCATATTGTAACGGAAATATTGCCGTGTAATTTTTATGGTAATTAGCTGTGAACGGGGTAACGCGGTTGAGTACTTTATAAAGGGTGTTAGTGCGGGAACTCGGGATTCTGGGCAGATTTGGTGGATACCAGTTCAGAGAACAATACGGAGATCCATTTACGGTTTACGTGTAAACTTGTGAATTAATGTGATCATCTGTAATTTGTACTGTGAACTAATTATTTGTTGAAAATATAAATCACTAGGTTGTTATTTTTCGTCCTTTCTTGAGATCGAATTAGAAAACTGTTACCTGGGCGGCAGCGGAGAAATCAAAGACGGATGATTATAAACTAAAACTATAACCAATGGCTTCAGAGGACGGCACAATCATATATGAAAAAAAAACAAAGGAATAAAATTGGAAGAAGTCGAATCTCGACTTTGGACGATACCAAGGGGACGCCGTCCTGATCGGACAACAGAACATAGAAGTACAGAGCACGGGTACGATGGAGCGGAAAATTTTATTAACCGTACGATGTCCCAAGACAGCAGACATGAAAGAATAAGAGACGGGAATACATGTCACCGAGTATGTTCGGGGGAGCCAAGATATATGCCAGATCGGCATGAAAGGTAGTTATCATAGATAGACTACAAAGCTTATTTTTAATACTGCTCGCGTAAAAATGTTTGACACCTGAATAAAAAACACATTTTCTTAGGGGTACAGCACAATAAGTGATTTGAGATTTGCCAACAGACGGGACGGTCAGCTACAATTTGTTGATAGAAAAATCAGATAGCCAATTTTGCCCCGGCGGATAACCTGAAGTTTATCTAACAGAGCTGAGAGCGAGAACGGAAAACTGGTGAATCGATACGAGATCTTGGACAAGCTATAAGACGGCTTACCGTGCTTGCTTTCCTGAAGTACCAAGACATTTGCGGAACAGGTTTGGAAAAAAGTCATTTTCTAGACGCTCTCACCAGAAACGATTTAAGAATACGCGTGTTTCAGGCAAAACCAAATGACCAAGATGATGCATTTAAAGCTGCTCTAGAGTAAGAGCCATTCACCGACATGGAAACAGAAGAAAACGTCTATAAGCACCACAGACGAAGATGTAATGTTGTCTGCAAGCCAGATGAGGATAACACTGAACTTAAGTAATTTTTATCAAATTATCAAGAGGAGGAAATTATGAAGTTGCACAGTCTAAGACGGAAAATTGCAGAAAAAAGAGCACTAATTCAAACCAAGAACGAATGTAAACAATCGTGAGGAAATGAATCGACAGTGTTTGAATCTAAAAAAGATGTAACTTTTGTTGCGAAGAGGAACACTTTAAAATAGATTTTAAGAACCGACAAAAGCAGCAGGGAAACGACAAATAACATGTTCCCAAGACCAGGGTTCAGTTCCAAATGATAAGTCCCCTTATCAGTATCAAGAAATAAAGATAACTTATGTTTGCCAAAAATTCAAACTGAAGACAGACTTGAAGATGCATGTAACAGTAATACAAAGGAAGGATCCACGTGACGGGATCTATCAGGGACATTGCTGTTAATTTTTAAGTTGATACTGGAGCGGCGATAACAATTATTTCAGTTGATAAATTTTATGCGATACCAAGATCGAGAAGTCCCTTTTTAACAGACAGACTATTTAAGGTTACTCTAGCAAATGGTAGAGATTTGGCCACCATTAGAGTTTTTGAACACAACATTTTGGCAGATGAAACAAGGTTTGTGTGACTATTTATGTTGCTCGGGCAGAAAGAAATGTTTACCAGGATGGATTTTCTAAGATAATCTGTTTTTTAAATAGATTTTTCGACGATGCATGCAACGTTTTGGACGCTCACTGACTTTCAGACGGATAAACCCACAACAAGAAAGCTACCGAAATGTCCTGAAGGAAACGACATTAATACCAGGGCGAAGTAAAATGAATATTGCTGGCAAAAATGTACAGAGAAGCAAAAGCAATATCGTTAGGGTAACCCAATCAAATAAAGAGGCTCGTATGGCTAAATCAGATATGTATATTGCAAGAACATTAACTGATTGCGAAGTAATTTCTGTCCCATATAAAGGAACCGAGATTGGATTTGTCTACCCTGTTGAAAATGTTCAATCTTTTCATGATCCAAGGTGCGATGAGATATGCAGCTTGTCATGCGGTGGGGTGTTGACGGAACAGACAAAGCGCTTCCTGAACACTTGCAAGGTTTTTATCAGGACAGCGGTAAGAATTTAGGGACAGAAAATAAAGACAATTTACTTGCTTGCTATGCTGTTTAAATATAAGAATGCATTTTTAAGAACAAGCAGCGATCTGGGACGGACTTCGATTGTGCAGCATAAAATATATACGCTACCGACAGCGCCTATAAGACAAAAGCCGTATAGATTGCCATTTGCAAAAATATAGTCGCCGATAAAGAAATTGACTAAATGCATGAGAGAGAAAAATCATAGAACCATCTAACAGTCGATGGGCGTCACCGATAATGTAAGTTAAAAGAAGGACGCCTATATACCCTCGACTCCTTCGCTGCAAAGTAGTTTTCGACAATTTAATTAGCGGTTGGATATTGGTAAGTCGAGCTCGACCGGTCAACAAAAAAAGAAATTAACATTTACTGAAAGAGGTTTGTTTCACTGGAATGTTTTACCGTTTGGCCTTGCCAACTCACCGTCTACGTTCGGACATCTTATGGAGAACGTGTTTTCTGATCTACAATGGCTTATTTGTCTAATTTATTAAGACGATATGATTATATTTGGCAAGACAGTAGACAAAGAGATAGAAAACTTTCACAAGTTCTAGACTGTTTAAACAAGCTGTACTAAAGATCAAACTCCAAAAATGTCACCTTTTTCAGAGACAAGTGAAGTATTTGGTACATGTTGTGTCAGAAGACGGCATATCTCCTGACCTAGAGAAAGTATCTGCTGTGCGACAGTGACCAGAACCAGTAGATGTAGCGGACGTAAGAAATTTTTTGGATTGGCGTCTTAATATTGACAGTTTATAAAGTCATTTCCTGACATTGCACGTCTATTACATCGCCTTATGGAAAAAATCAAACAGGTTTGAATGGACTGATTAATGTATGGCCTCATTTAAAGTGTTACAGTTGAGGTTTACTCATGCACCAGTAAAGTCATATCTTGAAATTCAACGAAGATTCGTTTTTGACACAAATAGGGGCGACTATGGGTTATTGATACGATAGTAGGTCCCTATTTAAAGCCGGAAGAAACTATTGCACTTGGAGAAAAGAATTGCTGTTGTGTTCTTGGTAAAAGTATTTGATAGGAAATGAGTTAATTGTGCGGACTGACCACGGATCGTTGCGGTGGTTGCTTAATTTTTCAAAATCCTGAAGGACAAATAACTAGGTGTATTGGAACGCTTCCGGACAACGTCACACCAATGCTGATGCTCTATCCAGAATTCCCTGTCGACAGTGTGATAACTGCTCTTAAAAAAGTCTGGACAACTCTGACCTCGCATCTACATGTCCTGAAAAGAGCCCTCTTCGAGTTGTATGTTTAGAACACCTTTGAAGCACAATTGAAATTAAAGGGAAACAGAGAGCTGATAACGTCATGAAGAAGTTTCCTGAGTTTAAAAAAATGCACTTCACCGTGCTGACTTGAATAAGATATCAGAATCTGGTAGAGAAAACGAGATTTTTTTTCTCACAGTTCCTACGTCTAGAGGTCCGTGATGGTTTACTGTATAGGCGCTGGAAACCAGATGAAGGAAAGAGTCATCGCTTGCAGTTGGTTCACCATTTTAACAGAAGGTAGTATCCGACTTAAATAGGTTAAAGACAGCTGGTCACCTATGGTACCTTAAGACGTTAGAAAAAGTTCGTTACTGTTACTACTGACCAAGTAATCTACGTAATGATGTAATTTTTTGTTGTTAACAGTGTTTAAAATGTTGTTCTCGAAAGGGTCCGGACAAGAAAAGCCTGCAATTTAAAACAGTACCACGTCGGACTTCCAGGGGAGAGAATCGTGGTAGAAAACAATAGGACCACAGCCAGGAAGCGACAAGGGGGATAAGTACACCCTAGTCATTGCCGACTATTTTACCAAGTGGACTGTTACAGTCTTTGAATTTAATTTCGTGTTTTAAACAAAGACAGAGGATTGTACCTATTTATAACAAGACTTTAACCAAGTACTGTAGTACTAGTACATTGAATTTACTTCATATCTCTCACACCTACGAATATGTTTTACGTATAATAAACAATTATCGTTGATAAAGTCGCTCAGTTTGGTCGGGTTCAATTCTATTTGAGATTTCGAAATTTTCGAAACCAACATTTTTCCACCATACTTGTAATTGCAAGTGAATCGCTAGTCGCGCCATCCTTTGAGGAAGACTGCAAATAGACACCAATTATACGACATAGTTGTGGATTTCTATAACCAAGACTAGTGGTTAACTCTTAATATAAGTCAATTAATTGTAAATAGGAAATAAGAATTAAAACATTTTAAGTAATAATAAAACAAACATACCAGTCCGTGTCCACATCACAATCACAAAAACAAAGCAAAAACTTTGCAAACTGGCAAAATATGTTATACACGTGAAGTTCCATCAAGGAAGTGAGGCCGGGTGCTCCCGAAGGGTAAGCATCTCGTGTCTAGTTAGCTTCACCCGTCACGTGCAAGTCAATTTTGAGAATGAAAGGAACTAAGAACTATGGTAAGTCAAATAAATCCAGTATAATTTGGGATACAGTGACTACATACTTATCAACAATATTGTGATGGCGGCCATAAAACTTTTTAAGGGCCCTGATTAGCCTGGGCTTGCAATATCCTTGTGTCAACAATTTAATTGTTAGTAATTTGCTTCGTTGCAAAAAGTCCCCATAGTGGGAACAAGCTCTACCGTACCGTATTAACTGTGAAACATATACACCATACGCAGGAGAAGCAGGGATATTACTGCAAAGAAACGGAAAGTTGACAATAGAAATATTGAAGTCATCACGTTTGTCGTATAGCTTCAGATGTAACCTTTCATGGGTGTCATAATTGAGGTATAAGTCCAAATATGAAGCAGAACATGGAAAATCTGTCGTGTCTTTTATTTCAAGCTCACTTGGATAGATGACATTCACATATTCTCCAAATTTGTGATTTTTTAGAGAAAGAACGTCATCTATATATCTGTATGTGTAGTTGAATGATTTAGCGACAGCCTTTTCTCCAGATTTGACAAGGTTCTGTAAAAATTCTGATTCATATGAATAAAGCAAATCAGCAAGCAAAGGTGCACAGTTTGTGCCCATTGGTATACCGATTGTTTGTTGAAAGATAATATTGCTAAACAAAACAAATATGTTGTCTATAACTTATATCATAATGCAGTTTGTCCTCAAAACTATTTTCCATAGGTTCGTATCCCGCTTGGGTAAATCCTAGTGAAGAAAGTCTGTCAGTTTGCTTGCCGAAGGTCGGTATTTTTCTCCAGTAGTTTGTGTCGATGTAAGTCAACAAACCTTGTCTATATTTTTAATGGGTTCACACTGTCATAAAGCATTTTTTGAAAGCAATCAAAAATACATTCAAAAATGCTTCATGACAACACTACAAGAATACAACAAGGTATGAAAGAAACCGTTACATTCATGTCTAGATGATATATTCTTCTAAAAGTTTTCATCATATATTGCTACTTAGTTTTCTTACGATGAAATCTATTCTTTTCATCTTTTCTATCAGTTGTATGGGTCAGACGTCAGAAAAGAATGTTATTACCCATGGTGAGAATAAAAAAGGTTTGGCTCCATAATGTTTCTAATATTACCTGGTTTTGAAGGTTCTGTATCATACTGATATGATCATTTCTATATGTAGCTAATCTACAAAAATGGATTTACTCTCAGAATCAAAGCCAATCACGTTTTACTTCTAACGTTTTAATAAATAAAGGGGCAATCCTGCGTTGTTGCTTGTCTGGTCTGTTCTAGCTAAACGGATCAAACAGTTAGCTGTTTAGTCTGCAACACTGGTGCGCTTGCTCTATAAGACGGTTTTAAAAGTTTGAACCAAACAGCATTATAATACGTGTACATGATATGAAATATGAACTATGAGTATAGATTATTTTAAAAAGAAGTATCAGAAATGTTTCTCATGGCAAATACCTGAAAAATGTGCTTATATGAAATTCTCTCTCTCTCTCTCTCTCTCTCTCTCTCTCTCTCTCTCTCTCTCTCTCTCTCTCTCTCTCTCTCTCTCTCTGTTACGCGCGCACACACACATACACACACACAACAACAACAACAACAACAATAAGAATTCTATTCTACGTTTATTTTTAAAAATCAGTAAATTTATTATTTTTTGTAAGTTTATTTTTTAAAAATCAGTAAATTTATTATTTTTTGTAAAAACGAAAAGACAGCTTAAAAATAGTATCAGCATAACACTGAGCAGAGATCAATATATATTCCAAATAACGTTATTGCTTAGTCTCGCCTGTGTCAAATTGTCTGCAATAAAATGGTAATAAATAAGTCAAGTGGAATTTATCCTCAAGTTGCATAGGTTAGTTCTAAACAGGAATATAAGTTTACGATCAAGTTGTTTACCCGATTTCTATTAATATTTGGTTATTCCGTTGTCTGACGTGTAGTTGTGGCATTGTTCCCACCTACCAGGATTAACTCCAAGTGACTTTTATAGAAGTTAACGAAAATTATCATTTATCAACTTATAAAAAATGTGTTACATTTAGTGAATTCGCATGAAAAAAACAAACTGGGACTATTTTCTATGTATACAGTCATTACGTTTGAAAGACCCTCTGAGTTGTAGTAATGTCTGTAGTTACAAATAGGACATCGCTTTGTAGTGTTTTCAATCGTATTACTACAACGTTCACAACAAGCAAGGTGACCACAAGGAATGAAAGCAACTCTGGCATCAAAGCACACTGTGCATTCTTTGTTTTGATTTTCGTTACCGGAAGTAGATGGGATTGTAACGATTGGTCGTTGTCGTATATTTTGAACAGGCGTCATTTCAGGTTCCCATGGGGGTGCTGACGGTTCAGGTCGGCTGTCTGAGTTTTCAAAAACAGGTGGACTGTTTGAGTTTTCAGAAACAGGTGCTCTGCCTTAAAACAAAACAAAATAATTAATTTTTTATACTAATAACAATAATAACATGAAAATAGTATTTCATTGCTGTCAGTAGCATTTATACAGTTATAAGGTGCTGAGGTGTTAAAACTTGATTTTGTGGAAGGTACATGTAAGGTATTAACTTTATTTTCCCGCATTCAAACGTAAGACTCGACATCAGATAAAAAAGATAAAGCTGTTTTATCTGTCTTCATCACAATACAGGATATGCTCATAAACAAGACGAATTTTTAAGATTAAGACTAAACACATAGTATTTAACGGTTCATTATAAATAGCCAGTTTCTTTATTTTTGACGATACGAAGGTTTTGATATCAAAATGAAGGCATTTAGTGATAGGCTTGTTAGGAATGTGCTTTCGATCTGCTTCAAAATAGTTCAAAATTATGTAGATGTATTGAATGGCTTGCTGTCTTTTAGTGAGAGAGAGAGAGAGAGAGAGAGAGAGAGAGAGAGAGAGAGAGAGAGACTTGCAATAGCGAGTCTAAAAATCGAGAGACAGAGAGAGAGGGGGGCATAGAGAGACTTACAACCGGTCTTTATAAATTCTTCTATTGCTATTAATGTACCGGGAATAATAAACACAATTCCTGCCATGGTGCAGAATCCGTATGAGTATGATAAAGAGAGTTTTGATGTAAGTGTCTCGTGTCGATATTGTCCACCATATATAATTATCCCTACTAAAATGACCAAAGCTGAAAAAAAAGAAAAAAACATAGGAGTTAAGGCGCGATATAAAGTTAGAGGATATTGTGTATAAGTCTTATTATTTTACTTATATCGAGATTTTACCAACCTTCAAATATTAATTACAGACGGTACCAAAAAACATTCACAACTTTTATCCATGTATTATTCAAATTTAGAATATTTCAACACTTACTAATTAAGACTTACATTTACATACTGTTTCTTAAATGTTTGATAGAGAAATGAAATGGATACTAAGTAAAAAAAAACGTTACATTTACACGAATCTGTGAATATAACAATTTCAAATTCTTATATGCCCTTTTCAATGCTTTGTTTTAAAAAAATCAAAATTTGCACACGACACTCTCATGATAGATAGTATATTGTTTTGTAGGTCACTAATTATCTGACTTATTTTACAACTAATGACTTTAATAATTAAAAAACATTGAAATTGAAACCTAAATTTGTTAACCAGGACCTCGGTGGATAAAACGCGCGCTTTATGATTGCTGCACCTCCAATAGGTTAGATTCTATTGTGAGAAACTCTGTCAGGTTTGTTGCTGAAGGGCGGAGGTTTTCTCCGAGAATTCTGATTCCTACACCCCTAAACTGACCACTTTAATATAAGGATCATGACCGTTGCATAGGACAGCGTTCCTTCAATAGTTTTACTTCAATATACTGACCTGTTACAAAGGATGTTACCATGGTAATTCTCTTAGCAAACTTTTTTCCTCTGTCGGAGCTGATAAAAATACATATTATAATTAACAAAGCGGCACCAATTGCTCCTATCAATCCAAAACACTGAAACACTCTGGTAGCATTAATAAATTCTGAAATAAAAATAAAAGTATGCAATGCTCGTTTTCCTGAAATTTGAAAAATATTTAAACTTATTGAACCTTCAATTTATCATAAGAAAATTGTTCGTACTATTCACAACTATTTGTCGGTTCGTTGAATGTTTCATCTGTGTACTTTTTGTTTTGTCAGTTGAATCCTTTTTTTCGACGGTCGATTCGTTTTTGTTTCATCGATCTATTTTTTTTTTCGTCGATCGATTCGTTTTTTCTTTCGTTGGTTGGTTGGTTTATTGGTTTTTTTGTCAGCCGGTCAGTCTGTCATATGATAGTTGTTTAGTACGCTTTGTGGTTAGTTAGATAAATTACACCTTAGCTAAAATGTACATACAACAAACCAATTGAATACATTTTACGCTATTTAGAGTTGACAGCTTCATTAGCAAATATCTATTGACATTATTTAAGAATTTAATTTCACTTTTTACGTTGTTATCGGGGTGTAACAACGTGAAAATTATTACAAATTGGGTAAATCTGCGTAGCGTAGCGAAGCGGTTTTACGCAAAATTTGTAATAATTATCAATAATTTTCAAGTTGTTACACCCCGATAACAACGTAAAAAGTGAAATTCAATTCTTATCATTACAAACCCTAAATTAAACAGTTTTTAAGCTGAAATACATTTCTGAATTGATGAGCTGATTTTCAGAAAATCGATGTTACAACGTCGGGGCGTAATAAAACATTAAATGTCACCTTTAAAAGCCGATAAAATGTCTTGTAAAAAACTGAAAAAGGTTTTAAATTAATACATTTTTATTCATTTTCTTGTTAATTTCAGTCAACATATAATGATATTACAATTAAATCCTTTGAGAAAAAAGGGTACTATATTATGTCTCGTGCCAACACATTTACCAACAACAACCACGACTATCATACGTTTGTAGGACACGTGTGTCAACTTACAGGGAGACGTTTCCCATTACAAAAGAAAACTGAATGAACAGTGTTTAAAAAACCGTGGAACCAACTAATGAAATGGAATTAATGTTTTCTTGGTTGAAACCGAATTTTTTTTTTTTTTTTTTTTTTTTTTTTTTTTTTTTTTTTTTTTTTTTTTTTTTTTTTGCCAACTATGGGCTGAGAGTGAGACGAGGGGATTAAGTTTAATGATGACATCAGTGGTAGCTGTAATGGCTGATCAGAGACTTGGAGGTAAAACAAGCGGTAGGGGGTGCATTAGACCAGACGTTACCCGAGAGTGTATCACTAATATGTAACATGTGAACAGAACAGTCCTTACTATAGCTGTAAACTGAGGCCTCTTTCTGTGACCTGACATAAGCATGCTGTGGCGTAACTGAAATTCAGCATCACTCAGCATAGATATGGCTGTGGCTCTCGGGGGATGTGCAGTGTATACCTGACTACAATTATAATTGTTTGATATTTTTTGCATGAATTCGGAAAACTCGCGTTTAGAAATTGGTTTAGGTGTGTAACAAAATTTTGACTTTGGATTTTTAAGGGGTGTACAAAAGGTATTCTCTGCGACTGGATTACAAAGAGATAAAAATATTTCATAAATAAATATTTAATAGTCCTTGAATATTTTGGTGAAAAATGTCAGAACATGTCAAGTTGAATATTTTTTTGCAAAATTTTAATTTAAAAATTTGAAGTATTTAAATATTTCTGGAATATTTGCCGATCTTCAAGACATTCCCATTTGTTTACAATTTAAAAATAACTTCTATTCAAAGAATTCATAGAATTCGAATAAAGGTAATCTTCGAAACTGGTCGAAAGTAGTTCCGGTAGAAAACGTTATTACTGGAAAATAACAACGTCATTTGACAGAAAAAAGACCAATGAAATTGCTCTAAATCGTGTAACAACGTTAAGTTTGTAATTATATACATGTATCTGTTTTAAGCTACATATTAATGACTTACTCGGTATATCGAAGTTGTTTTGATACACATGGTATTCGATTGTAGAACAACATTTATATTCACTGTTCTCTTCACAAAAGATCCATAAACCCTGATTTCCATCTCCATCCAACCAGTTCCTGGTGGAAAATCCTATAATTTGAAACAGTAATGCGAAAGGCATTATAATCAAAGATGCTTTTAAAAACATTGATGCATCCAGTAAAATGTTGATGCGATTTTCGACAGTTTCTGCAAAGCTCATATTAAATGATCCAGTAATTTTTGTTTAAATCAATAAATACCCAGTAAGATTTCCGAAACAAAATCACTTTTTGATTGATTTCCATGCCATATTGCTGCTGTTGTTTTTGAAATAAGGTTATGTTTTTGTCTCGTTGTTAGTTTCACACTTAACAATGTTTTCTCTTTGTTGTGTACAACCTCATTTGTTCGGGTTATGTTTATCTCATTGCATTCCGCAATCGTCACGTCTTTATCTCTTATATTTCATTTTTCGTGCACACACTTTTAAACCCACAATTACATAACCAGATAAAGCGACACAGTTTTAATGTGTATATATTAACATTAAAATTGACCGTTCATTGGGTCCAAATTTATTGTTATCATACTAGGGATTTTTACTTCCTGGATATAAAATTTTGATTGTATCCAAAAGAGAGTATCAAAATGGAGTGGTTTTGAAAATTAAATCATTATGTTTTATAACATACAATTCAGAATACTGCTTTACGTATACTTCCATACGCATTCCTCTCCATCAAATATATTTTGACTACCAAAATTTCTGTATTTTATCTTCTGTTTTGCAAATTTTAATTGTTAGAGAGGGATGCGCTGGCACTGAATTTTGGAATAAAAAATGCAACGCACAATCACTTCAACCCCTCAAACAATATACATATTTCATAGTAGATAGCATATGAGTCGCTAGCTTTGTCGTTAGACGTAAAATATGAGTTCCTCTAAGTCATTAGTTCTATCATTATACGTCTTCCATTGTTTATTTGTTTTTATTATTTTATATATTTCATTGTATATTTTTTTTTCATTTTTACAATTTATTTTTCATTTAAATGCAGTGTATATGCTTAATCAACAAACAACCCAATAAAATTACGCACTGCTTATCTGAAGACATTATTGAAACTAGTTTCACTTATGAGGAATGAATTTCCGAAATGTGCACATCTGGCACATCAAAATTTAAGTGGTATTTGTATTATATATTCAATACATGTCATATATATCGAACAACCTTATGCTCCATTATCATGTCACTGGTCAATATGCATTTCCTATACAAGTTTTAGGTATACAAAGCAACATTTTAAAGCTTGTAAAACACTGAACTATGATCATTACGCTTTTTTAGTTCACAGGCGAAAATCATCTACAATGTATTGTGAATTTTGATTTTCACAATCACCGTAATTGGTGAGAAACGACTAGTGACACATTTCCATATTGATTTTTTTAAATTATTTATTTGTGTGTGTGTGTGTGTGTGTGTGTGTGTGTGTGTGTGTTATGTTATATATTGACACATTTGGGTAAAATTAACTTGCATTTGGTCTCTGTCGATGTTGGGATATAGAGGTCTCCAAAAGGTGTAACCTTGTTTCTTGGCATTTATCCTGTAGGAGGATCGCTCGGCTTATTGAGACTCATCCTTTAATTGTTTATTTATTATCGTAATATCTTATAAAAACAACACAAAAATTGTATTACTGATTATTTATTATTTGTGAGAGAAAACAAAAACGCCAATATTTTACAGATTATATTCCATAGGGTAAAATTGAGAATTCTCTTGCTGATTTGTCCAGAGTCGTTACTAATTATCCCGGTTTTAGGTCCAATCCTTGCTTCGAATCTCTTTTTATGCAACAGAATGTAATTCAGTTTTATATTTACAATGCTTTCGTGATTTCAGTTGTTTTGATGCGATAAATGGTGTTTTATGCAGAATTTCTTTGATGATGGATTGAACCAGACTCGTATTAGGATCTTCAAGTAGGATTTGAATCTTGAAGGTGAGAGGCACCGTCAGCGCACTTTATACCAATTGGTAACCGTGTCCCCATGACATTTTAAAAGCCCTTTCTACCATAACTCACAGATATTAAAATTATGCAACCACAATGGAAAATGGAAAAAATTTACTATGTAATACGTTTTAATTCTACCAATGGCTCTATATATGTGGTTATGTTTTGAATTAATAATTAGAGTATAGGGGGAATAACTCTGTCTGTTCATATCTGTATAACCTATACTATATTACCGCCCTTAGATGTGTAGTGTAATTTTGGCAGGGTTTTGTTTGTTTTTACTAACGTCAGGTGTATATTTAAACTGCAAAATTTAATACATATTAGGTTGGTTGTTATGTTGTCTAACGTCACATCAGCAATTTTTGAGTTATTCGCAAAGAGAAAATGTTTATATCTTTAAATTAACTAAGAAGAACAAGTTGTGTATCCGAGGGATTTTTTCTCTGCCTTGTACTTGCGCGTACTCAGGGCGGCTTTTTGTAAAGGTGTCATCTCCCCGTATAACAAGTCAAATAAATAATCCGGCGAGTAAACGGGGTTCAAACCAATGACCTACCGCTCTCGAGGCGGTTCAATACATTGAATTACATGATGTAAATATATAGCCTTGAATGTAAAAAAATGTTGTTTTTTTTTTTTTATTGCATTTAAGGACTTGTAATCTTACAACCTGGCAAATCGCTTTTGAACTTCACACATTCGAACCCCGGTCATGTCTGAAAAAGACTTGAAAATTGGAATTATCGTATTTTTCGCAAAGAACTCGGCATTAAGAAATGAAAGTGACGGGGTTCTTCATCGGAGACCTTAGAAACCGATACCCATATCACGACATGCGTGGCACATAAAATAACCAACATTGCACATTGCCCTAAGCACACTACAAAGGTCAAAATTTCTGCCACTTCACTCGTATAGCTGGACTTGGATTCATATAATTTTGGAACTTCGGATTCTTTTTTTTTTTTTCAAATGTTGCTGTTAACTGGCAACATGTATAAAAATTATAAAAATTTTCACACCCACACACACCACCACCCCCCCCCCACACACACACACATATATATGTATAAGTAATAGCATAAAAATCTTTATTGAGTTTCTAATAACCGAAAATCATGAAATGTATAAACAGAGGTTGCAAGAGGCAAAAAACAAAAAAAAGCAAATTGTAAACAAAATAGTAATACTGATGTTACACCACAGACAGTTTTATCACATTTTCTTGCAAAATATGACACATATGTTACATTACATAATAACGTTGTTTTTCATCACAATTTCTTGCAAAATATGACACCGATTTGTACCAAATGTCATTCTGATTTAAAGCAAAGTTATTATAACAAATTGGAATATAGTAGAATAAATTGATTGAAGTAAAATATAGGTTTTTGCATTCATAGAAAAAAATATAAAAAGATCGGTCGAAGATGCCTAAATCTTGCAAGTCTACCCGTACAAGAAAGCCTAAAAGCTTTTTTTCAATTACCAATGATATTAGAGATGTATCGATGTATCGGAAAGTTTAGTTCTGAAAAAATAAATTAGAACTCGCATTTCTATCACAAGCAGTGATAATTTTATTCATTTTGAAGTCTCATAATGCCTACAACAAAACACAGTCAATTCAACAGCAAGTTATAAACACAGCAGCAATTATATATAAAAACATGGCTACTACTGTCAGACCAAACGATACGTGAAGGTTATTGTCTTTTGTTAAATCATAATACTGATACTGTCCGCCATATACAGATACTGCAATTAGTAGGAAAAATGCTGAAAATAGAACAAAACAATATGTTTATATGGGGTATGTATAATGTAAAGTGTTCTGAAATTTAAAATAAAATTTTTAAAAATATATGCTGCACAAAACCTTTGCATAGATTAGCATTTATTATATATCTATTTATTTATTTATTTATTTATTTATTTATTTATTTGCTTGTTTATTTATTGGTGACGTCAGGTCCCATTGGCTGTTGTCCGTTTTTTCAATGGCTTTGTATTGTTTCGCGAAATCAACCCAATTGGCTGTTGTCCGTTTCTTCCATGACTTTGTATTGTTCCATGACGTCAGTCCCATTGGCTGTTGTCCGTTTTTTAATGGCTTTGTATTGTTTCGTGACATCAACCCAATTGGCTGTTTTCCGTTTCTTCCATGACTTTGTATTGTTCCATGACGTCAGTCCCATAGGCTGTTGTCCGTTTTTTCAATGGCTTTGTTTTGTTTCGTGTCATCAACCCAATTGGCTGTTTTCCATTTCTTCCATGACTTTGTATTGTTCCATGACGTCAGTCCCATTGGCTGTTGTCCGTTTTTTCAATGGCATTTGTATTGTTTGTGACATCAACCCAATTGGCTGTTGTCCGTTTCTTCCATGACTTTGTATTGTTCCATGACGTCAGTCCCATTGGCTGTTGTCCGTTTTTTCAATGGCTTTGTATTGTTTCGTGACATCAACCCAATTGGCTGTTTTCCGTTTCTTCCATGACTTTGTATTGTTCCATGACGTCAGTCCCATAGGCTGTTGTCCGTTTTTTCAATGGCTTTGTATTGTTTCGTGTACATCAACCCAATTGGCTGTTGTCCATTTCTTCCATGACTTTGTATTGTTCCATGACGTCAGTCCCATAGGCTGTTGTCCGTTTTTTTAATGGCTTTGTATTGTTTCGTGACATCAACCCAATCGGCTGTTTTCCATTTCTTCCATGACTTTGTATTGTTCCATGACGTCAGTTCCTATAGGCTGTTGTCCGTTTTTTCAATGGCTTTGTATTGTTTCGTGACATCAACCCAATTGGCTGTTGTCCGTTTCTTCCATGACTTTGCATTGTTCCATGACGTCAGTCCCATAGGCTGCTGTCCTGTTTTTTTAATGGCTTTGTATTGTTTCGTGACATCAACCCAATTGGCTGTTTTCCATTTCTTCCATGACTTTGTATTGTTCCATGACGTCAGTCCCATAGGCTGCTGTCCGTTTTTTCAATGGCTTTGTATTGTTTCGTGACATCAACCCAATTGGCTGTTTTCCGTTTCTTCCATGACTTTTGATTGTTCCATGACGTCAGTCCCATAGGCTGTTGTCTGTTTTTTCAATGGCTTTGTATTGTTTCGTGATATCAACCCAATTGGCTGTTTTCCGTTTCTTCCATTACTTTGTATTGTTCCATGACGTCAGTCCCATTGGCTGTTGTCCGTTTTTTCAATGACTTTGTATTGTTTCGTGACATCAACCAATTGGCTGTTTTCCGTTTCTTCCATGACTTTGTATTGTTCCATGACGTCAGTCCCATAGGCTGTTGTCCGTTTTTTCAATGGCTTTGTATTGTTTCGTGACATCAACCCAATTGGCTGTTGTCCGTTTCTTCTGTAACAGGAGAGAGAAGTGTGTATCTTGACTGCGGCTATTTCTGTTGTGTCTAGGGTAGTATGGATAGCTTTGGTAAGATACTCCTGTTAGGCCTTTCTTGGTTCAGTCACACTTTAATATAAAAATGGAATTTTTCGGAACTGTCAAGCTTGACTTGAGTTAGAGAAAATTAATCAACTGGTTTTTAAAATAACATATATTACAAGTAAAAGTGATAATTTTAACAGAATGTAAGCAATTTTAACAATTTAAATGTTCAAAAACAAATATCAAGTTTGCAAGTTGAGCAAGTTCATGTAAAATATATATAAATAGCTTGCAAAAAAAATTAATCAAGAATGTAAAATATCAAAATGCCCTAACCTAAATTAAGGGAGAAAAGTGTGACAAATTTCCTACTTTTAATTAAGAACGAAAGAGGTAAAAAAAAAAACTATGGACAAACTATTGGACAAAAACTGGCAAACCCGACCAACAGTAGCTTTAAGCTACTACTGAAAACAGAACAGAGGTTACTTCAAGCTACCGTTAGGGAAAAGTACGAAACATAGCTTCATGCTATGGCAGTAGACTTATCGAGGTGGGAGGACAAGACAACAGTCATTTTGGTGTTGTATGACTTTTGAACTATATATAAGAGTTTCAATGTAGTAATCTACTGTGTTTACCACTAAATTACTAAATGCTATAAAAAGTAAGTAATTTTGAAGTAAGGTTACAACAGTGAACAATAAGCAAGATTATGTATAAATAAATATAAAAAGACTGAAAAGATTAATATTAGAGGGAATTACCCAGTAGAGTGCCAAATCGGCCCAAGGGCCGATATTTAAGGGTCTATTAGTGCCAAATCGGCCAAAGGGCCGATATTTAAGGGTCTTTTAGGGCCAAGTCGGCCAAAGGGCCGATATTTAAGGGTCTAATAGTGCCAAATCGGCCAAAGGGCCGATATTTAAGGGTCTTTTAGGGCCAAATCGGCCCAAAGGCCGATTTTTTTAGGTCTTTCAGTGCCAAATCGGCCACAGATCGATTTTAGCGAGTCAGATCAAACGTATTCATTAAGCGCGAAAAAAAAGAACACATAACTGTAAAACAAAAGATCTGTGTTAAAACCGCAATTTAGCATTAGCAATAAAAGATAAATTCGCGGATTATTATGACATCATCGATAAGATTTGCATTAAAGGGCGTTGTTTATGACGTCATATTACCTGGATGACAAAAATGGTGGTGATATGGACCAGGATCTTTCCTAATACGGACGAAGAACAAACAAGTCCGTTCAGATCACATCCAAGAACTTCAAATATGCCGCCAAGGAATGCGAAACCCATCAAGTATTTTAATTTGATATTTTCTATGACACTGATTCGAGAAATAGTAAAACAAACAAACAGGTAAAAAGTATAACATAACTCAACTTATAGCACAGTGCATTACGTTTATTACGTTTAAATAAAACATAAACCTACCCCGACACTGGGAACTTTTGTTTGTTGGTGAATTTTTATTATGTTCACAGCTTGATAAAATGGAGAAAATTAATCAATTTTTTTTATAAATATCACGTTAAGTCAAACCAGTAATGACTTTTCAAGGGAGTAGATCTATGTCTCTTTCACATCATTTTATGTCAATTTTAGTAACAAATTATATAAGGAATTTGGAATCAAAATTATCTCCTTAGTTTTAATTTGGAAGGTTAAAATTACAAAATAAGGATACAAACTCATATACATTAGTGTAACTTATGAACTAATAGGAAAATAGATTTTATCTTATATGACTCATGGGAAACGACCCGGGTATAAGAAAATCTCTCTCTCTCTCTCTCTCTCTCTCTCTCTCTCTCTCTCTCTCTCTCTCTCTCTCTCAACTTTGTTATATTTGTTGCTTAAAAACACTTATCACTTGCAATTTTGAAAAGATCACATGGAAATGTGATATATATGTTAATACTTTCCTTTGAAATTCAGATATGCTAGACACTTCTACTGCAAACTGCCGGAAATCGCATCAGACATTTTTCAAGGGCCAGAGCTTGGAAAGATTTGAGCGTGTCTGATTTAGGAAGTTCCTGTCTATTGTATTCAATATGGGAGTAATACATAAACCTTCCATATCAGTATACTGGCACACAAAACACCAAAGTCAAGTCACATATTGGTTTAGAGATATAATGTCAAGAAATCGCTTCCAAAATATATTGAAGTTCTTACACATAACAGATTTTAGGCGCATAGCTGGGAGACAGGTAATATACACATAAAAATCAGATATATATATATATATATATATATATATATATATATATATAGAGAGAGAGAGAGAGAGAGAGAGAGAGAGAGAGAGAGAGAGAGAGAGTCCATAATCAAAATTGAAATAGTTATATGTATTACTTTGGAAGTCCATAATCAAAATTAAAATAGTTATAAGTATTACTTTGGAACAGAAATAGGTTCTAAAGATTTTGCACAGACGGATATTTCAATAAAAAATATTTACTTTCCTTTGACAAATAATTAATTTAATAGACATTGCAAAATAGACAAAAAAAACATCAATGGAAATTGTTGTCCGTTTCTTCCATGACTTGGTATTCTTTCGAGACGTCAGCCCCAATGGCTATTGTCCGTTCCTTTCATGTCTTTGTATTGTTTCGTGATGTAAACACATAGGCTCTTGTCTGTTTCGTTGTTATTGCGACTTAAGAAATCAATTTGAACTGTAGTGTTAGTTGATGTTTTTGTTAACATCAAATCTGTTAAATTAGTAGAAACGTCTTTACAAATACTTTGCATCTCTGACCCCATGCAGTATGTTTTTCATTAGCTTATATTCTCTTATTTTTAAATCTCTGCAATGTATGTTCGAGTGATGCAATTTTTAGCTGTAAATGCAACATTCTAATGTCTTGCTTAAATCAGTGGTCAGGAGAGATGAAGGCAGAGATAGTCTGAATAGCTTTAAAACAAAAAAAAAACAAATATCATTGAATTTTAAGAGACAGACTTAGACTGTTTACCTGCTAGTATGAAACAAACTGTAAAAAAGCCACATTTTGGAGTACTGGAAATTTCTGATGCTAACTCTTTACATGATGCTATAAGAGCGACTGTAGCTGCTAAAATCCCGAAAATTATAAACACAATAGTGGCAACTATGTATTCTGAAAATAAAAATAAAAACTATATATTTATAATACTTATATAATAACCTATCTGATATGCTTGTAGGGTTGTGACACTTTGTTGCAACTTTCTATCTTAATTATCAAGGACAAAAGAAAAAAACATTTCAGTAGTTATGAAAAGGTCTGCTTGTTTTCTCTTTGTCACACTTTAATAACAAATAAGAATGTGAGTCTTATTCTCAAACATACCCAATGCGATGTAGATAATAAAAGTTTTAACAAAACAAAGCAATATGCATTAATAATCATCAATGAAGTTTTTTGTTTACTTTGAGGGTAATCTGAATCCTAATTCATTCAGTTACTTTTACTATACGTAGGTTCATGCTAACTAAAATCTGTCTGATCAAAGCCGCAGTCAGTTTGAGGAATGTTAAGATTATCAAATGATTTTATCAAAATTTTAAGATTATTTGACCAAATAGAACGTTTTATTTTGTTTAAAGCTTTGGTCGAAATTGTCACTCGGGTCACTCTAGGTCAATTTTTTTTACCTGACATTAATTGATCTATTATTTGTGTTGGGTTTCAATTAAAAAGATTGAAGTGAAATTGTGTCTCTCCGTGAATTATAAATTAAATTTAACAAATATCAAGGAATTAAAAAAGGAAATTATATAAAAAATGACAAAGATTTTGCATTTTGCAACATTTACGAAGCACTCACAATAAAATCATTAAAATGAAATCAAAAAGTGCGAAGGTACAAAGAATATTAAAAAATATCAAAACTAACATACACAGTGAGACTAACATACACAGTGAGACTAACATACACAGTGAGACTATTTGAACTGAACGGCCACTGGGCAGAAATAAAATGTTCCTATAAACTTATAAAAATGGGCTCAAAAATGACATAATCATCAAGTTTTAAAAAAAAAAAACAACTATTCACCCAATTGCAACAATGTAGCTTTTAGATTTGCATACTTGAACAGAATTATATTCTACATAAATGTAGATCTGATGTCATTCCACTTGTCGAAGTTAAATGGTATCTCCGGACACTCCGTTTCCTACACCCGACCAAGAGCTTAATCTTTGTATGGAGAAAATAATCTTGACTGAACGTATGTTAGTATTCCAACCAATCCCATAAAGGTATATGTAAAATGATACTGAGTGAGGTTTCATACTCACCAGGTCGGCTTGAACCGATTTCATTGACATGGTCAGTAATAGTCGAACAACACTCATAACCATTCGAGTCCTGACAGAAATTCCATAATCCTTGGTGATTGTTAGAGGATGTTCCTCCCTGTAAGCCACCTGTCTGAAATTATTCCTGTGAAGTGGAAGATATATGCCAGTGTCCCTACACATACAGATGCTTTAACTGATCCGCTGGCATTTGAAATATTCCGTATTACGTTTATTAGACTTTCCTTAAATCCCATTAGGGATAAGTAGTGTTGTATCATTAAATTGTCCTACAATTATCAGGTGCGTATGTTCGATTTAAACCTTCATAAATAACGTATTTTTATTCCACTGTAGATACATGTCCGTTCTCGATTTAAGAATTTTAAGAAGCTCTGGTCGAACTTCCTGGTTTGGAAACAATTGAACAATAGCTTAATAAAGTAATTGATTTCATTGATTGCTAGTCGCCATTTTCCTATGTTCGATCTTAATGAAAAATTAATCATAAAGAGAATTTTTGTTTACGCGAGATAAACGTGGTCATATTTGACAATATAAACGTACATTTTACCCAACACGAACGGTTTTGTTTATATATAAATATATATATAAAGTTACACTTTATTTTTACGGTGTGTTGTTGTTCTGGTTTTATAGTGCTTGAGAGTTATATCTAAACAGTTTTAAAAACGACGTTAATAAAATAAATTATAACCGCTTGACAGGTAGATTAGTTAGAAGTGACACATATTGATCGGGTATATCAATGTTGTGTTTATATAATTACCCATGGCAACCATATTGCCTCAGTGTGTTAACTTACGTGTACGGTAGACAGACTGTTATGGTCTATAAATTCAATTTTGTATTTTGTGTTTAAACAAAGATAGAGTAATGTACTTACTTATAACATGACATTAACTAAGTACTGTAGTACTAGTACATTTTATTTACTTTTTTCATATCTATCACAAATACGAGTATTGTTTTAGTAACCAATCATAAAGGATAAAGTTGCCCAGTGTGTACAGTGGTTGTGTTGTGTGATTCCAGGGTCGGATTTGACTCTATTTCAGATTCCGAAATTTGGTAATCAACGTTTTTCCACCATCCTTGTAATCGCAAGTGAAAATGAGAGTCACGGGGTCCCTTGAGTAAGACTATAAAAAGACATAGTTAAACATTATACGACATAGTTGTTGATTTCTATAATCAAGCCTAGTGGTTAACTCTTAATTTAAGTGAAATAATTGTAAATAGGAAATTAAACATTTTAAGTACCTTATTTCCATATGGCAATTTGTCCATTTGGCAGTTTGTTGATAGGTTTGAATCCCGATCAGGCAGATCCTAGTGTGAGAAAGTTTGTCAGTTTGCTTGCCGAAGGCCGATAGTTTTCTCCTGGCACCCCGGTTTGCTCAAGCATTCCAACCGACTCGATACACGTGGAATTATCTTGGCTAAGCCGTAAAACATCAATACTTGACTCCATTCCATTTGTTAAACGGTTCACTTTCAGTCATTTCAACAACATTTAGATGATATATTCTTCTAAAAGTTTTCTATACTACATTGATAACGATTTTTTACAATGAAATCGTTTCTTTTCATTCTTTCTGTCAGTTTTATTGGACAGAAGACAGAAAAGAATGTTGCCGAGAATAAAAAAAGGTTTGACGCCGTGGTATCCGAGTTCTACGGTTCTACACTATACCGAAACGTTCTTTTTAGAATTAGCTCTCATTTTGTTGTGTTTTACTGGGTCTTATAAAATTGCGAAGCAATTTATGATAGAATTGCCACCTTCAAAATCTTGATTATATACAATACACCACAGAAATTGAAGTAATTTCTGATATTTACGATATTAATCTTTGATAACCTAATTATAAATCATTTGAAACTCTCTCTCTCTCTCTCTCTCTCTCCTCTCTCTCTCTCTCTCTCTCTCTCTCACACACACACACACACACACACTCACACACACAACAACAACAACAATAAAAAAACAAGAAGAAGAAGAACGTAATTCTATTAATTTAAAGTTTTGAAAGACATGTAAATTTATTTATTTTTATATCTAAAAACATTAAACAATACGAAGAAGCATAGCATATTATAGTTTCAGCATAAGAATGATAATCAATGAAGCAAAAATCTTTGTTTTCTAAATGGTAGTATTGGTTTGGCTTCGTCTTTTTTTCTACGATTGTGCACAAGAACATTGTCTGCAATAAAACGGTTCTAAATACATCACAAAGAAATGTATCCTCAAGTTGCAAAAGTCAGTTCTAAACAAGAATAATTGTTACGATCCAGTCGTTTACACGATTTCTAGTAATCCGTAGTTTTTTCCGTTTTCTGACGGGTAAGTGTGGTGTGGTATTGTGTCGACTATCAAAGATTCACTCCAACTGACCTTCATTATTTATCAACTTATATTAAAATAATGATTAACATTTAGTAAAATTCGCATGAACAAACAAACTGGGACTATTTTCTATGTATACAATCATTAGGTTTGAAAGACTCTCTGAGTTGAAGAAATGTTCCCATTACAAATAGGACATCGTTTTGTACTGTTTTTAAGCTCATTACTACAACTTTCACAACAAGCAAGGTGACCACAAGGAATGAAAGCGAACTCTTTTGGTCTATCAAAACACACTGCACATTCATTGGGTTGATTTTCGTGACCGGAAGTATATGGCGTTGTAACGTTTGGTGCTTGTTGTATGTTTCGAACAGGTGTCATTTCAGGTTCCGGTGGGGGTGCTGACGGTTCAGGTTGGCTGTTTGAGTTTTCAGAAACAGGTGCTACTGGCTGAAAACAAAAATTATGAAATCTTAATACTAATATGATAAAATACCATGAAAATAGTATCTTTTTGTTGTTGCCAATGTCATTTGTACAGTTATAAGATGCTAAGATGTTTAAACTTGTTTGTGGAAGGTACATGTAAGGTGTTAACTTTTATTTCCCCGCATCCAAACGTAAGACATGCTTTTCAGCTTCGACATCAGATAAAATAGACAAAACTGCCTTATCTGACCAAATCACAAGAAAAGATATGCTTCATCAACATGACAATTTACTAGATCAAGACTAAACACAGAGTTTTTAATGTTTCATCATTAATAGATATATTACTTAATTTCTGAGGATACGAAAGTTGTGATACCGAAATGAAGGACTTTATACTCAGGTGTGCTTTTAGGCAAGTGATCTGCTTCAAAATAGTTATAAATTATGTAGACCTATTTAATGACATGCTGTTTTCTTGCACGAGAGCGAGAGACTTGACTTGATCGTGTGTCTTGAGAGAGAGAGAGAGAGAGAGAGAGAGAGAGAGAGAGAGAGAGAGAGAGAGAGAGGCTTACAATCGTTTTTTACAAATTCTTCTATTGCTATTAATATCCCGGGAACAAAAAACACAACCCCTGCTATTGTACAGAAAACGTATGAGTATGATAAAGAGAGTTTTGATGTAAGTGACTCGTATCGATATCTTCCTCCATATATAATTATCCCTAATACGATGACGAACGCTGAAAAAGAAAAAAAAACATAATTAAGAAGCGATATAAAGTTTGGGGATATTTAATAATGAATAACGCTCCCCGAAAACATTTATAACTTTTATGCATACAGAATAGTTCTACAACTACTAATTAAGGCATGGATCTATAAACCGTGAATAACAGTTTTAAATTGCCTTGCCCACTCTCATGCTTTTTTTTTTTTTTGAAATCGGATTTATAAACCGTGAATAACAGTTTTAAATTGCCTTGCCCACTCTCATGCTTTATTTTTTTTAATCGGATTTATAAACCGTGAATAACAGTTTTAAATTGCCTTGCCCACTCTCATGCTTTTTTTTTTTTTGAAATCGGATTTAAAACCGTGAATAACAGTTTTAAATTGCCTTGCCCACTCTCATGCTTTTTTTTTGAAATAGGATTTATAAACCGTGAATAACAGTTTTAAATTGCCTTGCCCACTCTCATGCTTTTTTTTTTGAAATCGGATTTATAAACCGTGAATAACAGTTTTAAATTGCCTTGCCCACTCTCATGCTTTATTTTTTGAAATCGGATTTATAAACCGTGAATAACAGTTTTAAATTGCCTTGCCCACTCTCATGCTTTTTTTTTTTGAAATCGGATTTATAAACCGTGAATAACAGTTTTAAATTGCCTTGCCCATTCTCATGCTTTTTATTTTGAAATCGGATTTATAAACCGTGAATAAAAGTTTTAAATTGCCTTGCCCACTCTCATGCTTTTTTTTTTGAAATCGGATTTATAAACCGTGAATAACAGTTTTAAATTGCCTTGCCCACTCTCATGCTTTATTTTTTGAAATCGGATTTATAAACCGTGAATAACAGTTTTAAATTGCCTTGCCCACTCTCATGCTTTTTTTTTTTTTTTTTGAAATCGGATTTATAAACCGTGAATAACAGTTTTAAATTGCCTTGCCCACTCTCATGCTTTTTTTTTTTTGAAATCGGATTTATAAACCGTGAATAACAGTTTTAAATTGCCTTGCCCACTCTCATGCTTTATTTTTTGAAATCGGATTTATAAACCGTGAATAACAGTTTTAAATTGCCTTGCCCACTCTCATGCTTTTTTTTTTTTTTTTTGAAATCGGATTTATAAACCGTGAATAACAGTTTTAAATTGCCTTGCCCACTCTCATGCTTTTTTTTTTTGAAATCGGATTTATAAACCGTGAATAACAGTTTTAAATTGCCTTGCCCACTCTCATGCTTTTTTTTTTTTTTTGAAATCGGATTTATAAACCGTGAATAACAGTTTTAAATTGCCTTGCCAACTCTCATGCTTTATTTTTTGAAATCGGATTTATAAACCGTGAATAACAGTTTTAAATTGCCTTGCCCACTCTCATGCTTTATTTTTTGAAATCGGATTTATAAACCGTGAATAACAGTTTTGAATTGCCTTGCCCACTCTCATGCTTTATTTTTTGAAATCGGATTTATAAACCGTGAATAACAGTTTTAAATTGCCTTGCCCACTCTCATGCTTTATTTTTTTAAATCAAAATTTGCACACGGCACTTTTATTACAGATATAATGCCAGATTGTTTTGTAATGGTTTTGTGAGTCTCTTATTAGCTCCCTTGTTTTACTACTGATGATTCAATGATTCAAAACATAAATAACCCGAATGTGTTAACCGGGACTTCAGTGGTTACTTGACATAAAAAGCCCGCTTTCTGATTTCTGCACCTCCAATAGCCTAGATTCTATTGTAAGAGACACTGTCATGATTCTTGCTGATTTGCGATGATTTTTTTCCAGGCACTCAGTTTTCTCCACCCCTAAACTGGCCGCTCTAACATAAGAATCTTGACCGTTGCATATAACAGTGTTACTTCACTCGTTTTACTTCAATACTGACCTGTCGGGTTTGACCGAGATTTAAAAATCGGTAGTGACTGTACTTTCGCCAAACACTAGGCATTTAGAAATGAATGTCATGTGGTCCTTCGGAGGAGACTTTAAAAACAGTCTCCATATCACGGCAAGCGTGGAACGTGAAAGAACCCTCCCTGCACATTTCCCAAGGTGCACTGCAAAGCTCAAAATAGTCTTTCACTTCACCTATAGCCGGTGACGTCACAATATAAGTGAAATATTCTTGACTGGGAAGTTAACCCCATTAAAACAATCAGTCAATAAATCAATATACTGACCTGTTACAAAGGATGTTACCATGGTAATTCTTTTAGCAAACTTTTTTCCTCTATCGGAGCTGATAAAGATACATATTATAATTAAAAAGCGGGCACCAATTGCTCCTATCAATCCAAAACACTGAAACACTCTGGTAGCATTGATAAATTCTAAAATAACGATAAAAGGAAATAATTAATTATTACAATGTCAAAGTATTGCAACGCATATTTTTTTAAATGACGTTAAAATTTGAAAAATGTTAAAAACTACTGAACATTCAAGATTACATAATAAATCACAACTATTTATCGGTTGGTTGGTTGTTTCGACGGTCAATTCGTTGTTCGTTTGTCTGTTAGTCGGTTGGTTGTTTCGTCGGTCAATTCGTTGCTTCGATGGTCGGCGGTCAGTTCGTTTGTTGTTTCGTCAATTCGGATTTTTGATTTTTGATTTTTTTTTTTTTTTTTTTTTTTTTTTTTTTTTGTCGGTAAGTTCGTTGATTGGTTTATTGCCTGTATCGTCGGTTATTAGTCTTTTGTTTGTTGTTGGTTTATCGGTTTATCCGATAATCGTCGATCCGTCGGTCGGTCAGTCTGCCATAAGGTAGTTGTTTGGTAACCAAACCGATTTGATACATTTTAACTAATTAGAGTTGACAGTTTTATTATTTCATAAGTAATTATTTCTGGGCATTGTGAAATGCATGTACCTGTTGTAAGCTACGTATTTATAAACCCAATCTATGACTTACCTGGTATATCGGAGTCGATTTGATTTACATGGAATTCGATTGTAGAACAGCATTTATATACACTGTTCTTTCCACAGTAGATCCATAAACCTTGATTTCCATCTCCATCTAACCAATTCCTGGTGGAAAATCCTATAATTTGAAGCAGTAATGCGAAGGGGATTATGATAAAAGACGCTTTTAAAAACCCTGATGCACGCGCTAAAATATTGATGTTATTTTCAACACTTTCTGCAAAGCTCATATTTAGTAATTTTTGTTTAAATCAATAAGTACTCAGCAAGATGTCAAAAACAAAATCACTTTTTAATTGATTTCCATTTTATGCACAATGCTGCTGTTCTTTTTTTTAAAAAAAAGTTGAGTTGATGTTTCGTTGTTAATTTCACACATAACATGTTTCGTTGTTAGTTTCACACTTAAAAATGTTTTCACTTTGTTGTGTACAAAGACTAATTCATTCGGGTTATGATTACCACAATGAATTCCGCAATCTTCACATCCTTAGTACCACTCTTTCATTTTATCCACAATTACAAAAAAGTAACATAACTAAATGAAGCGAGATAGTTTAACCGTGTATATATACATAAGGGTTATTATTGATATTAACCATCCATTGTGTCCAAATTCTTTGTTTTCTTACCAGGTATTTTTACTTCCTGGGTTTAAAATCAGTCATATTAATGCGTGCTTGGGAATGTATATTGCCAATACAGTCAGCCGTATATTTACCTGTATTGATTAATGTTCAGCTCAAGTGATTTTAAATAGAACTTACATATAACTTAAAATAGAATTTAGCTAAGGGTATTGTTTGTAATATAAAGAAATTAGATACTGTGTATAAATCACACAAAGTTTATATTTTATAATGGACACGTTTTTACAATCTTGTAAATATAAATTTAATTGTTTATTTATTTTCGTATTAACTTTTAAAAACAACATTAAAATTATATTACTGATTATTTACTATTCGTTAGAGAAAACAATAACGTAGATATTTTACAGATTATATTGGTGGGGGTACAAATCAATCACTCTGTTACCTATATGCCCAGAGTATTTCCCAATTATTCCATTTTAGCCCCCCCCCCCCCTCCCCGGCCTCCGTTTAAAATCTCCTTTCACCCTTTAATGCAACACAATGTTATTTTGGTTGTTACAACAGCTTCCAGATTTCAGTATAACCGGATGGGGTTAATGGTGTTTTACGTCCGATTCAGGATTTTTGGGATGGTGGAGAAAACCAGATTGATCGGAGAAAACAACAGACCTTTAGCAGGCGAACTGATAAACATTCTCATATTAGGATCTCCATAAGTACGATTCAAACCTTTGTATAACAGGTACTGTTATCGGTAAGCACGCTAGTTAAACCACTTGGGAACCGTGGCTCCAGGACAGTTTCAATGCCCGTGTCTACCATAACTCACAGATATTAACATTATATAACCACAATGAAAACAATTGATTATGTAATTATAATTTTAAAAAATTAATAAAAAAACAGAACAAAACAAAAACAAAGTGTTTCATATCTGATGGACACTTTTTATTTTATTTTATGGTAGATATAAGTAGGAAGAACCTTGACTGTGACGTAAAACATCATTCATCCATTCGATCCATTCTAGTTTATAGTCTAGGGGAAATAACTCTGTACATTTCTGTACTGTGTTACCGCCCTTAGATGTGTAGTGCAATTTGTCAGTTGAGTTGTGATGTAGTTTTGTTTGTGTTGATTAATGACGGGGATTTTTAAGCTGCAAAGTTTGGTGATTTTTAAAAATGTTGTTTAACGTCGCATCATAAATTTTCAAGTTATTTACTCTATAAGACTAGCTCTCTTTTTCTGTATGCTACAAGCAAGCATGCTAATCCCCAATTGACATAATAAAGGCACCGATTGAACCCACGACCTACCGCTTTCCAGGTGGTTTAAAACATTGAAGTTTATTATGTAATTACAAAATCTTTAAGAACTTGTAATCTTACAGTCTGGTAAAGTGCTTCGTGAATTCCAGATTGACAAAGTTTTGAAAATCATAGAAGGCAGAGAAACCTTTCCTTGATCTAAGATTATTCACAATGCTAAAGTGAAGAATATTGTATTTTTGGTGATATATTAAGAAGGTCACTCTAGCCTACAGATCAGTGTCAAATAACACGAAAATTTCTTAGCAGTTACGATATGAGATAATATGTAATATCTGAAGTGAAAACCGGACGTGTATATATAGTCGCTCCGGAAGTTTTACTAAGACTGTCCAGCGCAATTAGGACAGGAAACATACATTCACATACTCCTGTCGCTTATATATCTGCATATCACTAGAAACAAATAATTTATACACACTGAGTTACCGTCTACGACGAGTACATTAAGGCTGATATCATGTGCAGAATTTTGAAAGAGACATATTTAAAATTCTGCACATGACAATTATCTACATGTAAATCCAATTAATTGGTATCTATTTTTTCATATCATTTCGGTATGAACAAATTTTAATTTTGATTTTATTTGTGAGCAGGAGGATTTAGTTTTGTATGTAGCAAAAATTATATTATGTTATAATAAAAATTAGAAAATTAGAAAATAAGTCTTTTTATATCGAGTTCACATTTAGTCTCCGATATTCTACATCTGATTTCAACTGTAAAATTATCATCAACTTTTGTTGTTAAACCATTAACATGAGGGGGTGGTTTCAAAATATCAGAATAATCAGAAATTAGGAATTGTTCAACCATGGCTAATTGTTCCTTTGTTATCAAATTTTCAAAACTTTTCCTCGAATTTGCAATACGGAAGCTATATAAATCTAATAAAACTTCCAACCGGTTTTTACAAGTCTTGGTGACTACATATAGTTCATTCCTATTTTCCTCCTTATATCGCCTCACTGTAAATCCAATGTCTTCCAGATCTTCTCTTGAAGTATATAACTTCTGAATATCGTCTTTATCCACTTGGTTTGACTCTGTGAACCCCAATCCTAAACCTACTCTCTTGCCTTCTGTTACCTGAGTGTGTTCTGCAACATAATAAATTCCGTCAGGGGGCGTCTAGTTACTCATTACAATTTGACGTATTAAAATTTATCGATATCTCTTTTTAAAAGATTTTAGTCAATATTTTGTGGCACTTTTGCTAAGCTCATTTTCAGAATTCTTTAGTATCGATTTCGTAATTTTTGAGGAGTCTAAAACTGTGCTAAGTTATTAAAACTCTTATTTTATTCATTTCTCAGAGTAAGATGAATATCGGACAATGATAAAAACAAATATTTAGAAAGGTTCTGAATATTAAAGATGTTAATCTAGGCCGTCAACTACAAGGCATATGTTTCAACAAATTTGGATCAGTGATAGAAAACCAAAATTTACATCGTGGAAAATTATAAAAGTCTAGTAAAAAAAATCACTTATATCGGGGCAATAATTACTGTATTGTGAAGAAAACCGGATTGCCCAGAGAAAACAAACTATCTTGATCAAGTGAACTGACAAATTTTTCTCACATTACGACCTTTCCCGAATGGGATTTTTATGTAGGCTGTGAGGTGCGCTTTAATCCGTAAGCGAGCTTTAAGAGACCTCAGCCACCAATACCCGTTCTGAACACAGAAAACATATAAATCTAACTTTAGACTTGTTATTTTGTAAAATGGGTATACATTTTCGTTTAAATATATTTCATGAAATTAAACCAAGAACTTCTGTTGGAAAGTGAAAAGTTGTCAACCTAACTAAATCTTTCTGAGAAGGTTCTTTGATGAAGTGGTGAGCCTAAAACAAGATGAAGGGGCTTGTAGTCAATGGAATACCGGTTTGTTTTGTTTTTTATTTTTACTTTTTATTTCTATTTATTTATTTGTTGTTTGTGTTGTTATTTATTTCATAACTTAATTGTGATCATCTTTTGTTACTATGGTTTCCCCATAAACATGTTATAAATATGTCCGTTTTCCATAGCAGGAAAGTATTGTCATGCTTACCTCGACCCTGCAAGGACAATTCAATTGGATAATGATCGCTTACTTCTTTTGCCTGAAACCAATTTTACATATATAAGAAATAGTTCGTGATTATCAAAAGAACTTAAATGATTTATTTTACAAAATAAGAAAAAAAGTATAAATTCCATACTTAGCCAATTTTTCTTTCTGTAATAGCATAGACCTAATACCTTTAAAAATACATGGTAGGAATTCCTATCCTAATCCCGCCTATTATGTCTGTGTAGAAGTTTTTGAAAAAATATAGAGAAAAGTTAAAATGGCTTTTTTTCGGTAGCGCAATTGTCGTTTTAAAAACCTCACAAAATGTTGAAGATTTCGGCAAATGTTCCTTAGATGAATTTGTTAATTGTTTTGGAAAATAGCAAAAATTCTCAAAAAAATATATTTCTTTCTGCAATGTTAAATTTACACATTATTTTTAAAATACCATTAAAAAAGGAAGTAACTGGGAAGATTTCCACGGACATTTTTTGACACAATTTATGTTAATAATCATAATCATATTTACTTCTTCAGCTGTAAGATTGTGCTTCTTGTGAAAATTATACACACCAACAGTTCCTGGTAAAATGGCTGACTTTAAGTTTCTTCCAGCAACCACAAATCTGTTAAATATAAAATAATAAAATGGTTTTATCCGTTTTTACCTCGAACATTTATAACCAACAAACAATTTGTTACATCCAATAAGTTTTCACCATGAGTAACGGGCTATTGATGATGTCACAAATTTTTTTACCTCGAAGAGTTTTTTCCATGAAATATATATTTTTTATCGCAAAGAGTTTCCTCTATGACTCAAATTTCTTGCTCGAAGAGTTTTTAACAAGACATATATTTTTTACCTCAAAGAGAAAAAATAACATTGAACATAGTTAATTTCACGATGACAAATATTTTACCTCAAACAAGTTTATCAAAATGACACAATTTTACATCAGAAACGTTTTAATCCAGACATATTTTTATTACCTTTAAGAAAAGTTTCATTCTGGCACATATTTTTACCTCCGAAAGTTTTCACCGTGACATATACTTTTACCTCCAAAAAAAATTCAGCATAACACATTTTTACAACAAAGAGTTTATACCGTGTCGCATATTTTTCACTTTAGAAAATATTTTACTTAAAAGACTTTTCACCATAACACAGCTTTTATCCTAAGCTTACGTCTAAGTTTCTGGTGAAGACAGCGTCTAGTTAATCCATTATGTTCCGAATGAAGATCAAATTCGACGTATGAAAAAGAGTAATATTAGTATGTATCTATCTTGTGTCATTTTTCCTTTCCCCTTTGTTCTGTGTTCCTGCCTAATTTTAGTTTTCAGTTAAACGTTTCTACCTTACCTATCGTAGCTGCAGTCAGAGTCACCAACCGTTGTATCTAAATCCGCTCCAATCAACCACTCAAATCGTTTGTCTGTAAACAATGAAATCTCTTTTCTTTCCTCCTTACGAGATACATATGTGCAATCAGCATTAAAATCACCGGCTATCATTATATCCTATAATAATAATAATAATAATAATAATAATAATAAATTCTAGAAGAGCGCAAACTTTGATGATAGGAACGTGAAATTTTAGACAAAGTTTTTTTAATCAAACAAACAAAGGATTTAATGTTTTGATTTCACGGATTGATATTTTAGACAAAGTTTTTTTAATCAAACAAACAAAGGATTTAATGTTTTGATTTCACGGATTGATATCTCAAACGTAATAATAATGAATATTATATCTGAAGGATGGTTATTTTAAACAGAGGACATTTTTACTTTTCCCTATTGGGATGGCTTGTATCCCTTCAATTATAGAACTGTAATAGATGATTGTACATTAACGAGTACCTGACGGAAGTAGTTAGTTAACAATCGACTGTGCATTAACGAGTACTTTTCGGAAGTAGTTAGGTAACAGTCGACTGTGCATTAACGAGTACTTTTCGGAAGTAGTAAGGTAACAGTTGGCTGTACATTAACGAGTTCCTGTCGGAAGTACTGAGGTAACAGTCGACTGTACACTAACGAGTACATGTCGGAAGTAGTGAGATAACAGACAACTGTATATTAACAAGTGCCGTTCGTACGTAATGAGGCAACAGTCGACTGTACATTAACGAGTGCCTGTCGGAGGAAATGAGGTAACAGTCGACTTTACACTAACGAGTACCTGTCGGATGTAATGAGGTAACAGTCGACTGTACATTGACGAGTACCTGTCGGAAGTAGTGAGGTAACAGGCGACTGTACATTAACGAGTACCTGTCGGAAGTAGTGAGGTAACAGGCGACTGTACATTAACGAGTAACTGTCGAAGAAGTGAGGTAACAGGTGACTGTACATTAACGAGTAACTGTCGGAAGAAGTGAGGTAGCAGGCGACTGTATATTAACGAGTAACTGTCGGAAGTAGTGAGGTAACAGTCGACTGTATACTAACGAGTACCTGTCGGAAGTAGTGATGTAACAGTCGACTGTATACTAACCAGTACCTGTCGGAAGTAGTGATGTAACAGTCGACTGTATATTAACGAGTATCTATCGGAAGTAGTGAGGTAACAGGCGACTGTATATTAACAAGTACCTGTCGGAAGGAGTGAGGTAACAGGCGACTGTATATTAACGAATACCTGTCGGAAGTAGTGAGGTAACAGTCGACTGTATATTAACGAGTACCTGTCGGAAGAAGTGAGGTAGCAGGCGACTGTATATTAACGAGTAACTGTCGGAAGTAGTGAGGTTATTATAACAGGCGACTGTACATTGACGAGTACCTGTCGGAAGTAGTGATGTAACAGGCGACTGTATATTAACGAGTACCTGTCGGATGTAATGAGGTTACAGTCGACTGTATATTAACGAGTAACTGTCGGAAGTAGTGAGGTAACAGGCGACTGTATATTAACGAGTACCTGTCGGAAGTAGTGAGGTTACAGGCGACTGTATAATAACGAGTACCTGTCGGAAGTAGTGAGGTAACAGGCGACTGTACATTGACGAGTACCTGTCGGATGTAATGAGGTAACAGTCGACTGTACACTAACGAGTACCTGTCCGAAGTAGTGAGGTAACAGGCGACTGTACACTAACGAGTACATGTCGGAAGTAGTGAGGTAACTAACAGTCGACTGATTTTCACCGATTTCTTGAAATCCATGAAATATGCAGATATATGAAATAATCACATGAAAGTGATTCAACTATTTAGAAAACGTATATAAATAAACTGTATAACAAGATTAATATGATTGGTCGATTTACCTTACCTCTAAGTTCCATTGTAAAGAAAGTTCATCATAAACTGCTGTTAGAGCATTTAATTCTTCCACTGCTGACTTGGGCGATGTATGAATGGCTATGATTCCAAAATCAGATATCTCTGTTAAATAAAATATAGTGTGTAAAAATGAAGAAAACTAAATGTATTTATCGTTAAAGCTGCATTAAGTGTACCCATTATTGAAAAAAATTAAAAATATTTTTTATGAATAAAAATTGCATTGATTGTTATTACAATCTGTGCGATAAATTTCCTAAAGATCACTCTTTTTAGTCAATAATAAATGGAAATTCTAAAAGCTTGGATCAGTTCGATATAATGTTTTTTACCAGCTTGGAGCATGCGCAGATGTATGTAAACAATTGCGTCGGCAGAAAGAAAACGTGCTCGTGCGAGAACGACAACATATTCTGTAAAGAAAAGAACAAGGGTAAACTTGGACAAACTGACTTAAGGATTCTAATCGGACAGGCTCTGATGGAAAAATGGCTGTAAATAAAGCAGAAGTTTCTTGGATACACACAACAGAGTGACCGCATTGCTCTTGAACACGTGCTCTTTTGTTGTGATTGTCGACATTGCTTACGATAAAGAATCACCTGATCAATGTTCTAGAATAAGATCTTTGGTCTATCAAACTAGCAGTAGGTTTCCCCATGAATTTCAACGTAAGTAAAGGTTTTATCATTGAACCAAGTATTATATTTTTCATGAGAGCCATAGTTAAGAAAAATGCACCGTCTATATATATATATTATGCTTAGAAAAACGTAATGCAGCTTTTAGTACTGAATCTGTTTGTTCAAAGCTTAATAAGCTACATCAATAATTATAAACTCAAAACATTAAATAATACAAAAATTATATTTAATATAATTTAATATAATATTTAAAACTGCATTAATTTTTCCTAGGAAAAAAATTAAAACGGTGTTGATCTATTTAATGATGTTCATAATGAACAATGTTACATTTGGTTCAACGATAAAAGCTCAAACAAATATAGAAATAACAGTGATTTTCCAGCAAGATGTAGCATATGGGATCTAATTTTAGAACATGGTTACGTCATTAAAAAACCGGGTTATTTAAACACAACTTACAAAACGGTGAAATACGATAAATTAAACACAGAACTTCACTGAATTTGTCATTGGTGCCTTAGTAAGGAATACGTAACACCATTGCGAATACATTTGGATATTAATGATGGACAATAAATACAATTTGTCAGGTTTCATCTTCGATTCATTGGAATTCCCTTACATCCGTGCGCATGCTCCAAGGTAAAAATTATCATCGTTAAACATTGACCAACCCGTTAGAGGATTCCGTTTATATGGAGCTAATAGGTATGGAATTTTAGAAAATGAAACTCACGGATCGTGATTAGAAGTGGTCTATTTTTAAAAAAAAAAAAAAATAGAATATCGAAAAAATTTGAAAATTGAACAACATAATGCAGCCTTTATCAATCTTTATTGTTAGAACTCTTAAAAAATTGAAACAACAACACAAAATAATATCTACTGGCCTCGTATGACGGCAAGTAAGATGGCAATGTTTGATCACAACGTCAAGCCTACTGGCGTCGTATAACGGCAAGTAAGATGGCAATGTTAATGAGCGGTATTATATCGGAATTTAATTGGCAATAAAAATAGTAAAAACAATATAATTTTTTTATACTTGTTTTATAGATAAAGCTATAACTAAAACATTTAACTAAGAATTGTGGTCTCCAAATTGATTGGAGATGTTTGGCTAATCGGTCATGATAAAATTACACGTGTTCATGAAAAGACGAGTTTATTATTATTATTATTATTATTATGATTCCCCACCCAAAGGTGGGGAATCATATTGTTTTCGTTCTGTTTCTTATTATTATGATTCCCCACCCAAAGGTGGGGAATCATATTGTTTTCGTTCTGTTTCTTCTTCTTATTATTATTATTATTATTATTTTTATAATTTTTTTTCTTCCTTAAAATTGTCCGGTGCAGAACTCGGAAACGGTATGATGGGTTTCGATGAAATTTGGTACCAACAATCTGCTATCTTGGTAGATATGGTTAAATGATCAAATTTTTTTCTATCTCGACGGCTCAGCGGTCGGTGCGTGTAAATTGCGTAATTTAATTCCAAACATCTTTCTGTCCAATACGTACAGAGAGAGATAACTCTTATAGAATCTTCTTCTTTCTTATTCAGTTTCTCAGATATATGAGCGCCCGAAAAAAATGGGTAATCTGAATTAATGTATACAGTTAAGCACTAAACAAAAATGATTGAATGTTAATGTTAATTAAGTGACTAACCTCTTTCTCACATACATAATTTGTTCTTAATAAATTCTCAGTTACTATGTATTAAATTGTTAAAAATATATCAAATTTTTATCAGCACTGCCAAACAAGTTAAACGCACCATTCATTCTCGTTCAAAATTTTAGGATAGGTTCCTGCACCATTAAAGTTTTACATCCATGGGTATCTATTGGGTGAGGGACAGGAAGATGGGGTCTTAAAAACAAAAATCACCAATTTTTCCTTAAACACTTTGCGGTGTGCTATAAAACCATATATAGGGCTTTGTCATAACTCATAAACTAATGAGATCCCCATCCCTAAAGTATATATTTTCTGGTTCCTAATGATAAAATAAAAAGAATGATGACACTAATCAAAGACACCTAAGGTCCTTTCCCACTGAAGGGTAGGGCTGGGTGGTGCTAAGTTAATTTTAAACTATTGAAATCCCCACCCCTAATTTATGTATTTTCTGGTTCCTTATGAAAAGTTGAATAGAGTGATATTAATAAAGGGCACCTAAGGTCATTTCCCACTGTGGGTGGTGCTATGTACATGTATAGCTTTTAAATAGTTAAAATCCTTTCCACTCATCTGTATGTTTTCTTGTTCATTATGGACTTTTGAAAAGAGTGATAAAAACCTCCAGGAAATCATTTTCAAGAAAGGGTAGGGGTGGGAAGCCAGAATTCTTAACACCCACCCTCAGTCAAGAAACATTATCTTATGGCATACTTGATTTCATTTCTTAAGGCAAGTTTACAGGATTAAATTCCTATTCAAAGAATTGTAAACAAATTCAATAGCATTATTACATGTTTTGATATGGATAATTGCTTTAATCTCTTAGTCAATTATCCATTAATATGTAGGTTATGGCCACTTCACAGTCATGACACATGTCAATCAAATTTGTTGGTTAAACACCTCACAGTTCGTGAAATAGATTTGCTATCAATCAAAGTTGAATACCTGTCCAATCAAAATACACCAGCTAATAGAATTGCCAATTTAATGGATAGGACCTATGTCAGAAGACAGAACGCATGATTCTGATCTATTAAACTTGTATAATTTACATACATTTCGAATTATAAATTTATACATGCAGATTCGGACTCCCGTGATCAATTGGTTTCTTTTAACAAAAAACATTGTTGCAACAATGGGGTATGAGGGAATGAAAATATATATTAAAATGAATACTACTCGAATTATAATTGTACAATTCGATGTTAACTTTTAATTTACTTGTCTTCCGCCCTTTCTCTTAGTCAGCTTTCGATTACTAGTAATGGATACTATCAATCCATCTCGAGATCAGTCCATCAGCAGGTGTATATTTTAGACAATATATAGATTATGGATGGTGGGGGATCATACGTAACTGGTATCCCAGTTACAATCTCTAGTTATTATTATTATTATTATTATTATTATTATTATTATTATTATTTTTTATTTTTCCTTAAAATTGTCCGATGCAGAACTCGGAAACGGTATGATGGGTTTCGATGAAATTTGGTACCAACAATCTGCTATCTTGGTAGATACGGATAAATGATGAAATTGTTTTCTATCTCGACGGCTCAGCGGTCGGTGCGTGTAAATTGCGTAATTTAATACCAAACATCTTTCTGTCCAATACGTACAAAGAGAGATAACTCTTACAGAATCTTCTTCTTTCTTATTCAGTTTCTCAGATATATGAGCGCCCGATAAAAATGGGTAATCTGAATTAATGTATAAAGTTAAGCACTAAACAAAAATGATTGAATGTTAATGAACTAAATGTTAATTAAGTGACTAACCTCTTTCTCACATACATAATTTGTTCTTAATAAATTGTCAGTTACTATGTATTAAATTGTTAAAAATATATCAAATTTTTATCAGCACTGCCAAACAAGTTAAACGCATCATTCAATCTCGTTCAAAATTTTAGGATAGGTTCCTGCACCATTAAAGTTCTTACATCCATGTGTATTTATTGGGTGAGGGACAGGAAGATGGGGTCTTAAAAACAAAAATCACCAATTTTTCCTCAAACACTTTGCAGTGTGCTATAAAACCATATATAGGGCTTTGTCATAACTTTTAAACTGTTGAGATCCCCACCCCTAAAGTATATATTTTCTGGTTCCTAATGATAAAATGAAAAGAATGACACTAATCAAAGACACCTAAGGTCCTTTCCCACTGAAGGGTAGGGCTGGGTGGTGCTAAGTTAATTTTAAACTATTGAAATCCCCACCCCTAATTTATGTATTTTCTGGTTCCTTATGAAAAGTTGAATAGAGTGATATTAATAAAGGGCATCTGAGGTCATTTCCCACTGTGGGTAGTTTTATGTACATGTATAGCTTTTAAATAGTTAAAATCCCTTCCACTCATCTGTATATTTTCTTGTTCATTATGGACTTTTGAAAAGATTGATAAAAACCTCCAGGGAATCCTTTTCAAGAGAGGGTAGGGGTGGGAAGCCAGAATTTTTAACACCCACCCTCAGTCAAGAAACACTATCTTATGGCATACTTGATTTCATTTCTTAAGGCAATTTTACAGGATTAAATTCCTATTCAAAGAATTGTAAACAAATTCAATAGCATTATTACATGTTTTGATATGTATAATTGCTTTAATCTCTTTGTCAATTATCCATTAAATTAAACATGTAAGTTATGGCTACTTCACAGACATGACACACGTCAATCAAATTTGTTGGTTAAACACCTCACAGTTCGTGAAATAGATTTGCTATCAATCAAAGTTGAATACTTGTCCAATCAAAATACACCAGCTAATTGCAATTGCCAAATTAATGGATAGGGTCTATGTTAGAAGACAGAACGCATGATTCTGATCTATTGAACTTGTAAAATTTACATACATTTCGAATTATAAATTTAAACATGCAGATTCAATTGGTTTCTTTTAACAAAAAACGTTGTTGCAACAATGGGGTATGAGGGAATGAAAATATATATTAAAATGAATACTACTCGAATTATAATTGTTCAATTCGATGTTAACTTTAAATTTACTTGTCTTCCTCCCTTTCTCTTAGTCAGCTTTCGATTACTAGTAATGGATACTATCGATCCATCTCGAGATCAGTCCATCAGCAGTTGTATATTTTAGACAATATATAGATTATGGATGGTGGGGAATCATACGTAACTGGTATCCCAGTTACAATCTCTAGTTATTATTATTATTATTATTATTATTCTCAAACATTGTTTATACTCAAGGTTTTAGCCAGACTTTTTTGAATTGTATTACTAGTGAACTGGTGTGGACCTATAAATGGATATTATTTACAACTCTGCGGTTTAGCATCGCTGATGACTTTCTATTCTTAAATATCTATCAATTCATCTTATTGTTGTTATGGTAAAACATGGTAAACAATTTCTAGAATGTTTTATTTATCAGGTTGAAATGGTGTTTAGCCTCTTTTAAACTACTGCATTTACATCGAATTAGTCACTTTTTCAGTGGTGGGAAAAACTCGGTCTTTTCTATAGCTCATTTATATCCACCCATGTAAACACACCAAATACTATGACTGCAAGTAGCGAAAAGTTATTGCCTAGAGTATTGGGAGAGTTTATGACGTAATGTTACGGTACATATACATGTTATATTACAAGCTGAGCTAAAACAAATCAATAAAATGCACTTTCGGAAAAAACGCGACGCCCAAAAAACTTCAGAAATAAACCCTATGGGAAAAATCTCTGTAAACCTGTGCCCATTAGCAGTATAGCGCCTTTCAAAATGCGGGGGTGGACTTCGTCCTATGAAAAAAATATGTTTCAAATAATAAGAAGCTGATGCTTACCGTGCGAGAGCTCGCTAGAAACTGATTATTTAATACCATGAGTTAATCACCTGACTAACCGAATACTTCTGACTGGATAAATACCTTACCACGTGATATTCACGCACCGTAAAGAAAAATCTTTTCTGCTATCCTGGCAAAACGCAGGAAAGGGAAAGTACACAGAGAAAACGGATCCCCTTCGAAACAAGCTACCATACACACCTCTAACATAATATTATCTGTTATAGTGATGACTCTTCACCCCATGCGTAACCGAGAAAGGTAGGTAAGTCTTATGTCAATTTGAACATTGTATTACCTGTTGTGTGACTTCTGAACCTGCATGCAAATGGCTCCCTCTCAAATACATCATTAGGATCCTTGTATTGGTAAGTACTATCTAGGTCAAACATATCCTTCCTAATTATAACAAATATCTTTATTTAGAAAGTTTAGCAAATATCATTAATGTTTACTAACGAAAGTATACATAGATTAAGAATTTCAAAGGCTTAACAAATCAATCTTTGGTGATGATAATCTTTTCGGTTATTTTATTAATTGTACCTCTCGAGAGCGGGAGTTCGGGGTTAGCGGGAGTTCGGGGTTAGCGGGAGTTCGGGGTTTGAACTCCACCTAGGTCAAATAAAAGATTTAAAATTCTAGATACTGCTGCCTAGCCTGGTGCTTAGCATTATGAGGAATTAAATGATAAATCCGGTGTCGGGATAATGGGACCCGGGGAGTGATATACTTGTCTGCGACTTACTGACTAGGGCCTAAACAAAAAGTCGTCCTGGGTGCACGCTAGTACAAGGCACTCATCGTACACATCGCACACATACACGCACTTGCTCTCGTCGTAAATAGCTAAGTAATTGCTAATGCGACGTTAAAATCATTACAACCAACACAACTTTTCTAATATTCAAAAGTAAGCAATGGGACATGTTTGATCTTATGACATTACAGTTACAGAAATCGCATTAAGTCTCAAAAGCTAAACATTCTCTGTAGACCATTGTCCAGTTTCCCCAGAAGGAAAAGATAATATGTCTGGACAAATCGATTACGACCTGGATTACTTGGAAAATCTACTAGTAAACTCAACATAAAGAACAAATTAAAATATTAGTAAAACTTGGCTTTTTTATTTTATAATCACTTTGTACAAGTTAATTATTTCAGACTTATTAAAGCAAAAAAAAATTAAACCTTTACCAAAAACACAATTTCCAGTAACCGTATACATGTAGTTCAGAAAATGCTAAGCCTTTTGTCAGAACGCATGATAAAACATTGACGAAAACATTTGTACTCCACAGTCATTTGTTTCTCTTATATCGAATAGGAACAGGTCTGGAATGGTGGAGGAAACCGAGTTGAGTTGAGTTGAGTAATGGTGTTTAACGTCCCAGTCAAGAATATTTCACTTATATCGAGACGTCGCCAGCTATAGGCAAAAGTGTAGAAATTTTGCCTGTGCGTTGTGCTGATGGCATTATACAGCAGGGTTCTTTATCGTGACACTGGACCTCGTTTATTTTAAGTTCCCATCCGAAAGAACCGTGACTTTCATTTCGTAATGCCGAGTGCTTGGTGAAAGAACAGTCACTACCGACTTTCAAGTCTTGGGTCAGACCCGGCCGGGGTTTGAACCCACGACCTTCCACTTACGATGCGAGCACTCTACCAACTGAGCTACTGCAGTGGCCTGGCGGAAACCGGAGTAACCAGTAAAAACAACCCACCTTCAGCAAGCAAACTTATTAATTTACTTATATTAAGATCTGTCCCGAGTAGGATTCGAACCTAGGCGCTGAGAGCCACTGTGAGTTGTTAACGTGCGATTTAGACCATTCGACCACCGAGGTCAGTGGGCTAAGTTAAATCTTTAACTGAATCACTTACTTGTATATAAAGCCATATTGCTCTTTGCTGATAGACCTACCAAGTTTTTCACTAACCACAAACTTGTACTCTCCACTGCAAGAAAATAATTAGGAAAGAATCAAAGGTAAACTAATTTTTTTTAACTCCTGTCATGTATTCTAGTTTTAATTTTAAAAAGGAGCAACTTTTTAAATAACATGAAACATTTCACAAAAAAAAACGCGCATAAAACTTGAAAAACAAGCTCATTTAGTGGGTATACACTTAGGTGAGTATCTATTTTGATATCTGATAACATTGTTTCCATGGATTCTTTGTTGTAAAAATTCTACAGCAAGTATTCCAGGCTTCTTTGGAAAAGGTCAACTTATATGTGGTTATTTTAAACCGTCGAAAGTTTAAAAATGTACACAGAACCGTTTAAATCAAACACAAACATATTGGTTCTTGTCCAAATCACAATCCCAAAAGCGAAGAAAAAAAATTAAAAACTGGCTTATTCAGTTAAACACGTGAACTTCCATCAAGGAAGTGAAGCCGGCTATTCCGGAAGGGTAAGCACCTTCGTTACAGATGTCCAAAAACAAATTTGAGAATGAAAGAAACGTTGAATAATGAAACGTTAAATATATCAATTATATGTTTAAACTAGAGAAAAAACAAATCCCAACGCCGGTTGTTGTTCTAGATGGAGTTGTGGCTGCAGCGGCGGATCCAGGTGGATACTGGTGTTGATGTGAATATAACAGTAGAAAATAAATACTATAACACCAACGATTAATGCAGCTTTTGTTTATTGATTAGTTAGTGGTCCTGATGAAGGTCACCACTGACCGAAAGCTCGACCAGGCCACTAACTAATCAATAAACAATAGCTGCATTAAGCGTTGGTGTTATAGTATTTGTTTTCTACAATTATATGTTTAGTACAGCAACTTTATACTTATCAACAATATTGTAATGACAGCCGTAAAACAGATACAGCAACTTTATACTTATCAACAATATTGTGATGACAGCCGTAAAACTTTTAGAGGGCTTTTGTTTCAAATTAAGAAACCAATGCAGATAATAGAAGACTTACTTTTTATCTTTCCGTTGTTCTTTGTTTAGTTGTTCCACCAGTAACGGTAGGGCTGTTTCTGATGAGTCTCTTATTTCCTGTACCAACGTTATATCATACCTCTGTAAAATCTGTGGAATATAACCATTGACGGTTACGCTGGGTGTTTATTATTATTATTATTATTATTGAATGTTTATTACAAGAATGATAGCATCTTTTTGTTATGTTACTAAACTGTTAAGAATCTCTCTCTCTCTCTCTCTCTCTCTCTCTCTCTCTCTCTCTCTCTCCGTATGTGACAGTGGTCTTCAGAGCCAATTTACGAATGACAGCATCTTAGTTTGAATCACTACTTGGCAGATTCTAGTATAAAAAACTGAAGATTTCTTTGAAGGTTTTCACGGTGTAACACATCAGAACTAAACGACGAAATATAAGTGACTTAGTATATAAATACTATTTCTTGATCAAAGATTTTAGAAACTAGAATGAAGGTCTATTCAATCAAAGATCTTAAAAAATAAAAATTGATCAAAGTTTTTTCCCTAAACAACCTTGAAGTAGCTTTATTTCAAAGATTTTATTTATTTATTTATTTATTTATTTATTTATCTATTTATTTATTTATTTGATAATTGTAAAGCTACCTTTTTAACACTCTGAATTTGAGATTTTTTAGTGTTTTGAACAATAGTGTAAACAATCCTAGACGAGGCTTGTTATAACCTCGACCTTTTTGTATGTGGTATAGGGAAAAACCGCGGTAATACGTGCAAAGTGACCTTACTATAATACACTGATTAATGTTTTTATTTCGAGTCCACCTATCATTATTATTATTATTATTATTATTATTATTATTATTAAGTTTTATACTCTTTTGCATAATATACAACTTAGATAACTCGATTAATCGAAGTCACCACCGAAGTTCCGTGTTTGTAAACAAACTACATACGTGGTTTTCAATACCGTAAACGAACTGCATACGTGGTTTTCAATACCGTAAACAAACTGCATACTTGGTTTTCAATACCGTAAACAAACTACATACTTGGTTTTCAATACCGTAAACAAACTGCATACGTGGTTTTCAATACCGTAAACAAACTGCATACATCGTAAACAAACTGCATATGTGTTTTCAATACCGTACACAAACTGCATACGTTGTTTTTAATACCGTAAACAAACTGCATACGTGGTTTTCAATACCGTAAACAAACTGCATACTTGGTTTTCAATACCGTAAACAAACTGCATACTTGGTTTTTGAATACCGTAAACAAACTGCATACGTGGTTTTCAATACCGTAAACAAACTGCATACGTGGTTTTCAATACCGTAAACAAACTGCATATGTGGTTTTCAATACCGTAAACAAACTGCATAATTGATTTTCAATACCGTAAACAAACTGCATACGTTGTTTTCAATACCGTAAACAAACTGCATACTTGGTTTTCAATACCGTAAACAAACTGCGTGCATACGTGGTTTTCAATACCGTAAACAAACTGCATACGTGCAACAACTCATTTGAATTGACTTCGTTTCATATCCGCTTTAAGTTACAGAATTTATACAAGTTTCAAGTTTCTTTACTTTTCTAATTGTTACAGTTACAATATAATGACAAAATATGTATACACATACAACATACTTTAGTAAACATATGCAAATATTTACATATGTATTTTAACATACTAATTTTAAAATATTATCAAATGAAAAAAAGAATTGTGCGACAAATTCTTAATTTAAACATACCTGTTTATGCAAACCTAGTGTAACTCTGATGAGGATTTCTGAAGCGAATTTTAACCCCTAGGCCCCTAACAGGGTTCTACCCTTCGCCAAAGACCCTTTGCCGTTGTGGCTTAAGCCTTCGGTGCTTGCAAAATCTTACCCCCTCCCCTTTCATTAAATTCTTGATCCGCTCCTGGTGTGTGTGTGTGTGTGTGTGTGTGTGTGTGTGTGTGTGTGTGAGAGAGAGAGAGAGAGAGAGAGAGAGAGAGAGAGAGAGAGAGAGAGAGAATAAATGAAATACCTTTATCAATGTCTTAACGACATTCGTTTTGTCCATTTTCGTTCGTCCAAAAACCTGAATATTAAATGCACCTATCCTCACTGGCCTTTCTACAGGGGTCATACCTCTTCCGTATACAAAAACAGCAAGAAAGATCAAAACAGCTACCCATCCTCCGACAACCGTCATTTTTTGCTTTCAACACTTGATAAGCCTGTTTAAAACACCTGAAATGTTACAAGTCCGTGTATCGTGACACCGACTAGACTTACTTTAAAGCGCCATTCATGTGTGATGAATAAGTGAAAAAAAACGTTCAATATTTTATGCTTCAAAAAACACTCATTATGTAAAATCTATTTAACCGTTTGTATAACCCCGTGTGTAGCTGAACTGAAACCAGATAAATGTTGCTTGTTGAAGGTGGATACGTGATCAGACTGTTCGTACTTTGTTATTAATATAGAGACTATACAGGTTACAGATACGGTTTCACCTTAGTCAACAATAACTTTGATCCACTATATATATATACTGAATAAAATAGAATATAGAATAAATAAAATCGGTCAAGCGGTTCTCATTTACTGCACTTACCAGCCCATCAAACCCGAAAATTTTATGTATCGTTTGAGCTAAAGGGAAACTTTCATACTCGATTAAACAAAAGTCACCAATTATGATCACTATCCTAATGATACATTGTTATATCGCCGGAATACGTACATTTAGTTAATTTGTCATCAACGGGATAATTCTACGCACCGGGAAATAGGAAAATTGGGAGAGGGTCGGAATAGGGAAAGTCAAGTTTATTCCGTTCTGTTTGTCCTTTTCATTTTTCAGCATGTCAATTTCACAAAACTAAATCTGTAAGTGAAAAATAAACTACTTGAAATCGCAAATCTAAATCCTTCAACAAAATAAAACATTTGTTTTAAGTTTCGTCCGTTATATCTTGTCGATCGATACATCTTTTTCAATTATTTTTTAGACTGGATTGCTGGTACGATAGCTCAGTAAGTTATGTGCTCGCTTTGTATGTGGAATGTCGGGAGTTCGAATCCCGACCGCGTCTGACGAAGACGTTTTTCGCCTAGCACTTGGTATTTAGAAATGAAAGTCACGGGGTCGGTCGAAGGAGACTTTATTAATGACTCGTGTGATAGTGGGCGCGGCACTCTAAAGAAGCCACCCAGCACATTGCCCTGATCGCACTGCAAAGATAAAAATTGCCGCAACTTTACCTTTAACTGGTGATATCTCGATAACGGTGAAAAGTACTTTACTTGGACATAAAACGCCATGCAATCAATGAAACAATGGATTTCTGTTCAGGAGAGTTTATAAATTCTGTGTGCGAGACTTAGCAAAAGATTTTAAATCAATTAAATAAGAACAAATTTAAACACATTTATGTATGAATTTCTTGTTGACTAGGAGGTCTTCATCAAGTTTAAACCGGAGATCTGAGATGTTATGTACAGAGCGTAATGCTTAATTTATTAACGTTACTTTTTTTTTAAATTTCTTCAAAATACAATACTGACTAAATTAATTACAATACACTAGTTAGTACTGTGTTGACTTTGTTTTGCTGATTGATATAATTGATCATGTGCAGAATTTTGAATATTTTTTTCACGATTTAATTCTGCACATATAAAATTATCAAACTCTGCGAATGTCTTGCACCAAGCAATCCGGTTGGGACTTAACCCGTTACCCTAGAATAATGAGTATGAAACAGTATATAAATATATTTTATAGAAATAAAAAATTTTTATCTCTTTCCCAATAAAAAAAATCAATCGAAACATCGCTCATGGTCTTTTCCGTTGAAAGATTGAAAAAAAAAAAGATAAATTATATTGATTCCTTAAAACCATTCCCCACTTGACAAAAAAAGTGTGAAAATTTATAAATTGTTTTCAGTTATTTCAGTACAGAAATTTCAATATAAGTTGTATCATAAAACTTTATATCATGTAACAAAGACAGCAATCTATTTTAAAATAAAGACAGATCATACAGTTAAAGGGAAGTAACTCTAGTTTGTAAATTAACATGTATTGCATATGATGTTATATTGTGTGCTTTGTACTAAATAAAGACATATCATACAGTTAAAGGAAAGTAACTCTAGTTTGTTAATTAAAATCTATTGCATATGATGTTATATTGTGTGCTTTGTACTAAATAAAGACATATCATACAGTTAAAGGAAAGTAACTCTAGTTTGTTAATTAACATGTATTGCATACGATGTTACATTGTCTGCCTTGTATTGAATAAAGACATATCATAAAGGTAAAGGGAAGTAACTCTAGTTTGTTAACATGTATTGCATATGATGTTATATTGTCAGCCTTGTACTAAAAAAAGACCCAGGTTGACTTTTTCTTAAGTTGCTAGCTCACCGAGTCAGTATGTCACAGACAAGCATGCCATTTTGACAGCCATATTATCCTCATGTGCGATGGACTAGTTGATACTCTGTTCTTTCAATGTCGACAGCCAGGCATGATATATAGTAATGACACTGTGAGACTGATGTACAAGGAAAAGTGAGGTTCGACGTGCGCGCCGTGATTGGAAACATCAATTCAATTCTATTATAGAGATATCGGAAACTGAGTGGTCTAAAGTGCCGGCCGACACAATATATCATCCCTTGGCATCTAGGTTAAATTTTCCCTCTGAACATATCCTAGTGTGTGAATGCTTGACTGTTCGCCAAAGGACGCTCCGCTTTTCTTAACCATCTCAGAATTGACTGTCTAGATATAGGTGGAAAAAACATGACTGATGCGTAAAACACGACTGATCCGATCCACTCCGATCCACTCCGCTTAATTCCTTCATTGATCGGGATTATTTGAATTAATCCAATATTGCAGCAAAAAAGGCAATTTTTATCTTAATAAAGTGTCATTGTTTAAACTTTTTTAGTTTTCACTTTAAAAACATATCATAAGCTGTGTTAAATTGGTTCACGTTTATGTTATAAATATAAAATATGGCACAAATTTGTTGTATCAGACACATTTCAAATTCACTGTTTATCATCTTGATTTTCAAAATGGTCGCAAAAGATTTTAAAAATATTCCTGACTTATTTGCGTCACTATTTTACAAAAGTAACAACATTAACCCTGATCTCAGATTAAATTAAATAAAACTTTTTACATATATCGTGTTTATTTATGATTTTAACTTTCAAGCTGCTATTCCAGTAATTCTATCTACCATCGCTTTTATGGCCCTCATTTGGACACCATTCTTGGAATCTACAAACAAATAAATTTTAATAATAAATTATTTTTTAAAAATCAATTTTACCAATGAAGACGATTTAATACATTTCATGTTTTTCATTTAAAATAATAATAATAATAATATCTTATTGATAGACTGGAACTGCTTACCGAACTTTGCGTCAGTATAACCCCACCAATCCCAGCATCCATTGGGGTTCATGGTTGTCTTGACAACTTGAGGATACATGATGATTATATTATTAGCGTCAGCCACTTTGTTATATCCCGCGTGTTGTACATAGCTCTCTTGAATCATTTCCCTGTAATATACCGATATTCAGTGTAATTTTTAAGCACCTGATCTTACTAAGTGAGATAATTTTATTTTAAATAATGTCTTTCGTCTCTGCCACGATCGTATCTTATTTATTTATTTATTTAAGAATTGACTGTCATTTTTTCCTGGGTTATCAAGGAATGAACCAGATTTTAAAACTAGCAAATCTGATGAACTGCGAAGCAGTTTATCTTAGATTTGCTAGTTTTAAAATCTGGTTCATTCCTTGATAACCCAGGAAAAAATGACAGTCAATTCTTATATTTATAATATTTTTCATAACATTCTTTTTACAAACTTCTCGAATGCGTCATACAAATAAGAAAGAAAAACCGGTATATACCGAATCAGTCGGCATTGTAAACATTCTGGGAACAGCCAATATGTCAATCAAAATAATTCCCGCCTTCTCACTGATTGTGTGACGTAATAGACGGCTTAAAAAAATAGTACGCTGGAAACAAAAGAACATTTCATACTATTTTATTCGAATAGACAAACAAAGTTACAAATTCATATTGATTGTTAAATTACAGCTATTAAACGTTGAATTTGTCAAAAATCCCGATTGTATGGATGACAGGGTATTGGAAACATCAATGCGCGACGTTTTGTTGGACTGGGTTGTGCACAGGTCCGAGCATGGAACCATCACGTGATTATCAGTTGCTGGTAGAGAAGAAGAAGCATGGTCAGATGCAGAGGAAATTACGGCAGAAATATTACCAGTGACAGTTGATGAAAGAAGCGTCGCTGCGAACTTAAAGCATGTTTTTGCATGGTCGAACAGTCGCGAGCGTAGCTCCTGACAGAAGCCTCATTACGACGACCGCTCATAAACATTATCTGTCTGGTCTCAACACCGGCATCGCTCATAGCTTGTATGGTAGTTCCCGCTAGCAGTGTGCCGTGTAGCGTTTAGAACACCCTGACGATGGAAATATTTTAAAGTATACAATAAAAATCGAAACAAATATTTTTATTATTTATTTATTTACTTAATATTCAATATTTTTTCTTTCATTTTCAATGTATATTTAATTAGATAACACTATAAAATGTGATGGCTTGAATGTTAAAAATAGATTGATAAAAGTAGGTCACGGGAATTACCTAATGTTCTAGATTTTCTACAATGTGTTCATCATAGGAATTCAATAGGTATTGTAAATATTTTTTATTTTTTGAAAAAATATTTATTTTGCTATAACGTGAAAAAAAACTTGAAAAAAGAAGGAAATATCGAAGTGTGTACGTGGTTTTGTGAGATAAAAACAGATAGCTAAAAATAGTTTAGTTAGGGAAAAACCAGAATTGGTATTCATGCGCGATGTGAAAAACCGATGTTTATGCGAATAATGAAAACAAAAATCAAACTGGGTTCAACGTAGACATTATTTTTCTATTGTAAATATTTATTTATTTATTTATTTATTTATTTTTGATACATATAGTGACAAGTAACTACATATATACATTTTAAAAACGATTTAAACCTCTGTGTGTGTGTGGGGGGGGGACTAAAAGTTTATTTAGATTGTGTAATGTTTGCTAAAACACTCTGTTTTGGTGGTAGATAAACAAGTGATACTACACCTGCTAGAAAATGGTCTTAAATCCACTAAGATCATTGCAAAAAAAAACATATAAATGCTTTTTTCCAAATATTTTTCTCCGACTTCTTTTTCATATTGAAGTATGAAAATCAAAAATGACGACTTAAAAAGCAGATTGAAGAAATAATGTTTTACACTTGACAATATTTTGAAATGGAGTCAATATCCAAATGGAGGGTTGTTGGATATTAGAGAAAACTCTGTGTGTGTGTGTGTGTGTGTGTGTGTGTGTGTGTGTGTGTGTGTGTGTGTGTGGTTGTTGTTGTTGTTGTTTTACCTTCCCATTTTACAGCCATGAAAAGCTACATGTAACTTGCATTCTGTAAAACATAAAACAAAAAAGTTTAGATCAATCAAAGCTTTACATTTAAATGTTAACTAACTTATAAATCAAAGAAGAGACCCAGTGTTCCGTAAGATTGAAAAACGATCAAAAATGAGTAATGTAATGGTGTTAAACAACCAAGATCTTTTTCACATTCATCTAGGTGGGAAATTATTACCTGGTGGAGGAAACGCGATATCTTGAGAACTATTGACTTTCGGAAAGTAATCACACAATAATTTGCCACGAGTAGAGATTCGATTATCGGTTTGTAAGCAAGCAGTGGATGCACTGAAGAGAAAAAAAGTATGTAAGCAGTACTGATTCAGAACTTACTTGTCTGATTGTTAAGACATCCGTTTGGTACATACAAATACCCGGATGTATCTAGACCGGAAGATGATCCTCCCAAACCAGTTAAACTGCTCAAACTTCCTAGGCTATTACTTCCGCTCATTCCGGGTAGTTATTGAAATAGTCCATAACAAGCAAACGTTTGGCACGTTTACCGAGATAAGAATTCATTAGCTGACTGGAACTGTTCATCATTCCTTTGAGTATTTCTGTGTAAGAGTTAAATAGAGGTGTATAAGCATTCATTAAATTACTCGTTGCAGAAGAACTTCCGGTGGATAAACTGGTCGGAGAATTACTTCCACTTCCGCTTGTACCAGAAAGGAGATTCGTTGCAAGAGTGTTAGTGATGCTTCCTGAAGAACCCGAAAACTCACTCTGATCAAATGTTATAACCTGAAATCGAAATTTCATAGCCAGAAAGAACACCAAACACATTTTTCTTTTCAAAATTTTAAACTTCAAAATTGTTTTAAGTACAATGTATTGGCAAAAGCACTTAAGATCGCGTAACCGCATAGTCACTGATTTGAAAATTCGTCTTATTCTCTCTCTCTCTCTCTCTCTCTCTCTCTCTCTCTCTCTCTCTCTCTCTCTCTCTCTCTCTAAACTGCCCTTAACAAGGTATGAGTCAGCATATTATTAAAATGGTACCTTGTTGTAATTTTAAATAAAAATATAATTGACGTTAAACATATACATTTTTATGTCAGTAATATTAATATAATATTTCTAACGCGTTTTAATGTTCAGATTATGTATATCAGTTTCTTGAGATATTTTAAAATATGTTCTGAAATATCGAAAAAGAAACGATTCTAAATTCTTTGTTTCTGTAACTAGCATAATAATAACGTCTTCACCAAAGTAACAAGTGCTTGTTTTACTATAGTCACGTTTATAAGTCAAATTCCCTATTCATCATTACCTTTCCAATGGCTTTATTTGATGATGATGGTTCCTAAAATTGAAAAACTAAAATCTTTTACTACATAGAAAATATTTCTATTTTTGGAAATAAGTTTGTATACACGATAAATCCTATATAAACACAAACTCATAAAACCTTTGTGGACTTTATAGACAGGTGGTCATATCTAAAATGTTTTTTTTTTTTTTTTTTTTTTTTTTTTTTTGTTGAAATGTGAAGCAAAGGAACTTTATATTTATTATTTGTTATATTGAATGGGAGTTTACTAGAACAGCATATTCTTTGTTATTAGTTATATTAACTTTTTTGCCTTTTACTGCAATAATTATCTTTTTGTGCATTATTTGACTTGCTCGCCTGATTCAAATTTCGTTCGCATGAAGAAAAATGTTTTTTAGAAAAAATACATTTAATTTTTAATCGCTCGCTCGCCTCTATTATTTTCCAAAAAAATTATTTGTTGTGGCCTACAAATTATCAGTCAACGTTCGCTTCCATAGAAGACATTATCTTCATATGCAATAATATCAAACTTTACCAACGTGATTGCATTTTATTTACTTTAACAAATATAATTCATTTAAAAATGTGGTGAATATGAATGTGCTTTAGCTTCGCGGAGTTACCAAAGTTTACTTACAATAAGGCTACCTCCATAAATAAAGTTTAACAACTCGAACGCAGCACTGTATTGACATTTGTTCATAAAATCAGTGTGTGATAGTGTACTGCAAGGTGCTCCGTAATCTTGTGTAGGCTGTAATTAAGTTAATGATAAAATAGGAAATTATTTAAACAATTTATTCTCAAACGCACTCAAAAATAAGAAATGTTAACCATGCGTGAGTTCAAACGGTGGTGAGATTTCGAGCTCTGCAAAAATGTGAAATTTTATGCACAAAAAGAAAAAGTTGTTGATAAAAATGATGTGTGATGCTATGTAACATATTCAGGAACGGAAATGTGTGGATATTTTGAAACTATGATTAGCAAAAGATGGGTAAAAAAAGAAAGAAGGGTAACATCAGTAGTGACAATGGAAATCCTAGTAAAGTCAAAGTTACAAATGTGAGCACAGTTCAGAGTTCAAGTACGGAAAGTTGTAAATCTAAAGGTGTTAACATGATGGACAATAGAAGTATGAACATTCAACAAGCCCCTGGGGCAATAGTGCCGTGTTTACCTCAGCACGCTTTAGAGCATTCTACACCTGTAAATAAAAGTAATATGAGTTTCCCGCAATATACGCCGATTATGAACTATGGGAATGTATCGCCTATCAGTGCGGTTTACCCTCCACCTAGTCAATCAATGGTCTCACAAGTGGAAACAATTAATTATTCTGAGAAATTAGATCAGTTAAGTTCCAAGTTGGATAAAGTTTTTAAAAGGTTAGAAAAACTTGATCAGATAGAGACAAAAATGGGAAAGTTCGAAAGTTCTATAGAAACAATTAAAAATGATGTTAAAACGTTAAAGGATAGAGTGTCGGAAATGGATTCAAGCGTTACATTCATAAACCAACAATTTGAAAATAACAGAGTACAAGTGAATGAACTGAAAAGTGACGTCAAGGAATTAGTAGACGAGAATGCTATTCTAAGGAAAGAGGTATCCGCCATGAAAACGGAATTCAACGAACTATCAGATCGTCAAATCGATTTACAATCTAGATCGATGAAAGATAATTTGATTTTTAATGGAATTGATGAACAGGACAGTGAGGACACCGAAATTATTTTAAAGGAATTTATTGATAAAACTCTGGAAATTAAAGAGAACATAGATTTTCATAGAGTGCATAGGATGGGAAAAAAGCAAAGAGGAAAGACAAGACCTATAGTTGCAAAGTTCGTTAATTTTAAAGATCGTGAACGTGTGAGAAAGGCGGCTCCGTCAGCACTCAAAAAACCTGAGAACCGGAAATATGGAATAAATGAACAGTTCCCAAAGGAAATTAATGACCGGAGAAAGCAATTATACCCACATTACAAAGCGGCAAAAAGGAACAACCGGAGAGCTACACTGGTATACGACAAATTGTACATAGATGGAAAACAATTCGTTCCGGAGGATGATTTGGAGACATCGCAAGCACGTGAAAATGGAGCGCAAGGACATAGGAGGAATAAAGAATTTAGCAGAGGTGCGCGTGGACAACGGAGGGATACCCAAACACAATAACATAACCAAGGAGGAAATCCGTCTTCTTTTTTCAGTGACAATAATATCGATAGCGAGATTGACTCTCCAACTCTAAACGTGAGTACAAAATGTAAAGTTATCTCTATTAATGTTTGTGGCCTTTCAAAAAGACTTCAATACCCAGAATTTCAGTCACTTATATCGCAGTATGATATCCTATGTTTCACAGAGACGAAAACTGACAGTTGTGATATAATCAATTTTCATGGATATGAATTTATTCCAAAACATAGGAAAACACTTTCAAATACTAAATCAGGTGGTATTATACTTGGCTTTAAGGAATACCTATCGGACTTTATTGAGCCATTAACTACAGACTGTAATTATATTTTTTGGTTTATTCTTAGAGGTTGTGCATTTAATTACGAACATGATATTCTATTTGGTATTGTTTATATACCACCCGAAGGGTCAAAATATAGCACGTCAGATGCATTTAGTGAGATTGAACAAGAATATTTATCATTCTCTAGTAAATATGAATGTGTATGCTTAAATGGAGACTTTAACAGCAGAGTCTCAAACTTTGATGACCTTATACATGTAAATGATTTGTCAGATATTGAATTGTTTAATATAGGAGATGAGGTGTCTGTAATAGACCAGTTAAATGACATGAACATCTCTAGCAACAGAGCTAATAAAGATATAATAAAGAATAATTATGGAAATCTTTTTTTAGAATTTTGTAAATATAATAAATTACTTATATTAAATGGTCGCATAGGTGATGACAAAGATGTTGGTGAATATACAACCAACAGATTAACAGTTATTGACTATTTTGTAGGAAATGTTGAATATTTAAATATTGTAAATAATTTTTGTGTTTTAGAGTTTAGCAAATTATTTTCTGACATGCATTGCGCTATTTCATGTGAACTTATTTTTGATAAACCTGATGTACAAACTTTAAGTGATTTTGCAGAAATAAATGAGAATGCTGATATGTTTATAAAACCATGGGATATTGAAAAATCATCTGAATTTTGTGATAATCTTGATTTTCATATTATTAATAGTTTATTCCAGACATTGAATTCAAGTAATGTTGAAATTGATAAAAAATTTATAGATGAAATGTTTTTGAATGTAGCTAATATAATACTTAATTCAGCTAAAACTACTTTTGGTACTTTTTCTCCAAAAAAATCTCCAATTAATAAAGTTAAAAATAGAAAGGAGTGGTTTAATAATAAGTGTTTTATAGCTCGTAAAAAATTTAGAAAAACTCAAAGGTTATTTAAAAAGTATAAATCTGATGTATTTAAACAAGAAATGAAGTCTGCAGAAAAACAATATAAGACTATTTTGGATCAGAGTATTAAAGATTATAGAAAAGATTTGCAAAAGAAAATTAAAAAGATGAAAACAAATGATCCAAAACAATATTGGAAATTATTGAATAAATCTGGTAAATCCAAAAAATGTAGTGTGCCAATAAAGGATTTTTATGAATATTTTAAAACACTAAACTCTGAAAATAATGCAGATAATGAGTATAATGTTTTTGATAACCTATTAAGTACATGTGAGTTTTTAAATGGTATTATTACTGATGAAGAAATACTAAATAGTGTGAAAAATCTGAAAAATAACAAATCAGCTGGTGCAGATAAGATATTAAATGAATACATTGTGTCTTCTATTGGTTTTATGTTACCTGTTTATAACAAATTGTTTAACTTAGTATTTGATACAGGCATTGTGCCTGAGACATGGGTTGTTGGTAATATTGTTCCAATATATAAAAATAAGGGTAATGTTTCTGATCCGGGCAATTATAGACCTATTACTTTATTAAGCTGTCTAGGCAAACTTTTTACTTCCATCTTATGTACAAGATTATATAAATATGCTGATGAATATGAAATATTATGTGAAAATCAATCTGGTTTTCGAAAGAATTACTCAACAGCAGATAACATTTTTGTTTTATATTATTTACAAGAAATTTTACGCCTAAGTAAAAGAAAACTATTTTGTGCATTTATTGATTTTACTGCAGCATTTGATAAAGTATGGAGAAATGGGTTATGGCAGAAACTGCTGAAGAATAATATAAATGGAAAATGTTATAAATTTATAGTCAATTTGTATACAGAAACCAAGTCTAGAATATGTGTAAATGGTAATTATTCAGATTATTTTAAGTGTAACAATGGTGTAAGACAAGGAGAAAATTTATCTCCCTTTTTATTTGCTTTGTATATGAATGACTTGGAACAGTTTTTAATTTTAAACAATATTACAGGTCTGTTTACTATTGAAAAAGAATTTGAAAATGAAATTAGTGTGTTTATTAAAATATTTTTATTGCTTTATGCAGATGATACATTATTAATGGCAGAAACAAAAGATGATCTCCAGAATCAACTAGACTATTTTGCTCAGTATTGTAAAATGTGGAAACTACATGTAAACTCTTCAAAAACCAAAATTGTTATCTTCTCAAGGGGTAGAGACTTAAAGAATCTTCATTTTTACATTGATGGTAATGAGCTAGAAATTGTAGGAGAGTTTAAATATTTAGGCATTTATTTTAGTAAAACTGGTTCCTTTTTGCGTACTAAAAAATATCTTGTTGAAAGAGGCACAAAGGCAATGTATGAAATTATTAAAAAGTCTAGATTGTTTAACTTATCAATAGAATGTCAACTTGATCTTTTTGATAAAATGATTATGCCAATATTGTTGTATGGCTGTGAAATTTGGGGTTTCACTAATACTGTTATTATAGAAAGACTACATTTAAAATATTGTAAATTAATATTACATTTAAAAAAATCAACACCAAATTTTATTGTTTATGGTGAACTTGGAAGATTCCCACTCAGTGTTCATATTAAAACCAGAATTGTCAATTTTTGGGCTGGTTTAATTATAGGAAAACAAACAAAATATTCATATTTGATATATAAGCTGATATATTGTAAATTCTTAAATGGTGTAAACTCTGGCTGGATTAGTTACTTGAAGTCAATTTTTGATGAGTGTGGAATGAGTAATATTTGGTATTCTCAGTCATTTAGTAACATAGACTGGATTGTTAAATCTATTAAACAAAAACTGTGTGACCAATTTATTCAGAAATGGAACAGCGATTGTTATAATTCTACTAAAGGTACTTCTTATAGGCTTTTTGTACGTGATGACTTTAAGATGCAATATTTTTTAACTTCAAATTTGTCTGTTAAAAATAAAATTATTTTATCTCAATTTAGATCTAATAACCATAAACTACCTATTGAATCGGGTCGATGGCAGAATATTCCAAAACAAAATAGAACTTGCAATTTGTGTCACAAAGATATTGGTGATGAATTTCATTATTTAATGATATGCGATGTTTTATCTGGTATTAGAAAATTATATGTACCATTATATTATAGGAAAAATCCAAACATTTTAAAGTTTTTTGAACTTTTTTCTAGTAAAAAAACCTCAGTATTGAATAATTTATGCAAATTTATATGTATTATTAATGAGAGAGTCAATCCTCCTGGTTAACATCCTATTTGAACTCATGTATGCTATTATATTTACATATGTGTATTATAACTAATAGATGTTCTCAGTATTGTATTTATTGTACAATTAGAGAAATAAAGAACTTGAACTTGAACTTGAACCCTTAAGAGACAATTTTCTGTGATTCAATCCTTTTAAAACCTGGTATAAAAAAATAAAAAGCTTATACACTGAGCTTATATGTCGATTGTTTCCCTTTATGCTTGGCAATAATTCATTGTGAAATTTATTTTATATATATTAACAGTTTCGAACGGGCATTAGACAAAATTACCTTGAAATATTGTTGAAAATTTGTGTTGCGTTTTGTTTTCACGCAAAACTGTAAACTCAAATGTACCAGAATTTGTATCATTTCAACTTCCATTTTGTCTATATTTCTCATCAATGGCTAAAAATGAACGCGTTTTAAAGAATTGATTTTAATATCTAGCAACCCTGATCAATGTCTGAAGTTTTCTGGATACAAAGAAGCATAGAATTTTGTTTAAAACATAAAGTTACCATACAATGTTCAGCCGGCAGGTCAAATTTGGTTTTAATTTTTGAAAGTAAATGCTTGGTAAAATTGTTGAATCTTTGGCCCATTCTCTGTAAGGAAACCAGTATTTAATTTACTATTGGCATTGAGTATCAACTAAGTGTGATTAAGTGTGCTAAATGTATGACTCGTGTACAATGTTCTTATTTAATATATTTTTGTAATCTGTAGTTACGTCTGGAGTATTTTAATGACCCATCGAGACTTGTGTGGCAAGATTTATTTTTAACTCTTCGCGACTTATGGAAGACTTCAACATAACCAATTCGTTTAATTCCTTCTTTCAGATGAGGTTTTTATGTGCGTTTTGTGACACGCTCTGCTATACATATTTTCATTCCCTTAGACAAAAACTAAATATTTAGGGTAATATCTAAAATGGTCAGCAGGTTCTAGCGATTATGTTCTCTTTTTTCATGTCTGAAACATTGACGTGGCATTGAATGTAGTTATAATAAACACAATTGTCCAAAAATTACAGAGAGAGAGAGAGTAAAGAAAAATAATAAAACTGAGAATCAAAATATAAGTTAAAGTAGACATTTACGTGGGTTGACGATTGTATCCCTGGTTCCAGCAAATATATAAACTCTGTCATTCTGCATGTTCGATGTGGCATCGACTGCTCCTGATGACGCCATCGATTCTGCTTCGTTGATTAAATTTGGAACACTATAGGACGGTAAGGACATGCTGGTTAGTGCACCATTCAATGACCCTCCAGAGGCATGGAATGGTACTGTAAAAAAAAAATCAAAAAGTGACAAAGAAATAAATCCATCTCACAGAGTGGAATGTAATACGGATAAAAGAGATGTCGGTAATATCGGTGATATTTATAAATATGAAAAGAGCGAAAAGTTTTGTTTGAAGCAATAGCAATATATTTGAAGAAAATCTTGTCTTAAAATGTTATGAATAAGTGAACGGGCCTTTGATCAACATAATTATATATAGGTACAATTATTATTGTCATAGTGGACCGCTGTGTACTTTAAATAAGTGTCCAACGTAAAGCAAATTTTGTATTTTTCTTAACTCAAAGTGCTAGATACGATAGTTATCGGTGACTAATTTCTTTTAATTTCTTGGAATGAGATTATTGTATTTTCCCCATAAATTCCAGGTGGTTAAGTCGTTAGTTTTTCACAACTTAAGGAGCATCACCGCTATGGGTTCGATCCCGTTCTACCGCTAGTATTCATAGTTTAATACATAATTTTAAAATTTCTTGAAACAATTTAACCGCACATTTTGGCTTGATTTTATACTTTTGAAGGTAACTGGGTATTCAACATCTTTGGTGTGATGAAAATATTCAGAAAACGTTTCCTAAAACCGCTTATTTATATTTTTAAAATAGTTTGTTTTTGGTCCTATTTTCGTTATTTCATCCTTTTACTCTTAACTAAACGGCTCAGAATGTAACGAATGTAACAATTCTTCTGCAATACTAGTATTTAAACGAGAGCATCTAATTTTTGCAAGTTATTCTTAGTTACAAACCGAAGTTAATATCACAAGGGCAGAACAAACAAAACAAACAAAAAACAAAAACAAAACAACACCCTTCAAGATCAAACTAATTACTATAATATATTTTCAACTCACTCCCAGCTATTATCCCTGCTCCCATTATATCCTTGAATATGCAACATGAAACTGAGTAGCCATTATTGCTCCTGATGAAATTCCGGAAACGGAAATCTGACTGCGGTCAACGTTGTACGTATCTGATTTAATAAATTAAATTTTGTCATTTTGTACGTTTTGTATGTTTATATGATAGACTAAAATAAGATGTAGTTCACGTGTAGGTATAAACTTAAATTTAAATACCTAAATCAAACAATATAGAGTCCTGATGCAGTTGTTCACATGATTCGTTTTGAATTAGTCTTCAATGAAGTACATGCTTTCCTCCTACCCAAAGCTGCTAAACTCATTTTTAACGTCTAGATTTCAAAGCAATACAGGACAGGGATTTTGATGACCGAATGGACTAATAGCGAGCTTACAGATCACAGCGCTTCTAACTTGCTTGGTTTGATTGGGTAGATCCTAGTGTTAGAATGTTTGTTAGTTTGCTTGCTGAAGGTCGGTGGTTTTCCCCGGGCTTCTCCATCATCCCTGAGCTTACCTTCTCAAATTAAGTAAACGGTTCTTGCTTCACTGGGGCGTAAAAAACTGTTATTCCAATCCATTACAGGACAGACGGCTTCAATTTCAGTAGTAGTTATATTTAAACCTCATTAAATACAGAGGTTTGTATTTTATGGATTTTAAAAAATCTTGGGTATCGCAACATTAATAAAAGCAAACATATAAAAGTTTCATTACATAACTAAGTTGCTCATGAAACAAAAAATCATAAAGCAAATACATGTATTTTCAAAACCTTGCAGTAACGGGCTTCCGTAATCATATGTGTCTGCTTTGAATATCAATGCAATACATCGCGTTCTATATGAACCACGAAAACAGCAAAAAAGATCAGGAAAACAGCCACAACAATCGTAAGCCTGGGGTTACCTAATAGTAAAGTATATACAAACCTAGGATAGAAGCTGTTGTTGAACTCAAAATCACACATAATCCACACAAATACGACAAGGTAGTCATATTGAAATGTGTGTAAATCGTCTGCTATCTTATCTTTCTGACCGTAAACTTCCGAAATTTGGACAAATATAGCAGGTCTAACTGATCTTTGATACGATAAATGTCCGTATTGTTATGTCTTGTTTTATGTTAGAACCATAGCGGCCAAGTGGTCTGAAGCGCTGGCTTAAAGGTAATAATGCTCTTCATAAGCCTCGGGTTAAGGTTACAAGTGGTCTGAAGCGCTGGCTTAAAGGTAATAATGCTCTTCATAAGCTTCCGGTTCAGGCCGCCCCAGTCAAGAATCTTACACTTATTTCGAGTTCTGGGATGGCGGAGGAAACCGTAGTGCCCGGAGAAAACCACCAACCTTCGGCAAGCGAACTGACAAACTTTCTCACACTAGGATCTGTCCCGAGTGGGATTCGAACCCAGGCGATGAGAGGCACTGATCCGTAAGCGCGCGCTTTGGACCACTCGGCCACCGAGGCCCCTCTGAATCCAAGGCACTTGTTATCAAATCACACTGGTATTCACCACAAAAAAAAAAACAGTAAAATGTTTTTACAATAACTAACAACATATGGGGAATATAAAGGAAGAATATTATTGCAAGTTTGCTGCAGCGGCGAGCGCCAACACCAATATAATATGCAATTTTTTTTTTATACATTTTTATAAAATAAAGTTTTAAAATCTGTAAATATCATGTGATACCATATATATCATGAGCGTTTTGACAACATAAACATAGTGTTGCGAACGCTGAGCTACCTATACTGGCGTAGTCTTAATATTTTCAATTTGGTTATTTGTGTATTATGTATTTTATGTTGTAATATGATTGTGTTCTTGTGAAATGATATAAAAAAAAATATGCAATTTTTTTAATATTTTCATTAAGTAAAAGTTTTAAAAATCTGCAAAAGATAACCATGAAAATTTTGGAATATTTTTTTTATAAAATTTTTAAAGTTTGCCCATGACTCCGATGTTGTAATCTCATTATAAAATATGAAATCATCGCGTTTTATTTTAAAAATTGTAATGCCATATTTGCTACACTACACCGTAACATTGCTAATAGGTTAAACCACATTCTCATTACACGTAAAGGCTACAGAAAACAAAAACATTTAAATAACTCTTATGAGATTAATTTTGAACTGACCTAATTTCAATTATTTTAGAGTAACAATAAATAATCTGTCTTATAACGATTATACACTTATTATAAATGAGTTTAATCGTATAATCTCTGGGTTGATTTAATTATATACGAGGTATTAAAATTTAAATTTCATATAGTATTTAATTGAAATTTTAAATTCCTTGTCACATAAGTATATGGAATTATTTATTTTGTTACATTTTATGTCAAACTATTGTTCAAAAAGACGCATTTCTCAAAACTGCGACATCTGCACTGTGTTCTTTTTTAGTGATAACTACATTGTGTGCTTTTAGTAATGAAATCTTCATCGTGTTCCTTCAGTAGTGAAATTAAGCGTTGTAAAAATGTCTGGCTCAGTGGTGAATAGTTTTGGTGGTTCATTTTTCAGCTGGTTTCAGGATGAAGTATTGCCGTATTTAATAGCAACAGTAGATATTTTGATTATCATCATCTGTTTTATTTTAAACATTTTGTTGATAGTTACACTGAAGAAGAGAAAGCTGTTTAGTCTTCCCAGTAATGGGCTCGTGTTTCAACTCGTTCTCGTTGACTTAATATGTTGTGTTGTTGTTCTGATTCCGGGAACAGTTGTGGCTTTTCTCAAGTTTTGGCCATTGACGAACATTGGATGTTCAATTCACGCTATAGCAGGGAACTGGTTATATCTTTTAACTTTCTGTTTTCTTTCCATCTTAATGATAGAAAGAACAGTGAAACAAACTAACTTAGAACGATATGACAAGACTTTTGCTTCTACAAGATTTGTTGTTGGAATATCGCTAGTTGTTTGGGGATTTTGCCTTGTTGTTGCTGTCGTACCGGTAACCAGATGGGGCACTATCGCTTACGATTTTTACCATGCCGCTTGTATCGTTTATCATACTGAAAATATATATTATCTAACAATCATCTTTGTTCTTGGAATCGGTCTATCCATTATGGTAGTAGTTATAAGCTTAATCCTCATCTATAGAGAAAAAAGGGAATATTTGAAACAAAAACCGGTGAAAAATGATCAAAAGGTGAAAAATAACCCCAAACCGAACTCAAACCCAGTCACGGGTCCTAAATCAGTTTGGGGTGTAAAATCTTCTAATGTAAATACAACTGGAGGAACCGGAAGTAAACCAACAGCTACAGGTGGAAACAAACTTGCAAACTCTAAATTAAAGAGTCTTGCTGGAGTTAGGAAGATGAAAATGGCTATGACCAGGATGAAAGTGTTGAATACGTTTGATAAAATAAAAGAAATCGAGAAAGATCCAGATTTCCATTTAACAGTGACTTATTTAATTGTTTGGAGTGTAGTAACCTTTTGTTGGATTCCATATTTCGTTGCTTCATATGTCGATTCTATAAATCAAAATGAAAAAATGTGGAGGGGAGCTTACACAATTACGATAATAGTGGCAAATGTTAGCTATTGTATAAAACCGATTATTTATCTAGCCCACAACCGACACTACCGAGAAAACATAACAAGTACCATCCCGGAGAATGTAAAAGCCAAAGCGACAGCCGTTAAGGCATCAATATCAACATTTGCGGATAAGTTGGACAAGGTTTTATTTAAGTCTACATCAGCTGGAAAGAAATTAAATGCAACACTTACAGCAAAATTAATAGGTAGAAGATGGCTAAATAAAGTTAGAATGAAGAAAAAATTAAGACTTCAGGGAATAGGAACTTCAACGGCATCAACATCAAACGTTACCCAGCAGAGTGGTCCGAACGCACCCAAAACAACAAACAATTCTGTTGCCTTAACATTGACCTCACTAGAAACCGTCGATGAAAACAAATATAATGTAATAAGACAGGATCACAAGAAGATTTTAGTCAAAGAAGAAAGCAAAAATAGTGTGGTAAAAGAAGAAAATAGAAATACTGTGATCAAACAGGAAGTCAGAAACAGTGAACCCAAACAGGAAGTCAGAAATGGAGTAGCCAAACCGGAAGTCAGTTACAGTGTAGGTAAAAAGGATGTTAGAAACAGTGTAGCCAAACAGGAAGTCGGTTACAGTGTAGCCAAACAGGAAGTCAGTAACAGTGTAGGTAAACAGGATGTTAGAAACAGTGTAGCCAAACATGAAGTCGGTTACAGTATAGCCAAACAGGAAGGCCGAAACTATGTTGCCAAACAGGAAATTCCAAATCAGACAAAAGATATACCGGAAAGGAACAACTCGGTATTCAACAGACAATCTTATGATGTTACCCCACGTGACGTCAATGTCGTATCCAAGGATGTTGCATCACCAAACAAACAACCTTTGTCCAGAAGCAACAATGATAGAATTGAGTTGACTTATGTTAATGGAAACGTCGATTTAGCATTTATCTAGTACGAGTTTATGTTAAATGGTTAATCCATACTGTCTGTCAGTCAGCATAAATAAATATACGTTTAAAAAATTTGTAATTCAAAGAAACAAATATAAATACTATGGATTTAGAGGGTATGAGAACCATGATGTATATACACGTGAAGGTACATAGTATTATATTATAAAGCATTAGCTCTAATTAAACAGGAATGCTCATAACCTGGATTTATCTTAATTACCAGTTTATATGGGTATTAAAGTGTAATTGATCAATAAATATATATTGAAAGGTCTTAAGAAAAACATAATTTATGTTGTTAACATAGAAGAACTGTAAATATATCCGGAATACACTCATCTTGCAAACAATAGTGAAACAACATTATTTTATTTTATATTTTTCATTTTGCATATTTTTATGTAATTGTATATAATTTGTTGAAGTTTTCAGTGTGTTATTTGAAAAGAAAAAAGCTGTACTATTACTAAGGACATTTTACCATATTTTTACTTCAATATTATTGTATGCTTTTCAAATAAGAGTGTTTTTATAGATACTAAATTGAACAAATAAAAACAACAATATACAGACTTAATATGTTAATTTAGTTCATTGTTATCCGCTAGATGAACATCTCCAATCAAACAGGGTCTCAGAGAGCCAATTGGACTAAACCATTAACTTGTTGATTATTTCAACTCTAGCCGCCAAGGTTTATACTCTATTTTAGGGTAGATATTATTTATTCATTATTATATATGTTTTCGCGAGGGGCCTGTGCTACCATAGTATTGTCTTGGAAGTATTGTTCCCCAGGTGCAGATGAATGCTATATACACTATCATTATGTTTTAACAAGGGACCTGTGCTACTATAGTAGAAGGCACTATATCCCAAAGACAATACTATAGTAGCACAGGTCTCGAGGGAAAACATAATGTTATTAGTACATCACATGACACTATATGTTATAGTACAGATAGCTGTATTTGACAAATAAAATAGGCAAACTGTTCCCATGGAAATCAAAATTAATACTTTGCTGTATCATATCTTTATACTGATATCTGCAAAACGAGATGTTCTGTTGTTTACAAATAGCAGAGTCTTCAAAAAAGTAGATAACCGATTCTAAGGTGGCACGCGCCGGAGTACAGTATGCGTCTGGAAAAAACAATAGCATCATGCTGTCAAAGGCACTATTGTCGTTGTCATGAAATGCCAGAAACTATACGAAATAGAACTCATGTCGGTGACCAATCAGTATTGTGCAAATTATCATGTGATGTACTTTGAGTTTGCCTGACCTATTGTAATGGTTTCCGTTAACCACCAATAATGCGTGTTGTTGGCTAAGTAATGAAACTCGGATTGGACGTAAAAGACCATAAATCGACTTGAGTCGACTCCTTGTCAATATTGGAGATTGTTATATAATCGGTATACATAATAAGCTTTGGTTATTACCCATAGACATTTAAGGATATCTTACCTAATTTATACCGCCTACTGAAAAAATGCTCTATTGGTATAAAAAAACTCAGTTCAGACAGTAATATCCAAAGAAAACCACCGACTTTCGGCAAACGAAGTGACAAACTTTCTCGAACGACCCGGCTTGAATTATATACACAAACATATCAGACCATGTGTGAAGTAGCGTAAAAGTGTTAAATGCCAAAGTCAAGAATTATTCGCTTTTATCGAGGGTTTTGGTTGTGGAATGGTCTCGTATAAAAACAATCGAGGTTCGACAAGCGAACTGACAAACCACCTCACACTAGGATCAAACTATCTCACACTAGAATTAAACCATCTCACACTAGAATTAAACCATCTCACACAAGGATCAAACTAGGATCAAACCATCTCACACTATGATCAAACCATCTCACACTATGATCAAACCATCTCATACAGGATCAAATTGGAGTTGATTAAGGTTCTGTTGAACTTAATTTTCTGATCACTAACGTTTATTTTTATTTCATACCTGAAGTGTTGTTTACATAGTCAGTTAAAATTTTGATGAGCCATATGTGCACATTTCACTCTACCGGCAGCGGCACCGGCTCGGGGTAGTAAATATTTAACTAAGTTGCTATGTTGCAGATAACCAACGTCAAATGAATACCTATCCAGAATGAAGCTGTTCACAGAATTGTATTATAATTAAACTTCTAGAAAATGAAAAAAAAAATCAGATTTAAACAATTTTAATTACATGTATAATTATTTTTACATTTACAAACAAATTTTAACAATAAATTATATTACATTATATATAAGTATGGTTGGTAATAAATAACAAGTTATAATCTTTGTTTATTTACATCTTGTTTTTATGTCTATTTGGAATAAATTGAATTTATATTTACTATATACATATGCATAATTATTTACGTATACAATTTGCTGTTTCCTTAGTATCAATTGTAAGGTACAACGTCAAAAAAATCACCATACGGAAGCGAGAATATGGAATCTACATCTACATAAAAAATACATGTTATATTTGTTCTTTAGTTGGTTAACAAACATTTGTTTTTATACAGTTGCCATAAAATGTTTTTAAAATGTTATCAGAAATGGTTTCTATGCTTTTTAAAATTTTGTACATATGTTTTTCCGATATATACGTGTTTATTTCAATGTGACCCTCAGCTTATGTTTCCGAATTTGTAGTGTTGAAGTGTTTTCTGTAAAGTTACACAACAACTTTTGCTTTTTTATGATTAAGCAATTTCAAAATAAAAATATTAAATTTTTTGTGTCATTTTAATACATTTTCATCGATATGTCAAAATTTTGTCGAATTTTCAATCTTTTCGATTGGCAAATTTATAAAAACACAACTTTTAATAAAAGAATGATATTTTCATTATTTGACACTTTACCGTATTTCTAACGTTTTCTAATCTAATACATGTATCTACATTAAATGAGAATATTAACCTAAAAGTATAAATGGCAAAGTCAATTTAATGATTGTAATTTTGTTTGTACCCTGATTGGTCCGTTCTCCGATTCTGGCGTCAGAGAATAGACATGCCCTCAGTTAGTCGAAATGTCAGAAACTTGTTTCATGGCGTAATTTTTCCTGATTTTCTTACCACGCCTTTTGTTCTTGTTTCAGTAAAAACACTGCGATTTCACGCTAGCCACATGACTAGACTTTTTAACAATAGTTTTATAATACAAAGCTTTGTGGATAAATTTGCTTGAGACTAGTGTCATGTGCAGAATTTAAAAACTATCGACCAAAATAAATATTCAAATTTTTTTTTTCAAATGACTCTAGAATAAAAAAGTTATTGTATACAAAGTATGAAATATGATGCACATGAATAAATATCGAATATAAATATCACAGAAATAATGAAAACAAACAGAAACCAGAAACAAAACAACACATCACAAAAAAACGATATCACAGATAATGAAGATTTATATCACAGACCCATTGTCTGGTTGTCACCCACAGACACCACATACACACATACACATACACACATACACATAACATACACACACATACACACACACCTGTTTATCACAATGATCAATTACAAGTGGTATTTTAAAATTATCTTTTTTTTAATTTGCTAATTATCCATCTAAATAACTTCATAAATAAAACTCATAAGGAGAATTGTTATCAACGATGACATAAAATTATTTGATAATATTCATAATGAAAATTCTGTCAAAATTTGTCATTCATGAATATATAATAAGTATCTGGTATATATTTCCAATATTTTTTTAGTTTGAAAATTTATCGTTATTATTGTAGCGAATTATTTGACTCCATTTAAAACGGAAGTGAATTGGATACTGTAGGTTAGATCATATTTTCTTAAATGGAAATTAATTATATAACAAAATTGCAAATGGATATTAATCTTTTTGGTGGAATTAAACGTCACTTTACAACAAATAAATTCTCATTTATGCAGTTATAAAAATAATCAATTCTGACTCTATAATCTTGATCTGGTTCATTTTTACAATATCAAACTTTCATGGCAACTCTACTTACTAAAGGTCTAATCAATTCACATTAATAGATTGGATTGAATATCATCAACGTATTCAATTTTTTAAATAGAATATTTAGACAAAACCACCAGAAACCAAGTTTTAAAACTGATACCTTCCCAAAACTTTATGTTTCCCCTTGTAATTTCTAGACAAATTATAAAAGATTTTATTGATAGAGAAACCTTTCAGACATAAATTTGTTAGAATCAGCTTATCTTTATAAAATTTAAAAATCTACTCAAAAAAATATTTGTTTATTTAACTGAATATTAAAACAATGCCCTTTTTCACCATTCCTGATACACAGTGTACCAATTTGACCATTATACTTTAAGAATTGGCACAAAAGTACATTTTAGAAAGTTTTCATATTCCTGTACAACTCGCCATAAACATACATTCATCAGAAAATTCACATTCCGTTAACATTATCTGTACAAAGTAAATAGAAATGTAAAAAAGGAGATTTTCAAAATTTTACGTGATTTTATACTTTACTAGTTTTTTAATACTTAAACCCTAAAAAACTTATTTCTCAATTTATTTTCATTAAATTTTTACTTTGAAAAGTAATTTTGTTTTAAAGAATTTAATAAAAAATAAAAATTACCATTTTTAACAAAAATATGCCATATGTGGACATATGCTTACTAATCAAATAATTTGACTAAATTGTAATATATCCAAAGCTGCACTGTAAATGTTCTGTTCACTCTGTTTTTTAATGCTTTAAATAACAATATTTTTCAAAAAAAAAAAAAACAAAAAAAAAAAAAACGAAAAAACAAACAAACAAACAAATTTTAATGATTATAAATATTTCAGTGGATTTCAAAAATTGATCAATAAAATAGCTAAAAGAATTTTTTTAAAAAATAAAAAATTATAAAAAATTAGATGCAATTAACAAAACATCTAAATGCTCTATGTGCTTCACGTAAAACACTTGCATTCATTTAATGTAAATATAAGAATTACAATCTCCTATTGTACCAAACTCATTGATGCATGTATGAACCACATGGCCAGCCACCATGACAATTCATTTATTCTTTTTTCATGCAAATTTAGACTAGCGGTCCTTGTTTTATGAAATGCAATTACATTTCTCAAATACGATTTGTAGCCACAATTTCATGTAATTGAATATTTAAATATTCCCTGTGCATTTTGTAATCCATTATGTTATAAGTTTGCACTCCCATATGTTTGTTTAATTGCACATAATGCAGAGATGTTTTATTGTAAACCATTTATTGATATAATTTAGCAAGTAATTATCTTAAACTTGTGAATTCAAGTCTACTAATTCCCTTTCACGTTCCAATCTCTACAGTTCAGACATCCTCCTCCATCAAACATTGATTGCATTGAGGATAACTTCTAGTCCGAGATTAAAGTTAAACAGTTTTTATGAGGTTTCTATGGTTTAATATATTCTTCACTCATTTGGCAATTGGGGCAGCACGTAATCGCTTGATGTATTCCTGGCCCCACTCTCTTAGAAGACCCTTCAATAGAACAAAAACACAGTCAAATCATCTAATTGATACAAAAATTGTTGCACATTGATCAAGCAAATCACTACTAAAATGTAAAAATTTTTAATACATGTAATGTGATTTTTAATGCAAGAAAATTAAGGCCATTTTGTGTAAAGGTAGAGCTAACTAATGTGTACTTCATAAAGCACGGTAAACTGATCCCCCCCCCAAAAACAACAAAAAAATTAAAAAAAAACAACCATACCAGTCCATTTACTCATCACAATCCCCCACCCCCCCAAAAAAAAACAAAGTAAAAACTTACATAGTACAAAGTAAATAGAAATGTAAAAGGGATAATAAATGCTTATTAAAATTTTAATTTATTGCATACTTTTAAATTTTAAACACTCGCATTGTTTTTTTTTTCAAAAAATAATCATAAGATTATCATTGGGTTTACTAATTAAATGATTTGAATTAATTGTAAATAACTAAAGTCGCTATGTCCTATAGGAATAGCTTTGAAAACTAGCCAACTCAATTATACACATGCACGTCCATCAAGGTAGCGAGGCCGGGTCCTCCGGAAGGGTAGGCATCTCTTGCCTAGCTAGCTACATCCGTCATACGCAAAATCAAATTTGAGAAAAAAAAGAAATATATGAAATAAATAGTAATCGCTAAATAATATGAACTTAGTAGCCGGTTACACAAAAGACTAGCATGGATTATATGGATTATATGAAGTAAAAGAATAATATGAAGTATAAGGTATTTAAAACGACTCCAAGCAGTGACTCCAAGATCACAACACAACTATGATATTATTAGTTTAGGTTAAATTATATTTACATGTATTTAGTTAAATCTAGATAAATCACCGAAACACTATCGTGTATTAAGAAAATTGAGCTTAATTACATAAATTTGGAAGTTAGACAGTGACGCAAAGATTGGACAGCAACAACGAAATAAAAAACGCAAAGATTGGACAGCAACAACGAAATAAAAAATATAAAAGTTACTGTTAAATAATATGTACTTGGAAAAAGTACGTTCAACCAAAAACAGAACAATTGTATAAAAGCTTTCTGTAATTTATTTGGCAACAGATAAAAAACCAGAGCATATTGCGTCGATATACTGTTTGATCTTTAGCTAAAACTATAAATATCAATGTTTTATATCCTTGTTTAATCTGGCTACTGAAAAGTTTTTGTTATTTTATAATAAAATAAAACACAAACATACCAGTCCATGTCAAAACCACAATCCCCCCACCCGAAAAAAGTAAAAACTCTGAAAACTGGCAAATTTTGTTATACACGTGAACTTCCATTAAGGAAGTGAGACCGGGTACTCCGGAAGGATAAACACCTCCTGTCACGTTAATTTATCCTTATAACTGAAGTTTTGTGTCTGTTAGGCGACTATAAGGATATGATTATTTAACTGTTGTTTTATAAAGGTAATCATTGAAGTTGTTTTAGTAGGTCTATTTATTTAACAAAAATTAATTTTAATGTGCCATATGTGCACATTTCGAAAATCATTCCTCATCAGTGACACTAGAGGTCGAAAAAGTTGATAGATAAAAAAAGATGTAAAGGTCGTCTTAATTTTTTTAATGAATTCAAAACTCAGGCTTGTTCTTCCATGTAAAGCATTCCATGGTTGGATTTGGAGTCATATAATTTTGGAACTTTAGATTCAATAGCTTTCAAATGTTTAGCTTGTCTTTTTTTGTCTATCGACTTTTTCGGTCGCTGGTGGAGGTGGATTTCCGATGTATGCAAATGTGGCACATGGGTGTTGGACAGGTATTTTTGTCAAATATTTAGGATGCTTGTTTGTTGCCTGTAAATCTTTGTAGATTATATTTCATGCAAGGTTTGTTTGTTTATTGTTTCAAAAATAAAGACTTATTTCAATTTTTATATGCATCACTGGTTTTAAGATAACGGGATGGTTACAATTTTAGTTCAGAAGCTTTTCATGTTTTAACTACCAAGGAAAGTAATTTTAGCTAATTTAAAAAATAAGGCCTGTCAAAAGCCACTTTGAAAGTTATGATGGATAAAATGTAGGCTATTTTTCATGCAGGTATTCGTATACTAGTGAATATATATATATATATATATATATATACTGAAATTGTAACATTTCTATTTAGAATGCAAATTTTAAAATATATTTTATTACAAGTATCCATATTTCTTTCCTAATTATGATGCACGACAAAATTAATTTTGCTAAAAGCAACATTTACCATCAAGTTGAAAAAAACATACACTTTCAAGTTAGTATTGGTAAAAAAACACACATGAATATCAATAGATTGGTAAATGTATGATGTCTGATAACATGATGCATAAAAATTAAGAGTGTAGCTACTTTTCTAACCTACATCATATTATCCTTTTTCCCAATTGTACTTTCTTTTTTTCTTTATACTTTTTTTAAATGTACAGCTTAAAACAACAATAATAATGAAAGCATGGTGTTTAAGATAAGGTGTTAAGTATAAACATTTACCTCTGCATAATTAAATGATCTTTGTAACCGTGCATATATTGACCTCATTTCTTCATCTGTGTATAGATATTTTGCTATTTCTCCAGGCATTGGCTAAAGATTAAACAAATCCACCATGTAAAAAGTTTATTTAAAGTTCTGAAAAGGAGCTTAGAAAACATGTTACATCAACTGGACCAAAACCTTTATCATGTCCGATTCAATTGGAGATGTTAATCAATTCAGCCATAATGAATATGCTACAAATACCCTTCACTACAAATGACAAGACTGCTTTGCACTAAAAACTTTAAACCATTAATAATTAAATCTGTTTTAACCCTCCCCTGAACCTAACATGACCAACAGCTCTTACTCCAAGTAAAATTTCTTTATGAAGGGGGGCCTTGGTGGCCGAGTGATCTAAAGTGAGCACCTACAGGTCACTGTGCCTCTCACCACCTGGGGTCAAATCCCACTAGTGTGAAAAAGTTTGTCAGTTCGCTTGCAAATGTCGGTGGTTTTTTCCGGGCACTCCAGTTTCCTTCAACATTCCAGAACTGGCTGCCTCGAAATGTGAAAGATACTTGGCTGGGGTGTAAAACACCATTACTCTACTCCACTCCTTTTTGAAGGGTAAAATACGTTTAATGAGTTTGATCATAAGTAGTTTTTTATAAAGGATTTTATAGAATTATTGTTTACAGTTTAGTTAATACAATCTTCAAAAAAAACATGTATATGTAAAAAAAAAAACTTAAAATGTGTTGAGAAGGGTTCTGAACCATAAGCAAGTATGTGTCTTTACCAATATAGCATTTCTCTTGAGAGCAGATACTCTTCTTACTAAATATAATACAGTTGTGGCTAAAATTTTTAGATTCCTCTCTCCCACATCGCTTAATGATTGATTAGACAATCCATAATCAACAGGCTTCATTAACAGCTGAAATAAATAAAAGTATTACCCTTCATTAAATACAACCATATATTTTACATCATAAAATTAAACACAAGACTAGGATACATATACTGTAATTACAAACTATTGTATATACTGCAACTTTTTAATTTGCTTAACATTACCTTTTATTGAATTACCATACTTCATATGAAAAAAACATTGTTTGGCTGATTGATTGACTTTGCAACAAAAGTAGTTATAATAACAAGCATTTAAAAAGGGTAGATTAAAAAGAAATGTATTTAGTGACACAAATGATAAAAAATATTTTGCATTTTAAAAGTTATAAAGCAGCAAATAAACAATATCGTAATTATTTTTCTATTGTTTTAGCTTGATAATCAACTATGTCAAAAATTGAGGTTTTAATTTTTCTTATAATATTTGAATTTCAACAATTTTTTTTACAAAAAAAATGTTTCTCTAAAGAATGGAAACCACAAAAAAGGGACATTTGCAACAAGAATTAACCTTCAGATCTTTTGGCCACATTTACATGGTTAAAGTTCTCTTTTGGACTAATGGGAAAACATTTATTTTTGTAATTAAATCAGATACAAAGACACTGGTGAAATGAATTAAAAACATATAAACTTACTGTTGTAATTAAACTTCTTGATATAAATATACCAATCATTAATAAAAATGCCTCAGGATCACCAACTGCTGCAGTTCTTCCATTATCTGTAAACTGTAGGTAGTCCTGTAAGTAAGTAGATAATAGGTAAAAGTTAGTAAGAGTTATTTCACATTCAATAAGGCATATTTTGATATTGTTTGATTGTTTTTATTTGATTTAATGGAGTTTTATGTACAAGTCAAGAATATTTCCTTTATATTGAGATGACGTCACCAGCTACAGGTGAAGTGGCAGAAATTTTTACCTTAAGTTTGCAGTGCACTTATGCCAATGGTCAGGGAAGGTTCTTTTGCATGCCATGTCTGCCATAACACATGCATCAGTGTTTAATGTGTCCTCTGAAGGACCCGTGACCTCATTTCTAAATGACGGTCACTACCAATGATGTTTAATATCTCAGATAAATCTAACATGAAAGAATTGCTATTTAACATGTTTTTTATATAATTATTTTGATGTTTTCATATAAAAAGCTTTTGTAAGTTGCTAAATTTTGTCTAAATTTTTTTTAGTTTTTCAGTTACCTGGTATTTCTGACTTATAAAAATCACTACAATCTTTAAATAACTAGATCAACAAGGCATAAATAAATAAAAGACTCATTGACCTTGAACCACTCACCTTATGAAATCAAGGAAATCAGAATCTTAATAAAATTATTTTAAAAAGCTGGATTAGAAATATTTTGAAGGCCAAGATCAAAACTTTCCTTATACATGTAGTTCATGTACTGTTGCTATTAGTGAGGTAAGTAAAGCATTATAAATAAATCTTGTTTGTATGGGTACTAATAGTATTTTAAAAACTTAGCTGTATCATTCTCATTACATTATAATGTATCATGATTAAATATTGAAAACTAGCAGACATAGAAAACTGTCAAAATGGAGATAAATATAGAAACAAATTGTATACAGACTTTAAAATTATTTAAAAATTAACACATTGTACAGGTTCATTTCAAGAAAAGTTTTGAAGAGGTTAATTTGGCGGTCAAGGTAATCTAACTTTACAAACTTGGAAGAATACTGTATAACAAAAAAATGGAACAAGATTAAAATAAAGTTGGTTGATTAAAAAGAAAGGTTCATCTTCGCGGGATTGGACACAGGATTCAGGTAACAAACTCTACCTATTTTTAAAGTTTTCATTTAAAAAAGCAAGTTTCCATGGCAACAAATATACATATGAGATGAGAACCAAGAAATATATGGTTGAGAAATTTTAGCAAATTCTGATCTCTTGCGTGTCTTAAAAATTAAAATCCTTACTGAAAATTGTGCTTTATTCATTTACTTACTAGCTCAATTTGCCAGAAATATCCATCAGGAAACCTTTTACCATTCTTAATTAGTTCATAAACAGCGGATTTTCTGTGAGTTCCTAGAACACCTGTACTTGGCTGAAATTAAAAAACAAAATCACCTTTTTAAAACGTTCTATGTTTATAAGATTATAAGTGAAAATGGCAACAGTAAAACTGACTTAAATGACCACTTATCTATAATGACCACCTTCCCACTTGTAAAACCTGCTCTAGTGACCACCATTATAACGAATGTCTGTCTATACAATTAAATGTTTTATAGTGATCACCTCAACATTAACACCCCATGACAAACAATAAAACCTGCTATTGTGATAGTCTGTGGTTACACCAATTAATTATTTGTCTGGAGAGTACAGCCTGCTACAGTGACCACTTTTATGTAAAAACCACCTGATTATATCTTAAAACCCTGCTGTAGTGACTCTTACTATAAAAAAGACACCTGTCTATTCAATTAAAACCTGATATAGTGACCATCACTATGGAGACCGTACTAGATTGAGTTAATAGTGTTTTATGTCAAGTCAAGATTCAATCACTTATATTGAGGCAGTCAGTTCAGAAACAAGAACCACAGACCTTCAGCAAGCATACATTTCTAAACAGCAAATTGTGCTCTCACAACCATCTCTATATATAGGCATTCTGTCACTTATATTTAGGCAGTCAGGTCAGAAATGATGGGGAAACCAGAGTGTGCTGAAAAAGCACAGATTTTAGCAAGTAAAATGACATCCACTATAAAGCACACATTTCTATTCCACAAAACCTGCTCTCACAACCATCTCTATATATAGGCATTTTGTCACTTATATTGAGGCAGTCAGGTCAGAAATGATTGGGAAACCAGAGTGTGCAGAGAAAACCACAGACTTCATCAAGTAAACTGACATCCACTATAAAGCACACATTTCTATACAGTAAAACCTGCTATAGTGACCATCAACCATCAATAATGATCCTCTATAAAATTTCCACATGGCTACAGTTAAAACTTATATAACAACCACTTATATAAAAACCACCTGATTGTCTATATTTTAGGGTCATATTAAGGATCTTTATTTACAGGTCTTTTCTAAAGTTAAAAATATATATTTGTATATCAATACCAGCCATTTATAAATATGGAGCAGAACTGATTGAAAATATATATATTTTTTTTTAAAAAAAACTGGGCTAAAGATGACCTAGCCTTTTAGTTATGTATGTCAACAAACATTTTGCAACAATTTCAAAAATAACAAAGATTTTTAAAAAATAAAAAATCTTTTAAATGACAAATATTTACTTACCATGATTTCAGTTATATGATAAATAAGATTTTCAACAAAATATTGCAATTCTTGTATCATGAGTTGTCCCTCTCTATCTGCGACTCGTCCACGTAATAACTCTGATAAATCATAGGCATTAGGACTAATAACATCTGCTAAAACTGGATATATATTACCACTAGGCTACAAAAACAAAATAAATAAATAAATAAACAAAACAAACAACAAAACAAAACAAAAAATGTTCCAAAGTCGATATCCTTTTTTACAGTTTTTATTTATTTATAGCATTTAAATACTTTTGAATTTCTCATAACTGCTAATATTAAGACTATTTTATCTGGAAAACATGCCGGTTTTTTCACAAATAATCAAATATTCAAGGACTTGTTCAGAATCAAGTTTCATCAATGGCTTTGAATCTCATGATGTAAGTGGCCCTGAAGTGAACATAAAGCATGAAATGAAATCTAGTGATAAAATCAAAATAACAATGTTAAAATTTTCTACCATGCAGCACCAACAACACTTGATAATGTAATGATTAGAATCAGATGTTCAAAATTCAAGTAGACATTGCCATACATTTCTATTGCAGTTTTTTTATATTAATTTTATTTGAACTGGCATCATTAGTAAACAATCTGAATACTGGATTTAACCGCGGATCAGATGTTTCCATTTAAAAGCAGCTAAATACTTCCATACAATTATATCTATATAAAACTGCTACATGTAAAGTTAAAAAAAATTCATTGTTTATGGTGGCCAAGTGGTCTACAGTAAACTAACAGATCACAGTGCCTCTCAGAACTCAGGTTGTAACCCCAGAAGTTCAGATCTTAGAGTGAGAAAGTTTGTCTGTTTACATTTTGAAGGTCCATGTTTTTTGCGGGCACTCCATTTTTCTCCACAAATACAGAACTAAATGCCTCAATATAAATGAAATAATCTTGACAGAGGTTCTAATATTACTTAGAAAGTTAGTCTGTTTACTAGGGCAACTCCATTTTGCTCTTCCATAACAAAACTCACTGCCTCAATAAAATAATCCAGGCTGCGGTGTCATGATTCCTGGCCCCACAACACCTATTTGATCAATCAATAAATACTCACATTTAAATATATTCTATGTAAAGCTGCCACAATTTCTTTTAAAATTATACCAAATAAAAACACACTACTAGGCCTGTTTCCAACTGTCTGTAAATAAAAGATAAAAGTCAGAATTTAATGAAGAATTTTAGATAAAATATCATAATTTAAATTTGTTTATTTTTGAACTGTTGTGTAAAATTTATGATAAAATAATAAACAACTAAAATAATTTTCAGTTAAGTAATTTTTCAATGTTTCAACCAATGACAATTTTTTTCACACATTATATAAAAAATCACAACTATTACAATAGAATTTACTATGGTTTGATAATGATGAATTTTGAAATATATATTTAGGTTTTTTCGAAAAACTAGTTAAGAAAACTTGTGTGTTATATAAATGTTTATATGATAATTGTGTAAATTTTTATGTTAACATCACTTAACCACTGAATGTAGACATAAAATATCATAATTTTAAGAAAAAACATTTTTACAGTAGCAGACTTTTTTTTCTATATGTAAAACATAAACAAAAGACAATTTATTATAATTTTGATAAAAATTTATATACATTGTTAGATCATATAATTAGTTTCTGTTGCATACAGTCAAACCTGCTTTGAAACTCGCCTGTAGGAATTTTAATTACCTCCCTTTGACCTACCCGTGGAAATGATATTTATTGTTATCTCCCTTTAAGCCCACCTGTGGAATTTATAGATTAAGGTTTCCTGTAGTATTTTATAAGGGTCATTTTTGAGATCCCTTATGGTTGTTTATAAAAATAGATCATAAATAGGAAACATTCATTGTAATGGCTTTTTTTTTACTTTTTATTATTGATGAACCTTTGTTAAGGATCCCAAAATTGTTATCTAAGACAAGTCTGACTGCATGATTATGAACTTATTAATTAGTAAATTTAATATTCTAATCTACAATTCTTTAAACAGTGCATATAAAGAAAAAAACTTGAATTGAGCATAAACCAAGCTGCCTATTAACCATTAACCAATTCAACAGACTAAAAATATTCCCATAGACCAATCAAATATAAATGAAGTGGTGTAGTGTATTAGTTGCTAATTAAAGGGGACTTATAAACCCTAACCCTTTACAAAAGTCAAATGTTCTACAACTGAGTTAACAAACAAACCATGACATAGGACAGGCTCTTCTTATTGCATACACATTACATTAGACAGGCTCTTCTTATTGCATACACATTACATAGGACAGGCTATTTATTGCATACACATTACATAGGACATGCTCTTCTTATTGTATACACATTACATAGGACAGGCTATTTATTGCATACACATTACATAGGACATGCTCTTCTTATTGCATACACATTACATAGGACATGCTCTTCTTATTGCATACACATTACATAGGACAGGCTATTTATTGCATACACATTACATAGGACATGCTCTTCTTATTGTATACACATTACATAGGACAGGCTATTTATTGCATACACATTACATAGGACATGCTCTTCTTATTGCATACACATTACATAGGACAGGCTATTTATTGCATACACATTACATAGGACATGCTCTTCTTATTGCATACACATTACATAGGACAGGCTCTTCTTATTGCATACACATTACATAGGACAGGCTATTTATTGCATACACATTAACTAGGACATGCTCTTCTTATTGCATACACATTACATAGGACATGCTCTTCTTATTGTATACACATTACATAGGACAGGCTCTTCTTATTGCATACACACTACATAGGTCAGGCTCTTCTTATTGCATACACATTACATAGGACAGGCTATTTATTGCATACACATTACATAGGACATGCTCTTCTTATTGCATACACATTACATAGGACATGCTCTTCTTATTGTATACACATTACATAGGACATGCTCTTCTTATTGCATACACATTACATAGGACAGGCTATTTATTGCAAACACATTACATAGGACATGCTCTTCTTATTGCATACACATTACATAGGACAGGCTATTTATTGCATACACATTACATAGGACATGCTCTTCTTATTGTATACACATTACATAGGACAGGCTATTTATTGCATTCACATTACATAGGACATGCTCTTCTTATTGCATACACATTACATAGGCCGGCTCTTCTTATTGCATACACATTACATAGGACATGCTCTTCTTATTGCATACACATTACATAGGACAGGCTATTTATTGCATACACATTACATAGGCCATGCTCTTCTTATTGCATACACATTACATAGGACATGCTCTTCTTATTGCATACACATTACATAGGACAGGCTATTTATTGCATACACATTACATAGGACATGCTGTTCTTATTGTATACACATTACATAGGACAGGCTATTTATTGCATACACATTACATAGGACATGCTCTTCTTATTGCATACACATTACATAGGACAGGCTATTTATTGCATACACATTACATAGGACATGCTCTTCTTATTGCATACACATTACATAGGACATGCTCTTCTTATTGCATACACATTACATAGGACAGGCTATTTATTGCATACACATTAACTAGGACATGCTCTTCTTATTGCATACACATTACATAGGACATGCTCTTCTTATTGTATACACATTACATAGGACAGGCTCTTCTTATTGCATACACACTACATAGGTCAGGCTCTTCTTATTGCATACACATTACATAGGACAGGCTATTTATTGCATACACATTACATAGGACATGCTCTTCTTATTGCATACACATTACATAGGACATGCTCTTCTTATTGTATACACATTACATAGGACATGCTCTTCTTATTGCATACACATTACATAGGACAGGCTATTTATTGCATACACATTACATAGGACATGCTCTTCTTATTGCATACACATTACATAGGACATGCTCTTCTTATTGCATACACATTACATAGGACATGCTCTTCTTATTGCATACACATTACATAGGACATGCTCTTCTTATTGCATACACATTACATAGGACATGCTCTTCTTATTGCATACACATTACATAGGACAGGCTCTTCTTATTGCATACACATTACATAGGACATGCTCTTCTTATTGCATACACATTACATAGGACATGCTCTTCTTATTGCATACACATTACATAGGACATGCTCTTCTTATTGCATACACATTACATAGGACATGCTCTTCTTATTGCATACACATTACATAGGACATGCTCTTCTTATTGCATACACATTACATAGGACATGCTCTTCTTATTGCATACACATTACATAGGACAGGCTATTTATTGCATACACATTACATAGGACATGCTCTTCTTATTGCATACACATTACATAGGACATGCTCTTCTTATTGCATACACATTACATAGGACATGCTCTTCTTATTGCATACACATTACATAGGACAGGCTATTTATTGCATACACATTACATAGGACATGCTCTTCTTATTGCATACACATTACATAGGACATGCTCTTCTTATTGCATACACATTACATAGGACATGCTCTTCTTATTGCATACACATTACATAGGACATGCTCTTCTTATTGCATAACATTACATAGGACATGCTCTTCTTATTGCATACACATTACATAGGACAGGCTCTTCTTATTGCATACACATTACATAGGACATGCTCTTCTTATTGCATACACATTACATAGGACATGCTCTTCTTATTGCATACACATTACATAGGACATGCTCTTCTTATTGCATACACATTACATAGGACATGCTCTTCTTATTGCATACACATTACATAGGACATGCTCTTCTTATTGCATACACATTACATAGGACATGCTCTTCTTATTGCATACACATTACATAGGACATGCTCTTCTTATTGCATACACATTACATAGGACATGCTCTTCTTATTGCATACACATTACATAGGACATGCTCTTCTTATTGCATACACATTACATAGGACATGCTCTTCTTATTGCATACACATTACATAGGACATGCTCTTCTTATTGCATACACATTACATAGGACATGCTCTTCTTATTGCATACACATTACATAGGACATGCTCTTCTTATTGCATACACATTACATAGGACAGGCTCTTCTTATTGCATACACATTACATAGGACATGCTCTTCTTATTGCATACACATTACATAGGACATGCTCTTCTTATTGCATACACATTACATAGGACATGCTCTTCTTATTGCATACACATTACATAGGACATGCTCTTCTTATTGCATACACATTACATAGGACATGCTCTTCTTATTGCATACACATTACATAGGACATGCTCTTCTTATTGCATACACATTACATAGGACATGCTCTTCTTATTGCATACACATTACATAGGACATGCTCTTCTTATTGCATACACATTACATAGGACATGCTCTTCTTATTGCATACACATTACATTAGACAGGCTCTTCTTATTGTATACACATTACATAGGACAGGCTCTTCTTATTGTATACACATTACATAGGACAGGCTCTTCTTATTGCAAACAGGATTAATTGATTGATTGAATGGTGTTATACGTCCAAGTCAAGAATATTTACATATATCAAGATATCACCAACTGCAGGTGAAGTCGCAGAATGATTGAATGGTGTTATACGTCCAAGTCAAGAATATTTACATATATCAAGATATCACCAACTGCAGGTGAAGTCACAGAATGATTGAATGGTGTTATACGTCCAAGTCAAGAATATTTACATATATCAAGATATCACCAACTGCAGGTGAAGTCGCAGAATGATTGAATGGGGTTTTACGTCCCAGTAAAGAATATTAAACTTATAATGAGATGCCACCAGCTGTAGGTAAAGTGGCAAAAAAATTTGACCTGTGGAAATGCACAAGGGGCAATGTGCAGGGAGGATTCTTTACCATGCTATGCCTACCGTTTTTAAGGTCTCCTTCAAAGTTGGAGTAACTTTTATTTTGAATGCAGAGTGCTCTGTGAAAGAACAGTCTACCCATTTTCAAGTCTTGGTCAGACCCAGCCAAGGTTCAAACCCAGATCTTCTACATACAAAGCAAACACTCTAACAACTGAGCTATTGCAGTGGTATATTGTATAAAGTAAGTAAGGTGCACTATAAGATTATCACAATTATTAGTTATTAATGTGATGCATAAGTGCTTTTAAATCCATCTAAAGCCCATTGTGAATTAATTCTAACTTTAAAAGTATAAAAAAGTATATCATTTATATTTCACTACAGAAATGTTAAATATTAGTAAATAAAAAAATTAAAAATATTAATCCGGTGAAACTACATAATATTACATTAAACTGGTGATCCAAAACATAATCTGTACTTTATTTTATTTCACTGTGTCACTTAAATTCAAAGTTGAGAGGCTTGGATCAAACACTTATCTTGAGTTCAAAATTTTCAGGATATTTTTTGTCAACTGTCCACAATGAATTGTTAATAAGCTCACAATTTGTAATATCATCCACATGAGACTAATCTGAGCTTGGTCACTTGCCTTACAGTACACACTTCAGACAATGTCCACCCAGATGAGACTAATCTGAGCTTGGTCACTTGTCTTACGGTACAAACTTCAGACAATGTCCACCAAAGTAGATAAAGAACAAAGAGTAAAGATGGCTATGATTGAAACCAAACATTCTGCCCACAATAAACCGATATTTGCCACAGTATATAAATACCCATTATTAAAAGTTACATGCAAAAATATAAATTAGTTTGTGCAATTTTTTTTCTAATAGTGATTTTGTTACTATAGCAACTATAATCAAGGGAAAGTAACTCATTACCTGTATTGAAAACAACACTAAAAGAATCTTTATCAAATCTATTTAGAAACACTTTGTAAACAATTATATCATACAAATCTAATTCATTTTTCTTTTTTCATGATAAAAAAAATGCACATCAAAAATTATATTGCCTGAATTTTTAAGAGGTATGTCACTTTTTTACAGTATGTGGTTTCAACAGCAGCATTTAAAAATGGTTTAATGTCACTGGTTTTAGATATTGTAAAATTCATATTACAAGGTAAGGCATAGATCTGGTTTTTATTGATATTTTTTTAAATCAAAGATAAATTAAAGTATGTTCAAGTAAACAAGTTTTAATTGAATATTTTTTTTTTCTACTTTAATTTTGAATACTGTATCTTAATTATAAACACCCAACTAAGTTAAAATAGTAGGTTCCTTTATAAAACAGTTATTAGAACTGAGGAGAGAGGACTCTTAGTTTTGACTTGTATTTTATTTTAAAAAATATCACAGTTATGAAAGTTTATAACAATACTGTTCTATATGTATATAATTGTTTTGTGGTCACAGATTCAGTTGAATCTAAGGACCTAATAAATAAAATAAAAAAATATAAATATTTTAGGCTGGTATCAAAAATATTATAGATTTATTTTGTACATTGTATATAATTTGTTTAATGTTATGATGATTTTTAACACTTAAATGATATATGTCTAATCCTATTATATAAAAAAATCAAATTTTCAATGAAATATAATTTATTGCACTGAGTAACATTCAATGCTTAAACACCTCTTTAGAAAAATGCATGTAAGCTTTTAAAATTCACATACACTTCTTGATGCAGAGAAAAATGATAAAAAGTCAGATGTACCTTTATTCCTTTCACTTTACCTAGAAGATGTCACAGGTATTAATTAGATGAATAGAATAACACCTAGTACCTGTAATCAATATTCTACAGGTGTTTTAAATTGATTTTTGTATGCTTAGTGCAGCATGATGTGTATGTACTTTCTGTGACATATTATTAGGGCTCTGAGGGTCGTTTTTCTGATGCTTAACTATCCTATCTCAAAAGACCCTATTTTTTCCATGCAGTAGAAAAAATAAGCTGTAAACTATTTGAGATATGTAAATTATGGTCCTATAACTGGGGATTTGAACCCAGGCAGTGAGAGGTGCTATGATCCATAAGTGTGTGCTTTAGACCACTCGGCACTGAGACCCCTGATGTTTCCATGAGTCGGTGTAATGTACTGTTTACATCACATATTTGTCTGCCAGACTCTGACAATTATGGTCTGATAATCTCATTAGCATTGACTACAGAGTTTATGATGAAAGATTATAATATAAAGTAATTTCTTTATCTCTTCATTTATATGAATTTGAATTTATTTTTAATTTTTCATTTTTTGTAAACAGTTATATTTTAAATTCACTTATTAATGTATTCACAGTTAAAAGGAAAGCTTATTTATCTATTTATTTTATTCTTTTTTCATTCATTCATTCATTCATTCATTCATTCATTCATTCATTCATTCATTTATTTATTTATTTATTTATTTATTTATTTATTTATTTATTTACATGCTATAATAATTTATACATTTTACTCATTTATCACCAATCAACATTAATGATCACAAGAGTTACTTCCCTTGACTTGTTAGTAATCTACCTTTTTAGCAGCAGCTCTAAGAACAGAAATAAACCATGCAGCATAAGCAAGATGTCTGAACTTCCTGAGAGCTCCTGAAATATAAATAAAAAGAAACAATAAGTCTTCATGTTATATTTTACAGCTATGGATTTTTATTAGATTTACAGTTATGAGTTGATTAATGGTGTTTAAAGTCCCAGTCAAGAATATTTAACTTATATTGAGACATCACCAGCTATAGGCGAAAGTGCAGAAATTTTGCCTGTGCATTGCGCTGATGGCGTTATACAGCAGGGTTCTTTATCGTGCCATGCCTGCCGTGACACTGGACCTCGTTTAATTTTAAGTACCCATCCGAAAGAAACATGACTTTCATTTCGTAATTTCCGGGTGCTTGGCGAAAGAACAGTCACTACTCACTTTCAAGTCTTTGGTCAGACCCAACCAGGGTTCGAACCCACAACCTTCGACTTATGGAGCGAGCACTCTACCAACTGGGCTACCACAGTGGTATTTACAGTAATGAAATTTTTGCATATAAATGTAGTCAAAAACTCTCTTATTGTGATTCTATATGAGGTCATGCAGTTAGCAGACAATGTTAAGCTGGACCTGGCTGTTTAAAACTTTGTTAGTTTAACCAAATGGTTAATGGTAATTCAAAATGTTATTAAAATAAAATACATTTTTATGGAAATAGGGTTTTGACTAAGATGGTTTTCTTTCTTTTTTTTTTTGTTTACAACAATTGTATGCAAGATTCCAAATTTTGCTAACCAACTAGTTAAGCTGACAGAAGTTTGAAAAATTGGGACCTGGTCATTAACAGTCATTTGCTATAAACAAGGGTGTCAAGATAGCAGTGAAACATGTAAAACTGACTAAAAAGGTAGTATATTCACAAAGGCAATAGTTTGCTTTATAATATAATATTATATTTCTAAATCTGACCTATCTGGATTATATTTTACAGATTAAATGACATAAATATTTTTAAATACTTTTAAATAAGATTCATAACAGCTAGGCGTACATAATCTTGTAATTAATATTTAGAGTCAAAAGTTTAGACTGTCTAATATTCACTGCATTGTTTTTAAATGATTCTTGTGCACTAGAAAATAGGAGAAAACTGCAAAATGAACAATTTGTATTTAGTATTTGTATGATAAAATAATGTTGCAATCAAAATTGAAAACCTGATTTGTACTGTATCACTACAATATATATCCCACAATGCATGTGTGGAATTATGAGGCTGTGATCTGTAAGCTCACACTTTAGGACATCTTGGACCCCGGAACCTGATATACTAGCTAACAAAGTATACTTACTAGGCCCAGGAAATTGTTGTTTTAGAGTCTGCTTTCTTACCCCTTTCCTTCCTACAAAAAGATAACAATAAATACATTATAATAATAATAATAAATGTGTATATGGTTATCCCTTCCAGAGCTGGGTAACTGGAGGCTGGCTTAACAGCCACAAATTCGTAATGTCTTTATATTATAAGTAATTGTAACTGTTAAGAAAGTCCTTGCTGGCAACACTAAGGTCTATAAAACATTTTGCAAGTTATCTGTAGATTATAAATACTGGATAATTTTCCTGCCTATGAAATACACAAGTGACTTTGTTGATCTATTAAAACATAGTATTTATCTATTTTTATTTGAAATTTAAAAAGAATGTTTGAACTTTCTCCTCAAATTCTGATAATTAATCATGTCATACAGCTGAATATGGCAGTTATTCTGATTCATTGAACAGAATAAAAATAAAAGATCTATAATGTTTATAATACATGTATAGCCATTTTATGTTTTTAATTGTACATTTTATTCAGTTCTGGGTGATTATTCTTAAGATGTTTGCATATTAATCTGCAGATTTCTGGCAACAATATTGTGTATTGTGAAATTAATTTCTATAACCTCATGTGCTTGCATAATTTCAACCTAATTCTGAAACAGTTGAAACTGAAACACATGCAAATCTATCATAAAAATTTAAAAGATGACAAAACAGAAGCATTAACAAAAACTATTAAACTGTTCATCATAATACTTTAACCAATAACTTGCAAGACATTGGCACATACTGCCTGACACCTTCAACTCTGATACTGATGACAACAGGTCACCCCTGGTGGATACGCTCATGCTGGAGATATGACATAAACTTTAAATTACTTAATATAGTTGAGCTAGTTGCTACGGTAATAATCCAAATCATAAAAACACTAAAATCAAATGAAACAATACATTACCCACTGTAGGCGGTGAATATGACCTTGACCTTTCAGGTAATGCTGGTCTTCCTACAACTTTAAAGCAAAATTTAATATTAGATATTTTTTCAAGTAAACACATAAAATTTTTAAAGTAAAACTTTTTGCTATATTCAAGAATGAATTCAATTGGCAAGCTTTGGAAGAAATAATGTCAAAGTAATTTAGGTCTTTTGTAAAACAAATTGAAGTTACTGATAAAATTTAAAGGGAAAGAAATCCATCTGTACTCTTCAGTAAACATCTGACTTTGACTGAAAACAATCTAAAAATGATAAAATCAAGCTCTTTTGAACATTAACTAATGAAAAGGTTTTTAAAAAATTTAACAAGAATTTATGCTCAGGTGGGGGGAGGGGGAGAAGGAAGTCTTACCCATTGAAATGCAAATGATTATGACTCATTTATCTAAAGAATACATGCATTTAGAATTTTTACCTAAACGAAACAAAATTAAACATTTTACTGAAACTCTCTGCTGTGTTACAGACTTTATGTCTGGCTAGATAAACATCTCCAATCAAACCAATGATGATTAAGGTTTTGATCAATATTTTTTCATGACCCTGAAGCCCTCTTAATATAAACATATTGAGACAATGGAATTTACAAGTGCACAACCTGGTACCTCATAGCACTTTTGTAAGACAATTATTTCTATTGGCAATGGAGTCACATTAGGTGAAGCTTTCCTGTAAAAACAATAGCTGTATTTGACTGGCTGTTTTCCACTTAGAGACACTTCCATTAAACAATATTTTCCCACCTTTATTTTTGACCAATCAGACCACAGACAACAATTATCATTTGTTATTCAACTGGCAAACTCTTCTCAAGACGTCCTTCGCGAACAATAGTAAATTCAGATTTGACAAGTCTGTTGAACACTTTACCAGTCAAATGACAATTAAAAATTACATTCTGTGATTTGATTGCTCACAAATTAAGATGGGGAAATATCGGTTAATGAGAGAGCCTCTTGCTCAAAAGAAAACAACGTGTCGAATACAGCTAAAGGTCTTATGATAATTTTTTATATATTTTGTTCTATATTGTTATTCACAAATATTATAAGAGGTATTAATTATGTGGTAGACTGGTAAATTCTATTAAAAGTTTGACAAGAACACAAAATGCATTTTACACCAAACAAAACGCCATGTTATTAGATTTTTTTAAATATTACATAATTGAACAAACTGTCTCTTTAAACAAATGACATATAAAAAGTTTAATCAGTTTATCAAACTTTTTTTATATTTATAACTTTAAAAAGGGTAGTGTTTACTATTAAACCTGTATATTTGATTTTGTATATATAACTTTTATTTATGACAAACAAAAACCAAGTAAACAACTCTGAAATGACGACATGAAATGACTTGATCGCATTGAAATGACTTGATGGCATTGAAAAACTGAAATATTGAAATAACCTAACCTATGTGCATTTATTTACAATGTTTTGGTGTGACCATGGGAAACATATTGAATTTGTTTAAAACTGTGTGAAATTGTGTTAAAAAGATAAATAAATAAACTACGGAAAATAAAAACTGATTTTAAATAGATTAGTATATCATTACAGTGAAAAAAAAGAAGATTTGATGTCAATAAATTTGATATATTAAAGAAGAGTATAGTAAATGGTTTATTTATGTATAAATAATGTACATATCTGATAAATAAAATTGTAAATATATATATAAATATATTTATAAGATATAAAACTTGTTTTATTTAAGAATAATCAAAGACAGATTTTAACTACCGAAGCTTGACAAGTTTATGTTTATGATCATAAAAAATTTTTACATTGGTAAAATTTTTTTTGGTCAATTTGTTATATATTTAGATATTAAAAGGAAATTGTATATTGAAGCTAACATTTTATGGGGTTTTTAAAAAAATACATTAAAATTATGATAAAATTTAAACATTTTAAAAAGATGTTGAAAGAATGTTCACTATGTGAAGTAATAAAAAAATGTTTAGTAAAGTGTATAAATTTTTTCCCATCCCACTTTGGACAGATCCTTAGGTATAACATTTTCCCATCCCACTTTGGACAGATCCTTATGTATAAATTTTTCCCATCCCACTTTGGACAGATCCTTATGTATAAATTTTTCCCATCCCACTTTGAACAGACCCTTCCTGATGTATAAATTTTTCCCATCCCACTTTGAACAGACCCCTCCTGATGTATAAATTTTTCCCATCCCACTTTGGACAGACCCCTCCTGATGTATAAATTTTTCCAATCCCACTTTGAACAGACCCTTCCTGATGTATAAATTTTTCCCATCCCACTTTGAACAGACCCTTCCTGATGTATGAATTTTTCCCATCCCACTTTGAACAGACCCTTCCTGGTGTATAACATTTTCCCATCCCACTTTGAACAGACCCTTCCTGATGTATAAATTTTTCCCATCCCACTTTGAACAGACCCTTCCTGATGTATGAATTTTTCCCATCCCACTTTGAACAGACCCTTCCTGGTGTATAAATTTTTCCCATCCCACTTTGAACAGACCCTTTCTGATGTATAAATTTTTCCCATCCCACTTTGGACAGATCCTTATGTATAAATTTTTCCCATCCCACTTTGGACAGACCCTTCCTGATGTATATATTTTTCCCATCCCACTTTGAACAGACCCTTCCTGATGTATAAATTTTTCCCATCCCACTTTGGACAGATTCTTATGTATAAATTTTTCCCATCCCACTTTGAACAGACCCTTCCTGATGTATAGATTTGTCCCATCCCACTTTGAACAGACCCTTCCTGATGTATAAATTTTTCCCATCCCACTTTGAACAGACCCTTCCTGATGTATAAATTTTCCCCATCCCACTTTGAACAGACCCTTCCTGATGTATGAATTTTTTCCATCCCACTTTGAACAGACCCTTCCTGATGTATAACATTTTCCCATCCCACTTTGGACAGATCCTTATGTATAAATTTTTCCCATCCCACTTTGAACAGACCCTTCCTGATGTATAAATTTTTCCCATCCCACTTTGAACAGACACCTCCTGATGTATAAATTTTTCCCATCCCACTTTGAACAGACCCCTCCTGATGTATAAATTTTTCCCATCCCACTTTGGACAGATCTTTATGTATAACTTTTTCCAATCCCACTTTGGACAGATTGTTATGTATAAATTTTTCCCATCCCACTTTGAACAGACCCTTCCTGATGTATAAATTTGTCCCATCCCACTTTGAACAGACCCTTCCTGATGTATAAATTTTTCCCATCCCACTTTTGACAGATCTTTATGTATAACTTTTTCCAATCCCACTTTGGACAGATCGTTATGTATAAATTTTTCCCATCCCACTTTGAACAGACCCTTCCTGATGTATAAATTTGTCCCATCCCACTTTGAACAGACCCTTCCTGATGTATAAATTTTTCCCATCCCACTTTGGACAGATTCTTATGTATAAATTTTTCCCATCCCACTTTGAACAGACCCTTCCTGATGTATAGATTTGTCCCATCCCACTTTAAACAGACCCTTCCTGATGTATAAATTTTTCCCATCCCACTTTGAACAGACCCTTCCTGATGTATAAATTTTCCCCATCCCACTTTGGAACAGACCCTTCCTGATGTATGAATTTTTTCCATCCCACTTTGAACAGACCCTTCCCGATGTATAACATTTTCCCATCCCACTTTGGACAGATCCTTATGTATAAATTTTTCCCATCCCACTTTGAACAGACCCTTCCTGATGTATAAATTTTTCCCATCCCACTTTGAACAGACCCCTCCTGATGTATAAATTTTTCCCATCCCACTTTGAACAGACCCCTCCTGATGTATAAATTTTTCCCATCCCACATTGGACAGATCTTTATGCATAACTTTTTCCAATCCCACTTTGGACAGATTGTTATGTATAAATTTTTCCCATCCCACTTTGAACAGACCCTTCCTGATGTATAAATTTGTCCCATCCCACTTTGAACAGACCCTTCCTGATGTATAAATTTTTCCCATCCCACTTTGGACAGATCTTTATGTATAACTTTTTCCAATCCCACTTTGGACAGATCGTTATGTATAAATTTTTCCCATCCCACTTTGAACAGACCCTTACTGATGTATAAATTTAACCCATCCCACTTTAAACAGACCCTTCCTGATGTATAAATTTTTCCCATCCCACTTTGGACAGATTCTTATGTATAAATTTTTCCCATCCCACTTTGAACAGACCCTTCATGATGTATAGATTTGTCCCATCCCACTTTAAACAGACCCTTCCTGATGTATAAATTTTTCCCATCCCACTTTGGACAGACCCCTCCTGATGTATAAATTTTTCCAATCCCACTTTGAACAGACCCTTCCTGATGTATAGATTTGTCCCATCCCACTTTGAACAGACCCTTCCTGATGTATTAATTTTTTCCATCCCACTTTGGACAGATCCTTATGTATAAAATTTTTCAATCTTACTTTGGACAGATCCTTATGTATAAATTTTTCCCATCCCACTTTAGACAGATCCTATGTACAAATTTTTCCCATCCCACTTTGGACAGATCTTTACGTATAGTTTTTCCCATTCCACTTTGGAAAGATCCTTATGTATAAATTTTTCCCATCCCACTTTGGACAGATCCTTATGAATAAATTTTTCCCATCCCACTTTGAACAGACCCTTCCTGATGTATATATTTTTCCCATCCCACTTTGAACAGACCCTTCCTGATGTATAAATTTTTCCCATCCCACTTTGGACAGATCTTTATGTATAAATTTTTCCCATCCCACTTTGGACAGATCCTTATGTATAAATTTTTCCCATCCCACTTTGGACAGATCTTTATGTATAAATTTTTCCCATCCCACTTTGGACAGATCCTTATGTATAAATTTTTCCCATCCCACTTTAGACATATCTTTATGTATAAATTTTTCCCATCCCACTTTGGACAGATCCTATGTACAAATTTTTCCCATCCCACTTTGAGCAGACCCTTCCTTATGTATAAATTTGTCCCATCCCACTTTGAACAGACCCTTCCTGATGTATAAATTTGTCCCATCCCACTTTGAACAGACCCCTCCTGATGTATAAATTTTCCCATCCCACTTTGGACAGACCCTTCCTGATGTATATATTTTTCCCATCCCACTTTGAACAGACCCTTTCTTATGTATAAATTTTTCCCATCCCACTTTTGACATTTCTTTATGTTTAATTTTCCCATCCCACTTTGGACAGATCTTTATATATAAATTTTTCCCATCCCACTTTGGAAAGATCTGTATGTATAAATTTTTACCATCCCACTTTTGATAAATTTCTTTGTATAAATTTTTCCCATCCCACTTTGGACAGATCTTTATGTATAACTTTTTCCAATCCCACTTTGGACAGATCTTTATGTACAATTTTTACCCATCCCATTTTCAACAAATCCTGAGAAAGTTTTTACATTTAATTGCAGAAGGATGGTGATTTCTCCAAGCACTCCAGTTTCCTCCATCATCCCTGATAATGATGAATTTTTCACAAGGTTAAGAATGAAGTTAAGCCTTGAGAACATCACATCAAGGTAAAGAATAAAGTATAACCAAAGATCATCAAAGGTCAAGCTTAAAAAAGTCATAAAACACTTTAAAAAAATCACATCTCAAGATTAAGAATGGAGTATAAAACCAGGAACTCCAAGGTGAAGGTTATGAAATGAGTATAACACTAAAATCTTCATAAGTAAAGTAAAACACCAAGAACACCCAAGATCAAGAATGGCAAATAAAACCAAGATCACCAAAGGTGACAGTTAGGAAGGAAGTATAGCGAAACAAAAACCAAGGGTCAAGGTAAGGAAAAGAGTATAGCTACAGGGACACCAAATATTAAGGTTAAGAATGAGGTATAGCACCAAGGACACCAAAGATTAAGGTTAAGAATGAGGTATAGCACCAAGGTCACCAAATATTAAGGTTAAGAATGAGGTATAGCACCAAGGACACCAAAGATTGAGGTTAAGAATGAGGTAAAGCACCAAGGACACCAAAGATTAAGGTTAAGAATGAGGTATAGCACCAAGGGCATCAAAGATTAAGGTTAAGAATGATTTATAGCACCAAGGACACCAAAGATTAAGGTTAAGAATGATTTATAGCACCAAGGACACCAAAGATTAAGGTTAAGAATGATTTATAGCACCAAGGACACCAAAGATTAAGGTTAAGAATGATTTATAGCACCAAGGACACCAAAGATTAAGGTTAAGAATGATTTATAGCACCAAGGACACCAAAGATTAAGGTTAAGAATGATTTATAGCACCAAGGACACCAAAGATTAAGGTTAAGAATGATTTATAACACCAAGGACACTAAAGATTAAGGTTAAAAATGATTTATAGCACCAAGGACACCAAAGATTAAGGTTAAGAATGATTTATAACACCAAGGACACCAAAGATTAAGGTTAAGAATGAGGTATAGCACCAAGGGCACCAAAGGTCAAGGTTAAGAATGAGGTATAACACCAAGGACACCAAAAATCAAGGTTTTAAAAGAAGTATAACAACAAGAACATCACAGTTTAAAGTTATGAAAGGAATATAGCACCAAGGATGCCAAAGGTGAAGATCAAGAAAGGAGTATAGCTTCAAAAAACACCACAGGCAAAGGTTAAGGATGGAGTACTGCACCAAAAGCAAAAATAGGAGTATATCAGGAATGCGATCTAGGAAATAAAAAGTAAAAGTGTGATATTAATGACACATACAGTGAATAAACAGTTTCCAGAAGTTTAAATAGATGTCTGGGGTTATCGAAAGAATAATACCTCGTTAATTAATATCTAATATACCAATACCACACAGTACAATTAAATCCTGGCAGGTATACTTACCTGTGTCTCTATTTACACCTGGTGATCTATTTACCCTAATTCCTTCTTGTCCAATTAATAAAATAAATTAATTTAAAATTTCACATACCACAATAGTTATATATATAAATATATATATATATATATATATATATATATATATATATATATATATATATATATATATATATATATATATATATATATATATATGAAGGTTAGTAGAAATATATAAAACATGTTAAGATACCGTATAGAAAACACAAGTATTTTCAACCAGTTCATGGTGACTATGTCAAATCACCATCTCAAATATTCAAGCAGTGATTTTATACACATTGTTTTTTAGTAAAATTGACTATTTTTACAGAGCAAATCTTTCTCAAGTGAAAAAAAAAACCAAACTTAATTCAAGTTAATCGGATTTTCTAAGAAAAGTAATCAAAATTCACAGTCATAAACTCAGTGACTCAAACAGTAATAAATTCTTTAAAAATTTGAACATGAAGAAAAATAATAATCTTTTTTTCCAAAATGAATAAAGTTTTTCACTGTGTTTCCATATGAAGTAAATCAATGACTGTGTACATATGTTTTCTACATGGTTTATATTTTGTTACTTTTTTTGGTGGGGGTTTTGGGTATTTCATCAATATCTAATTATATAGAAACATCTAGTAAGCATTTAACTTGGCACTATATGTAAGTAAAAAAAAATACTTCACACACTTTGGGGAGTTCTAAATGGACACACATCCATTAATAGATTTATCATTCTTTTTCATTGTATAGAAAAAAAGTACAACTTATAGAAAATGTAAAGCACAATTAAAAAAAACAAAAAAACAAACAAAAAATTAAAATTATATATCATTCTATTTATATGTCACGTTGACAGTTGTTATTATACATAGGGTAGAAACACATCATTAAACAATACACTCATACAGAATCGCTAAATCCTCAACCATAAAAACCTCACTTTTTATTCACCTACTGCATGAGCTAGTATCCAAAAGAATAAATACAACACATCAGATTATGTGTTCACTCATTAGTTTTACAGATGAATAAGAAATGTTACCAGTAGTTTCAGCTGACGATGAAAATAAGTGTTAACACACACACACACACACACACACACACACACACACACGCATGCATACACACACACATGCACACATGCACATACATGCACAGACACACACACGCACATACATGCACAGACACATACACACACACATGCATGTACACACATACACATACACAAACATGCATGCACACACACACACACACACACACACACACACACACAAATATGTATGTACATACACACACATACATGCATGCACACACACACACACACACACACACATGCACACACATTTAGCTAGGTGAGCTCAAAGTCAACAAATGTTTGAAATGCAATATAGACTACCTACTAAAATATCATATTTTAAGAATTAAATTTTAAAGAAAGAATCTTAAAGAAGAAATAATAATATTAAAAATTATTTGTGTAAAATTACAATATTATGATAATATTAAAAATTATTTGTGTAAAATTACAATATTATGAATAAAGTTTTTTCATCATACTTTCTCATTACGGACCGGCTCTGAATGACATTTCAGATTTCTTTCTAAACTGCAGAAAAAAATTCTCCAAAAAAAAATTGTATTTGAAAAAAAAATTAATAAAAAATTTTGTTACATTAAGATGTTATAGGTTATATATAAGCTGTTTTATAGGATTATATCAGCTTCATTAGAGAAAAGTGGAGTGGAGAAATGGTGTTTTACACCCCAGTCAAGATTCTTTCACTTATTTGGAGGCAGGCAGTTCTGGGATGGTGGAGGAAACCGGAGTGCCCGGAGAAAACCTCCGACCTTCGGCAAGCGAATTGACAAACTTTCTCACACTAGGATCTGTCCCGAGTGGGATTTCAACCCAGGTGGTGAGAGGTGCTGTGATCTGTAAGAACGCGTTTAAACCACTTGGTCACTCATTAGAGAAGGTGAGAAACATACCTAAATCATTCAGGTAACAGTAAGACTCACACAGATATGTAAAATTATAATTTAAATGCCCAACTAAAAAATTCTTTTTTTAATTTCTCAATATCCAAAATGCAAAAGAGAAATGCTAGTCATCAAACTCACATTTTTCACTCATTCATGTATATGAATGGAAAAAATTTTTTAGTCTTGAAAAAAATGACGGGAAAAAATAATTCTATTACTTCAATTAACAGTATGAGCATCGTAATAATCACACATGCAGCATAATTTCAATAACTTTTTAGAATATCATTGTATCAGGCCTAACCAAAGTGACAAAGATAAATTACCCCCGCCCAAATGCCCCCCCCCCCCCAAATTTTTATAAGTACTTATATATTAGGACGTAAGTACAAGTAAAAAACCATACATATACATAAACATTTATAAGTTTTATAAAGTGTTCCACTTGGCCAACCTCCATTGAAACTAGAAATATAAAACGTTATATTATGTAAAATTTCATTCCATTTAAAAGAAATTTAAACTTTTTTTTAAATTAAAATTATGATCCCTGTCACTTATACTTGTCTAACGGATATGTTTTTTCGGGACCGTTAAACATTTCATTTTACAGAATTAAAAAAAACATTTTAAAGGTTTGATGAATAACTTTACAAAGTTTCGGTTTTACTTGAGTAATACAGTGAAGCTTTTTGGCACACATGTACAGCATGACGTAAGTTTTCTGATAGTTAGATTAATTCTAAACTGGTTGTGTCATTGAAAAAGTTGAAAGAAAAAGTAAATGAATCAATAAAGAATCACATCAAAATCTTGAAATTACGGCCGGTTGGGTCGATTTTCCCTATAAAAAAAAACACCCATATTTACATGACAAGAAAAAACTTGAATTTGAAAAAATTTACAGATATATATGTATATGTAGTGACAATGAAAGTATATATATATATATATATATATATATATATATATATTATGTCATATGTTCATGTATAAAGGTTCCAGAGATCATGGTTACCAATTGTTCTGAAGTGAAATTTACATATCACAGGCTCAAATCCCATGCCGAACAGATCCCAAGTGTCAGTTCACTTTTTGAAGGTCTGTGGTACTCAGATTTAGTTAATGCGTCTAAGAACTAATCAGGATGATATAAGAGAAAGATTTTTTACTGGGGCATAAAACACCATTACTCTACTTTATTTCTCTTTAAAAGCTGCATTAAGAAGCAACCCAAATTCACTATGTCTTGTAATTTGACATCAATAAAGCAGGCCAAAATTTTTAACATAAGTTCTCATTTGGGGCCTTGGTGGCCGTGGTCTAAAGCGCACACTTACACATCACAGCGCCTCTCACCGCCTGGGTTCGAATCTCACTCAGGACAGATCCTAGTGTGAGAAAGTTTGTCAGGTCAGTGGTTTTCACCAGGCACTCCAGTTTCCTCCACCATCCCAGAATGCCCCGAAATAAGTGAAAAATTCTTGACTGGGGCATAAAACACCATTACTCCACTCCACTCCACTCCACTCATCTAAAAAAAAAAATTTCTGACAATCAGCCAAGATCATTATCTAGATTTCAAATTCAGAGTAATTAAAGACCAATTTTTGTATAAACAGAATTTCATTTGCAATCTCAGGTTTGGTGTTAAAAAAACAAGCTGTATTTACAAAGTGGAATGGCTCTCACATTATAAATTTTCATTTAAACAATCTGAAATGACAATCTAGCTATTTTAAGTATAAAAAAAAAAAAAGAAGAAAGAAAGAAATGAAAATAATAAAAAAAATGAATTAAAATTAATTCATCCAACAAATTGTGAATTAATACATCCAATAAAAAAATCAACTGACAGCAGAACGATTTCTATATCAAAAAAAAAAAAAACTTTCATAATTTTAAATAATTTTTCTTTATCAAATAAGACTTGAATAAAAAACTTCTATAAAGAGAATTACCAAAATGATTTCTGACGTTCAACGTAAATACTCAGGAGTCGTAAAGATTTTTAAATCTAAAAAATTAATAATAATGAAACAGAATACATAATTCATCTATTTTCGCTTTCATCATTATAAGTATGATATCATAAAAGAAACTGCTTTAAAATAGATTTTAATCTATTCATTTTCACTTTTATTAAGAATAATATCATAAAAGAAATTGACTTTAAAAAATAGATTTTTTTAAAAACAAATTTACAATACAACTATTTTTCTAAATGACAGGGGGGGGGGGGGGGTTTGGTAAATATTATATATAAAACTTTGGATTTTAAATAGCTTTATTGCAAATATATCTATTTAGCAGCAAATATTTAGTTTTAAAATCAAACAATTCAAAGTTAAAAACTTAAATCAAAAACAGATCTATAGTACAATATTTTTGTGAAGTGCAAAAGTTTTGAAGAAGACGAGTGGAGAATAATTGTTAGTAAAACTTATGATTTATAAAATCTTTTATATTTTCAACGACTTTTAAATATAATATTGTTTCATGAAGCAATGAAGCAGCATTTTTTGTTGACGTTTTTTTATGTAACCAATAATAGAAGAATCAGGGTCCAGATAATGTCGGTGTATTTTTAAAAAAAATTTTTTGGTATATATATATATAAATGATAAGACTACAAATATTAATTCTCTGTTTTGTTCACTTTCATTAAACAGAATAAATTTTTGTGTTTCTCAGAAGAATTTTGCCCAATAAGCTCATTCTTAAATTATCTATACAGGTTTATAAATCCACTTTTACAATTCAAAACAAATTTGGAAAAGGAGAAGGAAATTTGCAATTGAGAAACATGTACTTCACAACAGTTGATGCAACAAAGATACAACAGTCCCAGTCAAGAATATTTCACTTATATCGAGACGTTGCCAGCTATAGGCAAAGGTGCAGAAATTTTGCCTGTGCATTGTGCTTATGGCATTATACACCTTGTTCTTTATCGTGCCATGCCTACCATGACACGGGACCTTGTTTATTTTAAGTTCCCATCCGAAAGAAATGTGACTTTCATTTCATAATGCCAAGTGCTTGTTGAAAGAACAGTCACTACCCACTTTCAAGTCTCCGGTCAGATCCGGTCAGGGTTTGAACCCACGACCTCCCACTTATGGAGCGAGCACTCTATGAACACGATCTGGAGAAAATATCCTGTTGTGGCTACACCGGTAGTAGTTTTGAAGGTTTCTCAACAATTCTACTTTTTTCACACAGATGTGTTCTGGTATATGTAAAGTCGAAAAACAGAAAATTAAATTTTGTAGCCTTATCAATATATATATATATATATATATATATATATATATATATATATATATATATATATATATATATATATATATATATATATATAATTATAATACTTGAATAGATGAATAAACCAACATTTGAGGGTGTATGTCTTCTAGGGGATAAAACCCTATATATAATTAATACAAGTTCAGATGGGTTAAAGTGAATTGTATAAAAGGTTAATCATAAATATGTCCTTTATTCATATCCATTGGTGGTTGATATTCAATTTAATTTTAAAAGCTTGAGTATTTGGATCAATGAATTTATAATATCTGAAAGTTGAGCAGAGTAATGACAGTGAAACAACCAATCAAATGTAAACTTTATCTGTTACTATGACAACAATCAAGATGGCTACAGAATGATGAAAGTGAAACAGCCAATCGAAAGTAAAATCTATCTGCAACCATGACAACAATAAAGATGGCTTCATTACTTCAAGAGATCTGACAGGAAATGAAGCTTAAATTGTCTGCCATGTAGAAAAATAACTGATGCAGATTATTGAAATAGTAAAATCTGTAGAGCTCAGTTATAAAAAAGTAAAAGAAAATACACAAACCCAAAGGTTGTATGATAAATGTTTATTTTTAACTTAGAAACAACTATATACAATGCAACATTTATAAAGAGACGTACAATAAGCCATGATTTATGAAACTAACAGTAACATATGTAAAAAAAAAAATAAATATATATATAGTTCTTACTTAGCCATGTAGAATTCCATAAAATAAATATAACAATGTAACAATGTATGATTTTGTTTTTCTTAAAAAAAAATATTTAAATTAGCCAAAAAGTAAAATATTTAAATTAGCCAAAACGTAATCAGTGAAATTTTAAAGCAAAAGAAGAAAGAAAGCTACAAATTACCATGACAACTACAGTGTAGAAATTCAAGAGAGTATTTTCAGATTCTAATAGTTCCTCGGAAAACTAAATAGAATTTTACGAATGATAAAACAGAAATCAAATGACAAGATTGATATTAATTAATATTTAAAATGATCCTTTAAAATCATTATATATATATTATATAACATAAAAACTAGATAATTTATTATATGTCTTTTGGCAAGTCTTTAACTATCTGCTTGTCACATGACTAAATTTCATCTTGTTCTATTTTTAGATATAAATAAATGTTGGTTACCACAGCTCCAGGTTTTTTAATATCACAGTTATTTTTATTGATAAATATTTAAAATAAAACTGTTTATGAATATTCAGATTCAGGATAATCCTGAAGACACACCCAAAATGATGGTTTATTCATTCATTCATCAGTGTTTCAAAGTTCAAAGTTCACATCATCAGGTCAGGTCAGTGGTATACATAGTAATTGGACCCGTCTTCACTGTAGTATTGGTTACCAGGGGTAGTACGAACTGAAAGAACAGAAAAAAAACACATGAGTAAATGTTGTAAAAATTTATTTTCAATAAATTACAAATTATACAACAAAAGTTTTTTTTGATTTTATATTGTCTTCCATGACTTATCACCAATTTTTTTTTAATGCCAAACCTTGACTGAACAAATGGTGGTGTTTAATGGAGGTTTTACTGTTTGTAAAAAATTCTTCTTAATCGTTTGTCAATTATTATAATTATATGCCCATCAAATACAGAAACAATGTTAATATTCAAATCATTGATCTGTTGCTGTAGAAACATACTTCTTGGATAGAGTCAGTTTCGTTTGGAGGAGTAAAGGTCAATATGTAATAATTCAATTTTTTCAAATTTATAGTTGTCAGGACCTTTGAACATGTTCACCATGGTTACATGAGGGTACCAAATACCTGCTCTTTATTTCAATGGAATTTTCTACATTGTGTGTTAACACTAATTAAAATACATGTATTACCAATAATACTTCATTTTGACTCAACATTGTCTATTATCCTGTGCCATTTGTAGTTTTAACAATACTTCTAAAACTAAGAAAATGGCAAGGTAACTATTAAATATGATGCAACTTTAATCTTAAGAAGGAAGAGAAAAAGCATACCAAATAGCAGGTATTGGCAGTTTCACTACAGGCTTTTAAAGATTGGCCCAGTAACACATATCACACTTATTGATTGATGCATCATGTGACAATAACATCATGTGACTACAGGAATCATATGTTTTATATCCAGTTTATAAAGTTACATTACACAATGAAGACACTTTACCCAGTTTGGTGTGTGCTGGTAAGTCTTCAGTGATAAAGGGCCAAACAAAAGTTGTAATACTACAACAAAAATATTATGATACATCATTATTGCTTGTGCTAAATTCAGAAATTATAATCTGGTCTCTTCAATATGTTTTTTTATGTAAGTGTTAATCTACCAGATTATTACAATAATATAAGTTGTGGTATAATGTTCTGGTTATTACACACACATAGACAATGCCTGAATCGTCAGTGGTATATTCTTTTCTTTGCTATTTTAAACATTATATCTGATGTATCAATTAATTATATCCAGGTCAATACAAATGTTGGATTTTTCAATTGTCCATTTTTTGAGTGATTTTATCTGATAAATCATCTGATTTATAAGAAAGGGACTGGATGATTACTTCTAGACAAGCTGGTTGTCAAGTGGAGGGTGTTACCATGGTGATATCAACAGACTGGATGATTACTTCAGGACCAGCTGGTTGTAAAGTGGAGGGTATTACTATGGTGATATCAACAGACTGGATGACTACTTCCAGACAAGCTGGTTGTCAAGTAGAGGGTGTTACTATGGTGATATTGAATAGATACAGGAACAATTAAGTTGTCAAGTAACACTTTTCAGTTGAACTCTTCATTTGAAGTGTGTTTCTCGATGGTTGGCATTATGAATCACAAGCCAGGGAACAGAAATAAAGAAGTTTTAAATACATTAGACCACTTAAACATATGGTAATGGTGATAAAATGGTCTAAAGCCCTGTCTTGTGGAAATACACACATATACATTCTATCTAGGTTTGAATCTCACTGAAGCAGATTCTAGTGCAGATTAAAAAAGTTTTAAATTTCCTTTTCCAAACGTCAGTAGTTTGCTCTTGGCACTCTTTAATATAAGTAAAAGAAATCTGACTGTGGTTTAAAACGCCATCATAACCATCACTCGATGCCACTCCCCTCTTCTGTTACCAAAACATCTGATATATAGTAAAAACTGTGGTATTACAAAACATCAGATATATTATCCTGTTGCCTGTTTTATATTGATCTTTAAGAGGGAGCTTAATAAGCCCACTGTATCTGAAAAATGTATGTGATACAAACAATTGATTGAGGCTTAGTAGCCAAGGTATCCTAAATATCTGAGAAAAAAATAAACATTTTTTTTCAAAGCAAATTGCAAATAAATATTGTCAAAAAAGAAAGTGAGGTATAATATATCTGAGTGTTAGCAACAGTAACTAGGGATTTCCAACAAACCATGTGACATTTCCTAATGTTTTAGCTGAACAATTATTTCTATTGGTTGTGGAAAATATTGATGAAACAATTTCCCAAAATGTTACATAAATCCGTATCACATAGAAGTAACAAAAATCCACAAAAACATTACTACTTGTCTGTCACATGGTATATTGGTTAACCCAATGAAGTAAATAATACATTTATAAGCATCTATAGAAGTGTTAAAACTAAAAGAAGATTGTGTTCGGATATCTTACAAATGCAACATAAAAAGAACAATTACACAGCTGAGCCCTGAGCAAGCAGCAGTGTTTGAACAATATTACCAGATGGTATGGGTATACACAAGGTCTCTCTCTCTCTCTCTCTCTCTCTCTCTCTCTCTCTCTCTCAATAATGTTATTCAAACAAAATTGTGTATGAATTTTTAAAACATTTAAAAAGAGGTACTTCATATTGACTAAAACTTCAACCCTGTTTGATTAACCATGACCTCTGCTCAGCCAAAACAATGTGACAAAGAAGCATACCTTTACTCTAGATCTAGACATTGTATGTCAGGAAATGTGTTAAAAACATGTCTTAACTTGAATATCTAAAATTGAAAAGTTACCACCTAAACAATGGTGTGAATATGTACACAGATGAATGAATAAACCAAATTAAACACCTACTGCTTAAAGGAATACAGGTTATATTTGAAAGTGAATATGTATGTATATTTAATCTTTGGTGACTTAGTTAACAGCCCTGTAGGTCTGGTCATTGCCCAGGGTGTTTTAAGAAGTTTTTCATTTTGTTTTCAAGGATTAAATAAAACTTGTTGATTTACAATGCAGACTCATGCTGATTTCTAAATTTTTTTCAAAGTCAATAAAAAAAAGGCTCCAGGCATAATTAGTCCCAGTAGTAGTTTGGTTGCAAATAAGTCTTCTAGTTAGGATCCATGAAAAGTCTTTATACTATATCACTGGGCCTAATCTTGAGGTTTAACTGGTGGACTGGACCAGATAGCTCAGTTAAAAAAGCATCCTGCAAGTATCAAGAAGGTCTGCATTGTTAAAATCCTGGATGGGCCGCTCCTTTTCACATTACTGCTATACTTCTCAAACCCTTTAAAGTGGCTAAGCAATAGAATGGTCCAACGGTGGAACCTAGTGGTTTCGTGATTCAAAACATTTGAATTTCTTATCTATTCCTATCCTGATTATCAACTACAGTATTTGTACTTAATGTCAACTACAGTCCATGTGTACAGAATGTCAACTACAGTCCATGTGTACTTAATGTCAACTACAGTCCATGTGTACCTAATGTCAACTACAGTTCATGTGTAACTAATGTCAACTACAGTCCATGTGTACCTTATGTCAACTACAGTACATGTGTACCTAATGTCAACTACAGTCCATGTGTACCTAATGTCAACTACAGTCCATGTGTACCTAATGTCAACTACAGCCATGTACCTAATGTCAACTACAGTCCATGTGTACCTAATGTTAACTACAGTCCATGTGTACCTAATGTCAACTACAGTCCATGTGTACCTAATGTCAACTACAGTCCATGTGTACCTAATGTCAACTACAGTCCATGTGTACTTAATACTTCTATTCTCAATGTCAACTACAGTCCATGTGTACCTCATGTCAACTACAGTCCATGTGTACCTAATGTCAACTACAGTCCATGTGTACCTAATGTCAACTACAGTCCATGTGTACCTCATGTCAACTACAGTCCATGTGTACCTAATGTCAACTACAGTCCATGTGTACCTAATGTCAACTACAGTCCATGTGTACCTAATACTTCTATTCTCAATGTCAACTACACTTTCTATCTTTCTGCTTAAACTCCCTTTCTCTCTGCTTTAATTATTCTAAAGCAACCCCCCTCTCTCTCTCTCTCTCTCTCTCTCTCTCTCTCTCTCTCTCTCTCTCTCTCTCTCTCTCTCTCTCTCTCTCTCTCTCTCTCTCTCCTTATTCTTCCTCTCTATTCATAACAAGGCCTAAATATTTTTTGGGGTCTGGTTAAGTACAGTAACAAACTGCCAAAGAACCATATCAATATAACACAGTATGAAATATGTTAATAATTATCATTATAAAATGAAACTTTAGCAGGCAATTACTGGTAGTTTTTTTTAACAGCCCTTCATTATCGCTATCAGAAACAAAAAGTTTTTTTCGATTGACTCAAAATGTAATTCATCCATGTACAATATAAAGTCTTAATCATGTAAATTTATATGAAACTTTTAACAGTGGACAAAGAAATTGATATTTTTTTTTTCTTAATAATTTTTTTTTTCTGTGAACAGCTATGAAAAAGTTACATTCACTTGTTATTTGATTAATTAACGAATTTCCTTTGGTAATCTACTGCAATTTTTTAAAATGGCTAAAAATAGAAATGAATTTTTTTAAAAAGTTGTTCCTAGCCCCAAATTTAGAACAAAGAACTGAAATTTAGAATCCCCAGAATAGTACTGAAACTTTAGAATCCCAAGAAGAATTTTGTCTCATTAGAATAGAATACTCTACCCAAAGTGTGTGAAGTTGTAACGACAGTTATCATTGGTAATAAATAGGCTGATAGGTATCAAACTCACCCCTCATTGGGGACCCAATTCTCCTGAAAATGAAAATAAACCGACCTTCAGTCAAAAGGCAAAACAACAACAAAATGCTTAAAAAACTGAAAAAAATTTTTTAAAAATCAGAATAAAAAAATTATATATAAAAAATAATGTGTAAAACAAATATATATATATATATATAGTATAAATACAAGTTTATATAAAAACTAGCTTAATTGTTGATGTCAAGGATACCAACAGCAACTAAACATCCAACTGTTTGGGTTTACTCAACAAAACTATGATTAAGACATTTTAACGCATTTTATTTTCTATATCCAATCAAACACGTGCTAAGCTGTGACCTAATATTAAATATTTGTTTCTAACATACAGCATAGCTAGTGGTCATATTAACAATCTAGTGACACAAAGCTACTATTAGCCAGTTCAAACCATTCTAAAATCACAATTACAAGCTGGTCAACATTTTGTATGAAACAAATGAAAATTATACATAGGTTTGAGTTAAAGTAAAAAATAACCAAATCCCATGTGATATATAATATATGGCATAAATATATTGAAAATGGCAATATTATAATTTATGACCATAAAGGTTTCTTAAAAATATCATTTTAGGGGATGTTAAAAATTTTAAAGGATATTTAGGGACTTTTAAGAACCAAAAATATTTAAAGTAATAAATTTTCATTCCTTTTTCAAAACATTTTCGGACAAATGCAGTATAAGTTTTAATCGGTCCATTTTTGTTGTTTATATAAAAGCCTGTTAATATTGTGCTCAAAATGTGAAAAATTTTACGAGAAAATATATTTATTTTGTGAGATAACTATAGCAAAATCAGAACTTACAATACCAAGGTATATCCCAGTATTCAGGCCATCTATATCTAAATAAGAATCTTATCATCAATGTCATTAAAAAATCATTTTTTTATAGGGTTCTAATAAATTAAGGAAATTGAAAAATCTGATATACTAGTATTTAGCCCTGACAATAGAAGCATAAGTATCAAAAAAGGCTATTTTTGGACAATTTACCCCCCTCCCCCCCCCTTCCCCTCCACAATGCATAAACGGTGTAGTTAAAAAACTAGTTTTTAAGTTAAAAATCTCAACTTGAAAATAAATATAAAAATTATTTGATTCAAAAATCTCTAGTCCGAATAAAAAGGTACTTAAACGGCAATAGAATTTAAATACATGTAATTAAAATTATACTTTGATAGTGTAACTGCTTTGTTATATATTTTGTTAAAGTACATGTAATTGCAAAACATTTGTTTGTTTTAAGTAATTTTTATTTACATTAAATATTATAAATAGCCAATATTTCTTTTAATATTAAATATTATATTTATTTAGTTAATTTCTTTAAATAATGTAACATGTTTAAAGTGTATTTTATTCCACATTATTGAATATTACTTATTTCTATTGAAATTATTTTTTGATTAATTTTACAAATAAATGCATTTAAAAACTCGAATCTTACATAAATATTTTCATAACTTCAAAAGTTAAATGAATTTTATCCCCCCCCCCCCCTTTAAGCAAGCAAAATAAAACTTGCTGGTCATGGAGCTTAATTTTCCTCCCATAAAAGTGATATGACCTACAGTATCCTTACCAAGGGGTTTAAATAATAAATTGTTAGAACTATGGATTGTTGCTATGGCATTTATCTAGCAAAGGGGTCAAGGTCAATGTCAATAGTTCAGCCTAATGAGGACAGGATGTAAAGGTTGTCTATATACACAATGAAGCAGCTTCTGCAGCATGCAGATTCATCTACTATATTGCCAAATTATAGCTAATAAAAGTAAAGTTACTTACGCATCTAATGGAGGTAAGGAGGCATAATGATTTATCATAGGTGGCGCTGATGCCATAGGTGGCGTCATCTGGTAGTGATGATGATGTACTCCTGCTGCTGGTCTTGACATCTGAAAATTAAAAAAAAAGGGAATGAGTACATCTAAACTGCTGGAGATAAAGCAGTTAAGATGAATTTTTAAATATTCAGCTGACAGAAAATTTCAAAATACTTTTGGCTGTAGATTTACTATTATTGATAAAATGGAATATTTCTAGAAGCAGTATGATACAAGTCAATCTTGATATAAATGGGAAATAAAATTGTACATGTTTTAAGTACATGTACTATTAAGTCTACATAATAAGCATCACTGAAGCTGCAAATTCTGAGTTAACAGAGACAGATAAGATCAATACCCAGAAATTCTTACTTAGTAAGGAAATGAGGTACTTACCAGCATTGGAGCCGCAGGCTCTGATAACAGAAACAGGATAAGTTCTAGCAGTGTTCACTTAGTAAGGAAATGAGGTACTTACCAGCATGGGAGTTGCAGGCTCTGATAACAGAAACAGGATAAGTTCTAGCAGTGTTCACTTAGTAAGGAAATGAGGTACTCACTAACATTGGAGTTGCAGGTTCTGTGATAACAGAAACAGGATAAGTTCTAGCAGGGACCACTTAGTTAGGAAATGAGATACTCACTAACATTGGAACTGCAGGTTCTGTGATAACAGACACAGGATAAGTTCTAGCAGTGATCACCTAGACAGAAAATGAGGTACTTACCACCATTGGGGCTGCAGGTTCTGTGATAACAGAAACAGGATAAGTTCTAGCAGCATTTGTATTAAGTCCAGGTAAGCTTTGTATCATCATCTGTTGCATGACCATGTGATGCATCTGTGCATTCTGCATCATCATCATTTCCATAAAGTCTAAAAATTAACAACAAATAATATGATTTGTTTGTTAGTTCTGTAATGTTCCCCTTTTTTGGGACAACAGAAATTGAGAAAAAGCAGTGTTTGGCAATTAGAGATTTAATTTGAAATTAATACCAAAAAAAAAGAAAGAAAGAAATTGTTATAATTGGTAAAAAAAGCAAAAGCTACTACCAGTATTACAAATCCCAATTATATTTGAATCTACAAGGAGATAATAAAGATGTCAAAAACATCTTGAAGAACTGAAACCATCTGGAGATTTAAAGAGAAACCAGCACCAAAACAAGTGTAGACAATTCATCAATAGCTTGTACAAGAACATGGAAAATGGTGGTGGTGCAGAAGAGGTTTGTCATTCCCAATGAAGATTATTTTATTTTTCTTAATGAATTATTTTGAGGTGGTCAGTTGTTTGACCCAAGTTAAAGACTACTGGTACTTGGACACAGACTGACCAGTCAGTGAGTGAGTCAGTGAGTCAGTCAGTCAGTGATATACAATGTTTACCTGCTTTATTAAACCAGCTGCCTTTATTCTGATTCTGTTCTGGTACAAGATTCTGTATAACTGGTTGTGGTACTGGTATTTGTTGTATAATATGTTGTGGTGGTGTTCCCATGGTAATCTGTGGTTGTGGTGGTTGTGGTGCTCCTTGTAAAGGTGGTAGGTGATACTGCTTAGGTGTGGCTACTGTGTGTTCAATAACATGCTTCACTTGAGCCATTTCTGAAATGATCAAAAACAAATTAAAAGATAAATTTTTCATAAAAAAAACCATTCAAAAAGACTAAGGATAAAATAATGTGTAATGGGGCTAAAGAAAAACAGTAAAACCTGTATATAAAGATCAACTATTGGACATAAGTGATTAATAAAACTATATAGATGTGACCACTTAATACTGTATAACACTTAATGAACACTAAACACAAAAGACAAGCAATCAAAAGAAAAACATAAAAGTAACAAATTATTTCTTGTCTGATTTCAATTATCTCCCTTTATTTTTAGCTTCACTTCATGTAAGAAAAACTTGAAAAACAAAATTGGTTGTATACTTATAAAGAGAACTCTCTTTAAGCACTTGGCCATACATCGAGGATTTTCAATTCACTAAAACAAAACTGGTAGTATGCCAAAACATAAGTCTTTGAGTACTTTCA
>CM056609.1:4988010-5079821 GCA_029721355.1 Tegillarca granosa
TTAATTGCAATAATGGTGTTTTACACCAGTCAAAATATTTTTGCATATACATGTATTTAAACAGTCAGTTCTAAGATGGTGGAGAAAACCAGAGCATACTGAGAAAACCATCAACCTCTGGCAAGTAGACTCTCAAGCTTACACCAGGATCTGAACTAATAGAATTCAAACTTACAGGGGTATGAGCCTGAGTGGTCTAAAATAAGAGCTTAAAGATCACAGTGCCTCTTACCCCTGTAAGTTAAAATTCAACTAATTCAGGGGCCTGAGTCACTCAGCCACCAAACCCCACCCACCCACCCCCCATTACATGGGGATTTACTAGATAGCTGAGTGTCAATATACACAGAAAAGATTATAATTTATTGTTTATTAGTGGCAATGTACCCCAGTGAGCTACCACTCTGAAGTCGATGAAATAAATCATTCAGATTAATAAGGTTGTACCTTGTCAAGAAAAATTTATTTTGTTATTTAAATTTGTCTGTAGATGAAAATTGGGTTGACTGGAGAATTGTGAAATTTTTGCTCAAGATAATAATGGCTTTACTACTAAAAATCAAACCCCTGACCTAGAACCTCGGTGGTCACATGATCTGAAGCACACACTCACCAATCACACCGATTCTCAGCACTTAAGTTCAAATACCACTTATAGAGATTTAAGTATGAAAAAGTTTTGCCAACATTATGGAACAAGAGTGGAGTAGAGTAATGGTGTTTTATTCCCGAGGCAGTCGGTCATGGGATGGTGGAGGAAACCAGAGTGCCCAGAGAAAACCACAGACCTTCAGCAAGCAAACTGACAAACTTTCTCACACTAGGATCTATCTTGAGTGGGATTCGAAGCATGGAATTTCCATGTACATTGGCCATGGATTTGCCAAATACATGTCTACAGATTTGCCATGTACATATCCATGGAATTTCCACAAACATATAGTTCCAATACTTCAAAATGTCCATGGATTTACCACGTACATATGGTTCCAATACTCTAAAACGCCCATGGATTTGCCACTTCCATAGAATTTCCACATACATGTCCATGGAATTTCCACATGGTACTAATACTCCACACTTTCCATGTACATAAAATCCATGGAAATTCCATGCATTCCATTGCAAATCTACAGCCAGGTCAGACGGTGAGAGGTGCTGTGATCCCTAATCGCGCACTTTAGACCACTCGGCCACCAAAGCCCCTATATGGAACAAGACTACCTTAATATATGTTAGTGGACCTTAATGGGGGAGGGGGGTGTCAAACAGCATTACTCAACTCAAACCATTAATCATGAATTATGAGTCCACAATGATTTGGCAAGGTATCCCAAAACAATTTGATTTAGTTAATATTTACAGACTCATACTAGGATGAGGTAAAATGATCGTAAAAATTTACAACCTACCCTCTGGCTTCGTGTCATAACCATTAACTCCACCTCTAAATGAGTTGTTCCTGTATGAGTTGTTTCTGTACGTCGGCTCAGGTGGTTTGTTATAGTAATTTCTGTTAAAATCTGGTAACGACCGCCTTGTTGGAGGTGGCAGTGGTGACGGCGTGTACCGCCGACGGGCACTGTAAGATCTTGGTCTTCTGTAATCTTCGTTCATATATTGTTCTTGCTGAAAAAAAAGTATTTTGGAAATCTAAATTATTTTTTAAAAAGCATTGTGCCATGATATTGTAAATCTGATAAAAAACAAGTATTGTGCAATAATATCCTTAACTTCTAAAATTGTAATTTGTGTAACTTTATTATGTATCTTATAAGCTGAATAAAAAGAAGGGAGATAACTACATACCTGACAAAGCAGGTACATAATGAACTCCCTTTTCATGAGGTCAGTAAGGCCAAAATAAAAATATAGTTTGTTTCCCCTTGCGCAACTGACCGTAAAAAATCCCACCCACTGAAAAAATTTTACTGAAAAATGCTGTGTTTTTTTTTTTTTTTTTTTTTTTTTTTTTTTGTGATTCTGTGCTAATAGATTCAGGTTCGTTTCTCTTTCCTTTTCAGGATTTAGTCGCCAACCTTCTTAGTTGTCAAGACGCTTATACAGTTATAATTTAATGCAATACAAACACCGTAGTGATGAAGATGTACTAGTAAACACACAAGGTGACATGTGAAGAATGTTTCCTAACCAGAAAAGAAAACTATGAGGAAAAAAAAAAGCCCACCTACCTACCCAATATCAGAAATAAGGGTAGGGCAAAGGGAAACAAAGATATTTTTAATTGTGGCCTAACCATATCTGATTCAAATTATTGTCTAATTGGCATCTACATCTGATAAATGAATAACACTGCAAGAGGGATGCATGGGACTGACAAAATACATCTAAAGCAACTTTCAGAATTATATGTGCTAATAAAATGGGAAATATAGGTAACAAACCTTCCAAAAACTAAGAAGATTTTCTATCAGTTAACGTAGTTAGTTATCTGTCAAGTCTGGTTTAAAACACTTACCTTTATCTTGTCTAACAGTTCTTGTCTTCTAAGCATAGCCTGTTGAAGTTTAATTTGATTAGCTTCTTCATCTACATCTGTACCTGAAAAAGGACAAACACATGTTACACATAGGAAATCTCAGGTATACAGAAATATGGATGTTATGGACAGGTGTTTTGACATTCAAAATTTCAGATACTGTTTGTTTGAAATATTCAACAAAATGGTTTTTTAACGCTGGTCATATTGGACAGGTCCCAGTTTCAGAATCATTTTTGAACTAAAATTTTCCTTAACTTAAAATAGCAAGTTTTGGGGACATCTTTTTCAATTACAATGAACAAAAAACAAAAAAAAAAAAAAACACAAACAAACAAACAAAACAAAAACAAAAACACCATCATTTGTTACATATGTTATAATCTTGAAGTGATCTTCAAAATAAAACCTTAATAGTACAATTCAGTACTTGGTCTTTTTGAATTCCAAACATAAATATAAGTTCATATGTCAAAGTTCTAATTAGAGTTTGTTAGATTATATTTTTTTACACATTTAATTATTATTTTGATTGCTAATTGAGTGGAGTAATGAAGTTTAACATCTAGTCAAGATTCTTTCACTTATTTCGAGGCGGCCAGTTCTGGGATGGTGGAGGAAACTGGAGTGCATGAAGAAAACCACCAAACTACGGCAAGCAAACTGACAAACTTTCCCACACAAGGATCTGTCCCGAGTGGGATTCGAACCTAGGCCGGGAGAGTTGCTGTGATTTGTAAGCATGCGTTTTAGACCACTTGGCCACCGAGGCCCTGCTAATTAAGTAAAACCAAACAAAATGACATTTTTACACTAAGATCTACCAAAGTATGATAACATGTATAATGTAAACGATGAAAGTTGTGACAAGCTGTACAGGTGCTTTACCAACTCAACCACCCATGGCTGCCTACTGGTATAGTTGAGCTGAGTTGAGTTGAGTAATGGTGTTTAATCTCAGTCAAGAATATTTCACTCATATCAAGATGTAGCCAGCTATAAGCGAAAGTGTTGAAGTTTTGTCTGCGCTGCACTGATGGAATTATACAGCAGGGATTTTTATTGTGCCACGCCTACCGTGAGATGGGACCTTATTTATTTTGAGTTCCCACCCAAAAAAAAAAACATGACTTTCATTTCATAATGCCAAGTGCTTGGCATAAAAACAGTCACTACCCACTTTCAAGTCTTGGGTCAGACCCAGTCACGGTTCTAACCAACAACCTCCCACTAATAGAGCGAGCATTCTACCAACTGAGCTACGGCAGAGGTCTTACTTGGTATAAAGAAATGTAAAGTTCAAGACTCAAGATAGAGTTTAGTTTAATATTTGGTCCGCTTTTGATTCACTCAACCACAAGGTCCCCTACTAAGTGTGGAAGAACTGTAATGCTCAAGAGTTAAAAAAAAGGGTTAAGTTCAATATTTGGTCTATTTAAATTCAAAATGATGAGAATTTGTTGAATACTTATATTAAGTTTTTAAAACAATTTTTTTATTTAATTTCTTAAACATGCAAACAGATGTGATGGTAGGACTTCCTTATATGCACTCAATTAACTATGTGAAAAAAAAAATTTTGAAGAATATTTTCACAGGAATGCTCCAAAATGTTGGATTTCACCATTTTTAGGTTTTATAGTCAAAATTAATACTTTAGTGAAGGGTACAAACGAAAGTCCTTCATATGTCACTAGATTGTATTGTACATAAAATCTATACCTGACGATTTAACTATATATTTATCTATTATTGATAGATATAAATAACTTACACGTCTTAATTGGATTTTGGTGTTAAAATTCATGCACGATACCACCAATATTTTATTAATCACATGTTTTAAAACTTTTTATAATTTATAAATCCTTATTCAATTACTTGAAAACAAACTCCTCAAATTTTGACAATCTATTGATCAATTAAGCTGAAATACCTCGGTAGGAAAACAAAGATATCTTTAATGTTCATATAATTCATATTTTCAAGTAGATTACAAATGGAAGATAACTGTCCAAGTAAATACCTTACAACATTATGTAATTTCAATATAATCCTGCACAATATTTATCTGGCCAAGTGGTTAAGTTAATGGACTCAATAATCCTGAACAATCTTCACCTGGCCAAGTGGTTAAGTTAATGGACTCAATAATCCTGAACAATTTTTACCTGGTCAAGTGGTTAAGTTAATGGACTCAATAATCCTGAACAATTTTTACCTGGTCAAGTGGTTAAGTTAATGGACTCAATAATCCTGAACAATCTTCACCTGGCCAAGTGGTTAAGTTAATGGACTCAATAATCCTGAACAATTTTTACCTGGTCAAGTGGTTAAGTTAATGCACTCAATAATTCTGAACAATATTTACCTGACCAAGTGGTAAAGTAAATGTACTCAGGATTTTGATTTGCGATTTACATGTAAATGTCTCAGACAGGCCAGATGCTGGACTGCAGGGCTAAGAGAACTCATGGCTTCTGATTCACAGATTTACATGTAAATGTCCTAGACGAGTCAGATGCTGGACTGCAGGGCTAAGAGAACTCATGGCTTCTGATTCACAGATTTACATGTAAATGTCTCAGACAGGCCAGATGCTGGACTGCAGGGCTAAGAGAACTCATGGCTTCTGATTCACAGATTTACATGTAAATGTCTCAGACAGGCCAGATGCTGGACTGCAGGGCTAAGAGAACTCATGGCTTCTGATTCACAGATTTACATGTAAATGTCCTAGACGAGTCAGATGCTGGACTGCAGGGCTAAGAGAACTCATGGCTTCTGATTCACAGATTTACATGTAAATGTCCTAGACGAGTCAGATGCTGGACTGCAGGGCTAAGAGAACTCATGGCTTCTGATTCACAGATTTACATGTAAATGTCCTAGACGAGTCAGATGCTGGACTGCAGGGCTAAGAGAACTCATGGCTTCTGATTCACAGATTTACATGTAAATGTCCTAGACGAGTCAGATGCTGGACTGCAGGGCTAAGAGAACTCATGGCTTCTGATTCACAGATTTACATGTAAATGTCCTAGACGAGTCAGATGCTGGACTGCAGGCCTAAGAGGACTAATGGTTTCAAACTCACAGATTTACAGGTTAAAGTCAAATACAGGCAAAATATAACCCTGAACTTTTTTACCAGGATGCCTGGCTGAGGGGTTTAGATACTTCACCAAAGATTTCTAATTTAAGTCTCAGATATGCAGAATATAATTCTAAACATTGTTTTACCAGAATGCCAGGCTGAAGGGTTAAGGCAAGGAACTTTCAAATTCACAGAATTAAAAGGTTCATGTTCAAACAGGCAGAATATAATTTTCAATATTTATGCCAGGATGCTGGGCTGAATGGTTAAGAGAACTCATGGTTTCAGAACCACAGATTTACAGGTTCATTTCCAAGACAAACAGAATATAATATAGAACACTTTTACCATGATGCTGGACTGTAGAGTTTGGGCTATGGACTCTTGGCTTCTAATTCACAGATTCACAGAATAAAGTCCCTGATAGGCAGAATATGATCCTGAACTTTTTTCCAGGAAGTCTGGCAGATGGGTTAAAGCAATGAACTCATTAATTCAGATTCATGGATTTACAGAATAAAGTCCCAGCTAGGCGGAATATAATCCGGAATATTTTTACCATGATGCTGGGCTAAGGGGCTAAGGCAATGGACTCATGATTTCAGATTCACAATTTTAAAGGTTCGTGCCCCCAGACAGGTGGACAGACTAGGGCACTTAACAAATTAAACTTGGATTGTTTCATTCCAAACAATAGATACAACAAATTGCATACATGGAAAAAAAATGGCATTTTATAAATTTTCTGGTTTTTTCTCTAGCCCTTAAGTAAAACCTTTAATTGATTATTTTGGTTTTTCAAACTGATTTTTTTCTGTCAGTTTGTCAGTAAGGATAGGGTTATTCTGTATGTCATGGGAAAACATCATAGGATAATCATGCAATGTAAGTTTAAAAGTTTCTGAAATATTACGTCATTAAATTGATTAATTACTTAACTTTAAAAGTCCAGGTTTAGGACAGAAAGATAATAAAATAAAACAGAAATAAAGTAGAACCTTATTTTTAGCCCCTTGATAACTTTTTCATCTTGTCTGTCACAATACAATATTGTACATGTGTTTTGAAATCCTTAAATCCTTTCTTTTTTGAAAGCCTACCTCAATTTTTTATAAAACCCCTTGATGACAACATTACATTGTATTTTGAAGAACCTTTATCCTTTCTTTCATGTAACCCTACCTCAATATTTTGCTATAGTAAAACCCCTTTATAATGTTGAAATTTAACAGAGTGTTGATGAATCAATGTAGCTTACACTCATGCCTACAACAAAAGGGTATGTACATACCCTACCGTAATTTTGATTCATTAAAAACTTAAGTTTACTGTTTTGAAGCATTTTAACATCATCAGAACCAATAACAGGATTTCAATACTTTTTTATAAATAAATTTTTATTTGATTTTAAGAATTGACTGTAAAAAATTTTGTCTATAAAGGAAAAACACAAAATAACTTTGTGCAGCAGCTTTGGTGGGGTTTGTACCTTGTAAATAAGTAGTGCTTAGTTTTGTTGCCAGAAAATAACAGTTTGTCTATTATTATAGCTAGAAATAACAGTTGTGACTATTTCTGTAGCTAGCAAATAACAGCTGTGACTATTTCTGTAACTAGTAAATAACAGATATGACTATTTCTGTAGCTAGCAAATAACAGATGTGACTATTTCTGTAGCTAGAAATAACAGTTGTAACTATTTCTGTAGCTAGCAAATAACAGCTGTGACTATTTCTGTAGCTAGTAAATAACAGATATGACTATTTCTGTAGCTAGCAAATAACAGATGTGACTATTTCTGTAGCTAGAAATAACAGTTGTAACTATTTCTGTAGCTAGCAAATAACAGATGTGACTATTTCTGTAGCTAGCAAATAACAGAGGGACTATTTCTGTAGCTAGCAAATAACAGATGTGACTATTTCTGTAGCTAACAAATAACAGATGTGACTATTTCTGTAGCTAGAAATAACAGTTGTAACTATTTCTGTAGCTAGCAAATAACAGCTGTGACTATTTCTGTAGCTAGCAAATAACAGCTGTGACTATTTCTGTAGCTAGCAAATAACAGCTGTGACTATTTCTGTAGCTAGCAAATAACAGATGTGACTATTTCTGTAGCTAGCAAATAACAGATGTAACTATTTCTGTAGCTAGCAAATAACAAATGTGACTATTTCTGTAGCTAGCAAATAATAGATGTGACTATTTCTGTAGCTAATAAATAACAGCTGTGACTATTTCTGTAGCTAGTAAATAAAAGATATGACTATTTCTGTAGCTAGCAAATAACAGATGTGACTATTTCTGTAGCTAGCAAATAACAAATGTGACTATTTCTGTAGCTAGCAAATAACAGATGTGACTATTTCTGTAGCTAACAAATAACAGATGTGACTATTTCTGTAGCTAGCAAATAACAGATGTGACTATTTCTGTAGCTAGCGAATAACAGATGTGACTATTTCTGTAGCTAGCAAATAACAGATGTGACTATTTCTGTAGCTAGCAAATAACAGTTGTAACTATTTCTGTAGCTAGCAAATAACAGATATGACTATTTCTGTAGCTAGATAATAACAGATGTGACTATTTCTGTAGCTAGCAAATAACAGATGTGACTATTTCTGTAGCTAGCAAATAACAGATGTGACTATTTCTGTAGCTAGCAAATAACAAATGTGACTATTTCTGTAGCCAGCAAATAACAGATGTGACTATTTCTGTAGCTAATAAATAACAGCTGTGACTATTTCTGTAGCTAGTAAATAACAGATATGACAATTTCTGTAGCTAGCAAATAACAGATGTGACTATTTCTGTAGCTAGCAAATAACAGCTGTGACTATTTCTGTAGCTAGCAAATAACAGATGTGACTATTTCTGTAGCTAACAAATAACAGATGTGACTATTTCTGTAGCTAGCAAATAACAGATGTGACTATTTCTGTAGCTAGCGAATAACAGATGTGACTATTTCTGTAGCTAGCAAATAACAGATGTGACTATTTCTGTAGCTAGCAAATAACAGAGGGACTATTTCTGTAGCTAGCAAATAACAGTTATAACTATTTCTGTAGCTAGCAAATAACAGTTGTGACTATTTCTGTAGTTAGCAAATAACAGTTGTGACTATTTCTGTAGCTAGCAAATAACAGATGTGACTATTTCTGTAGCTAGCAAATAACAGAGGTACTATTTCTGTAGCTAGCAAATAACAGAGGGACTATTTCTGTAGCTAGCAAATAACAGTTGTAACTATTTCTGTAGCTAGCAAATAGCAGTTGTGACTATTCCTGTAGCTAGCAAATAACAGAGGGACTATTTCTGTAGCAGTTGTGACTATTTCTGTAGCTAGCAAATAACAGAGGGACTATTTCTGTAGCTAGCAAATAACAGTTTTGAATATTTCTGTAGCTAGCAAAAAAACAGTTTTGAATATTTCTGTATGGAAAATTTTTACAGCCACTTAATAAACAAATCAAAAAACTGTACAAGTCTAAAATCATGTCTGTCAGAGACTTAATAAAAGCAAATTTTCTGATATTTAAAATCATGAAGAACACTTTACATGTTTGAATATCTATCAATTATCAAATAAACAAATATAAATCTTGTTACCTCCAATTGTCTGAAATCAACATTAACTTTTGATTAATAATATACTTCAATTAAATTATCTACCAAAGTAAATATCGTGAAATCATTTTTCATGCACTTACATACATTAGATTAGGCTGGTATTCTGGTTACCAGGACACTATATATACATGTACTTAGTATATATATATATATATATATATATATATATATATATATATATATATATATATATATATATATATATACTTGTATATGGTTAGTTTGCCAATCAATCCATTTCTTTTTTTCTCATTTTTACACCTCACTTAGAATAAACATGCATTATATAAACCCTTTCATCATAGTATATTCAATAAATTTAAACAAATTTGATATTGTATAATTTAACAGAGCATGTCATATTTTTAAAATCTAAATTTTCAATGTACACTCAACTTATCAATAAATGTGATCATACCTCAATTTTTTATTCCACTTGATGCACTTTTTAATTTAAATTGAATCATATATATGATGAATTTAATTAAAAATTTTTAAAAATTTTAACAAGTTAATTGACAATAAGTTGAGATAAAAAACTTTTAAATAGTGTGATGTCAGTCAGTGGAACATGTGTCGCACATGGCTGATACAGTTAATTCCCTTTATTGGTGAGTTGGTTAGTTGTACATGTTGTAATTCGATTAGTGTTATGCGCATCATCAAAATGTTCCAATCATTTGGTATACATTGTATATAATAGATATACACCCAATACCTACATAATATATATATATACCTAAGATCAGGCATATTCAAAATTTCTACCGTGACTTTGCTATTTATCAATAATCACATGTATGGTTTTCCAATGTTACACAACCTATTACAACCTATTACCAGTTCAATGAGGACATTCAAAACTTTATTCAATAAAAATTTATTTATAAAAATGCCCTTACTTTTTTATGTTAATCCGAACGCAAAAAATATAATCAATATTTTTAAATACGTCATGATTTCAAATGATAATGTATAAGGATTTCCAAATGTACTACGTAAAATGTCACCATATCAAATATTGTATATAGATAAAATAAAGGGGTGGGGTGGAGACTTATGGACTTATTTCTGACGTAAACAAATAATACTTAAGTTGTATATGCATACATACCTTTTTTTTTTGGGGGGGGGGATTTCTTTCATATACCAGAAAAAGAAAATCAGAAAATCATTTACACTTTCAAAAGCAGAGAAACTGTGCCTGTATATCAGAAATGAAGGTCAAGTAAGAATGCAAGGAAGATAAATGCTCTGAACTTTAAATCCATCATCAATAATTATATATGAATAAACTGAACTAAATTTATAAATAAATATTGTTTTCTTTACCACATTTTAAAAACTAATTTAGATAAAGAATTTTTGTTTTTATGTACAATGTATACAGTTGGCCTAAGATGCAGTGATTTTGAACTGTTAAGTGTAAAATTGTAAAATTTCTGTGTGGCATTAGAACAGAAAACAGCATTTTGTATTTCAAAAACATAAACTTGACAAATAGCAAATTCAACCAAAGACAAAACCAAGAACAAAAAAACAATGAAAACATGACAACCAGCTGACACAAACAAGAAGGACATAACAATCAAAGTTTATAAGTGGAGTGGAGAAATGGTGTTTCACGCCCCGGTCAAGAATCTTTCACTTATTTCGAGGCAGTCAGTTCTGGGATGGTGGAGGAAACCGGAGTTCCCTGAGAAAACCACCAACCTTCGGCAAGCGAACTGACAAACTTTCTCACACTAGGATCTGTCCCGAGTGGGATTCAAACCCAGGCGGTGAGAGGCACTGTGATCCGTAAGCCCGCGCTTTAGACCACTCGGCCACCGTCAAAGTTTTTGACATGTAAGACAAATAAGACAATAAAAGTCAAACACGTCTTACGACCAAAGATCATAAAAATCCGAGCTTTAGATAGGATTTTGATATAATGACAATGTTTACAGTAGGGTTACAGTACTATAAGACTGTTGTTTGTTTGTGACGTGTCGAATAATTGTTCCTTCAACTGAGTAAACACACATCTCAATGATATGAAGAAAAATAACATCAGGATACTATAAGTTACAAGATGGCTGCAAAATGAAACTGCCAAATCAAAATAACAAATATCATTAGCAGTTAAATCAAAACCTATAAAAATACATGTTTGGTTGTTTTTACTTTCATAGAAAAAAAATCTAACCCATTTTTTAATTTTTCTTTTTTAATAAAAGTGATATTTTATATTACTTGTAAGTTATTCAATAAACAATTATTCCAGGTAGATGAAAAGAGTTTTTAAAACAGAAATACCACATGAGCAGACACACTTGAACGCAAAGTGGATAAATTTACCATCAATGTATACAATTAGATCAATGCTCGTCTGATTGAAGCAGATGTTGAATTTACAAAATATTTCTCAAACTAGGTTTCTTTCTTTGATTTAGATTGATATATCTCTCGTAATTTTTGTTATTTAATAAAAGGCATTTAAAAATAACAAAAATTTTGAGATATATAGATTTAAATCAAATGAAATAAATTTAGTTTGAGAAATATTTTGTTGATCAAACTGACTTGAATAACACACAAGTTCAGTGTTTCAAGGGAGAAAACTCTTGTTTCTTGATAAAGCACATGATATAACCATCTTATTTATGTAATACCTCTGGGCTTAAATAGTAGAACATTGGAAGCAACCCAGGTTTGATTCCAAGCTTTCAGGGACGGAAATCTTTTTTACTGTTTCTAGTATTTATTTTTACAATATCAGCATCTGGATTATACATTATATTTCTATATGACCAATTACCAGAATACAATCGAAGTGACAACAGTGAGACAAATACATTGTAGTTATGTCTGAGAATTGAAATAAATTAAATAGATTTTTACAAACTGTATACAGTTAAACCTTTTTATAAAAATCACCCATGAGAATCAGGCCCATAGCTCCCTATATGTTAGTATGCAACAATGTCCACATAATACATTTGTACTAGTATTTTATTTTTTGTATACTTTTTAAAATAATAATTATATATGTTCATTTCTGCTCGAAGCATTTTTTCACAAAGAATACATGGTAATGATATCCATGATTCTCTTACAAATACAAAAATTTAATACAATAATTAAAATACTTTGTGGAATTGTATTCTAATTTGAATCCCCATCATTTTTATCTAGCTATGCGCCGAAGAATTATGGACTTTATATTCAGGTGGCTTTACTATAGAGGTTATCTTTGGTCAAAATGTTTGAAACAGCATAAAGCAACAGAACCTTAAAATGGTGTTTTTAAAAAACAGGTGGCTTTTATATAGGGGTGGCTTTTATATAGGGGTGGCTTTTATATAGGGGTGGCTTTTATATAGGGGTGACTTTTATATAGGGGTGGCTTTTATATAGGGGTGACTTTTATATAGGGGTGGCTTTTATATAGGGATGGCTTTTATATAGGGGTGACTTTTATATAGGGGTGGCTTTTATATAGGGGTGGCTTTTATATAGGGGTGACTTTTATATAGGGGTGGCTTTTATATAGGGGTGACTTTTATATAGGAGTGGCTTTTATATAGGGATGGCTTTTATATAGGGGTGGCTTTTATATAGGGGTGACTTTTATATAGGGGTGGCTTTTATATAGGGGTGACTTTTATATAGGGTGGCTTTTATATAGGGGTGGCTTTTATATAGGGGTACTATAGCAGGTTTAACTGTATTTTTTCGTAATTTTAAATTCTTTACAAGATAATGGGCTGTCGTCTGTGAAATAGTTTTGCACAAAGAAGGTTTAAAAAAAATCTTATTTTCTTATTTTCATATGTCACTCTCCTATGAGAGATTTCGCCTTTATATTTAGTCCGAATTTCCTCTGACCCTTACACACCTTATGCCTGATTGCTGTGTGTATCAAAAACTTGGGAATTTACGATACCAACTGGTGTCGGAAGGGGCGCCTCATTTTGCTTCAGACTGAGAATATAAGCGGAACTGTAGAAAAGTTACTAAGCTCAATCGATAGGCCAATGATTTGTTGTCCAAAATATTTAAATATTTCAAGATGTCATCGCTGCTGGTTTGAAATTCAAATCAGTTACTTCAGTGTTGATATTTGCCAACAATGTCTTCCATTTTCAAACCAAGTCTTCTTGCCCTTGGGAAACTCACATTTAAATACTTTGGAAAATATATCACTCACCTGTCAATCAAGGTTGGTAAATTTTCTACCTTTCCACTAATATTTTAAGTCTGACTTAATGAGGAGGCGCCCCTCCTGACACCAGTTGGTATCGGAAAATCCCGGGTTTTTGATATAGAAATTGTTATGAATCTACACACAGCAGTCAGGCATAAGGTGTGTTAGGGTCAGAGGAAATTCGGACTACTTTATATTAAACACTGATGTATTGTCAATATTTATTAATAGAGTTTATTTGTCTTAATGTTAACTTATTGCATTAAGTGCATGCATGATCTGCATTGGTAGCCCACTCAGAGAATATTCCAGTGTTAAAGTATGTAAATCCATGTGCAAAAGGTCAATTAATTTTTGGGGGCACTTTGATTTCCTCCCAAAACCTTAAACAACTGACTGCAACCATATTATTTCAAAAATCCTGATTAAAAGAGATAATTCTCACAAGTTCGGTTTTCCAAACTTTTTTACATGCACCATTTTTGTGAGCATTACACTGTTCCAAATTGAACACCTGATTGGCTGGCCATATAAGTAATGAATTTTGCACAAAGATGGTCCTCAACTTGGTCAACAGCCAATCAGCAACTGAAGCAAGTACAATGACTATAGAGTGGAGTGGAATGGAATGGTATTTTACATCCCAGTCAAGATTCTTTCACTTATTTTGTGGCAGTCAGTTCTGGGATGGTGGAGGAAACCTGAGTGCCTGAAGAAAACCACTGATCTTCAGCAAGCGAACTGACAAACTTTCTCACACTAGGATCCGTCCTGAGTGGGATTCATATCAAGGTGGTGTGAGGCACTCTGATCTGTAAATTTGCACTTTGTACCACTCGGCCACTGAGGCCCCCAATGACTATAGAGCCCACAAAACTAAAAATTATCATGTTAAATAAAAAAAATAAATATATTTTGTCAATTTCTTAATTTTATAACTTGGGTGATTTAAAGAGAAGACTTGACAAAGAACAGATATACACATACTGCCAACTAAGAAGAAAAAAAATAGTTCTTTGGTAATCTCAAGACTTATACATAGATACTAGTATACACTATGTATTATACTATATATTAATGAATTTCAATAAATATTCCTATGTCCAATTTAAATCGGGGGATAAATAATGATAATTTAGGGCCAAAATGTGTGTACTTTTTAATCATAGGAAAACCTGACAAAACTTAGTGGAGACATTTTAAATTGATTTACATTTTTGTAAATGTATTCGTAATAAATTCATAACTCAGCATAAATAAATTATCACCTTATTATGTAATTTAAAATTAAGAACTTAGTATTAAGAATTTATTGAAGTAAAACTTCATTTGTCACAATCCTTCCTTATTCCAAATCAATTTTCTTGTTTTTTAGCTTCATATATTAGTTTAATGTATAAAGCTAACAAGCACCAATACATGTATATCATTAGTCATTAAATAAACGAGGTCCGGTGTCATGGTAGGCATGGCACAATAAATAACCCTGCTGTATAATGCCATCAACGCAATGCACAGGCAAAATTTCTACACTTTCACCTATATCTGACGACATCTCGATATAAGTGAAATATTCTTGACTGGGACATTAAACACCATTACTCAACTCATTAGTCAAAAAATAACCACAGGATTATAAAATTCAAATATAATATGTTGTTGAAAAAGAAATATATCACAATTTTTTTACAGAGCTATACACTGCAGAAAGAAACTGATTCCTCTGTTGATAATTTACCTGGGGTGTTTCTATCGAAACTAAACTTTAATAAACCGTGATTAAGATTTGCGATAGATTAATAAATTGGGATAGATTCTCAGGTCTAAAGCCTGCATCTATAGATCAGAGAGCTTAGTTTCGAATTTCGCTTGGGTAAATCCTGGTGTAAGAAAGTTTGTCAGTTCACTTGCTGAAGTCTGTCAGTTCACTTGCTGAAGTTTGGCGGTTAACTCAGAATTTCCTCCACCATTCAAGAACTGACTGCTTATACAAGTGAAAAAAAGCCTTGAATGCGACATAAAGCATCATAACTAAACTCCATTTCACATCAGCATTGGCTTTCTTTGCTGCGGTCCCAACTTGATGTCATCATTTTATAATTAGATGGCTACAAAATGGCCTTGACATTGCTAGGAGTTAACTCAGAATTTCCTCCACCATTCAAGAACTGACTGCTTATACAAGTGAAAAAAAGCCTTGAATGCGACATAAAGCATCATAACTAAACTCCATTTCACATCAGCATTGGCTTTCTTTGCTGCGGTCCCAACTTGATGTCATCATTTTATAATTAGATGGCTACAAAATGGCCTTGACATTGCTAGGAGTGCACATGGTTCTTCTGTCTTCCTAAAGTAGTCAAGCCTTCTCTTGTTTTCTGCATTATCTTTGTGAGGCAAAAATGCCCAATACCACACATAATAACAAAGAATATTGGCCAAGATGATACAGTTTAGCAGGATGCTTCTTTGTTGTTTTTCTTCTTTTTTCTTTTTTTTTATTTAATTTTCATGCTAAATTTCCTCTACCCATTCATGAGGTTGATGATGTCAGTTCTGGGACAGTGTAACAACTGTTTATACAGTCACATTATAGGAATACACATATTTCTACTTACTGGCTTCGGAGCTAGGTCTGTTTAATTTTTCTCTTTCATTTGCAATTTTCTGCAAGAAAAAAAAAATAAATAAATACTAATATCTATAAAATGAATAAATTGTAAGGGAAAAAAATTTTAAAAAAAATAAATAAATAAATAAAATTAGTGAACTATGGAGCAAGAATGAGAATGGGAATATCTACTCTGATAAAGAGCAGAAAGAACTGGAGTAATGATGTTTAATGATCAAGTCAAGATGACTTTCACTTATATTGAGAGAGTCAGTTCTCGGGAGGTTGAAGAAAACTAGACTGCCCAGAGAAAACAACATATCTTCAACAAGCAAACTAACAAATTTTTTCACACTAGGATCTTCTCTGAGCAGGAGTTCAAAATTTGGCAGTGACAGGATTTTTTATCTATAAATGGGCACTATACATCAAACAGGTACTGAGAACCCTGCTTTGGAGTGTCTCTTTCTTAAGTATTGAGGACTGAATATTGCTGTTCTGTATAAAATATGAGAATGTTACCACTAATTGTTACTAAGTTATCCTGACCTGGGAATATGGTATACCTGCAACATTTAAAACCGTTTTAAATGTAACTAGTGCTACAGTTGTGATTTTTTAAAACCATTGATAGATAACTTGGTTACAATTGGTCAAAGATGTTTTGCTTTGTTGTTAATATGGATAATCCAAACTGAATTCAAAAGCACTTCAGTTACCAAAGTTTTAAAGTATATATAATAAAATCTTATCAAAATGCTCTTAAATTCTTCATGCACACTAACATTTTGAAATCAGTTCCGCTACAACTAAAACTGGAATACTAAGCCTTTTTCACAAGTAAAATTTTACTAACTGTTCTTTAGGTAAGTGCCCAAAAATAAAAATGATAGTCATTGGTCTATAAGATGGAAACTTTCCAAAACTTAAGCTGCAGGTCTTATTATGCAAAAGGCTTATATAGTAAAAAACAATTCAAACACTGTCTCTAGAACAAAAGAATCCACAGAGAGAATGGGAAGTCATGGGTTCAAACCCCAGCCAGGTCATACATATGACTTTCAAGTTTGAGATAATGCTTTCCCACCTGGAGCTTGGCATTAAGAGGTAAGAGAATTGACTGGTTCTCAGGGACCTGGGGGATTGATATGTTGTATGCAGCATACTGACTCGTTGAGCTAGGGTCTTAACAAACAGTTGACCTGAGTGTGTGCAACTAAACAGCAGACCATAACACATACTTGCACACTTGATGCATAAACAAACTTGTTCTTAGATTCCTTAGGAGAGATTAATAACCTTGCTCTTATTGTGAAATGCTGAAAAATTGTTGATGTGACATTAAACAACATCACAACATCAACAACATATTCCAACTGCCTTTGTTATAAAAGGAATGTATTATTATCTCCCTTTATACACATGAATTCTACAACAATTACTGTCAAAAATCAAAGTTGAAAATACAAATTTAAAAAACTTGAAATACGGGTATGAAATATTTTGTTAGATTTCTCAAGTAAATCTGAGACACAAAATCAAAGAAATAAAAATATCTTAAAATGAGTATACATGCAAACAGGTATGTTCCTCAAAATTTAAATATAAATTTTATACTTTAATGGTAACTGATGCTGACTATTACCAAATCATTATAGAATCATTTAAGTACAGATTACTTTATTTTCAAAATAACCAATTATATCAGCATTTATTCATCTCAGTAGGAAACCAGTATCATGCTAACAAAATGCTTGTCTGAAAACTGTCACAAGCAGCCATTCCCATTCAAGAATTTAAAATAAACATTAACTTACCAGGAATATTAACTAAATGCTCATGATTAGATCACCTGTGTATCTTCTACTGATTCTTTTACTTATGTTTTTGGAGCAACAACAAATATACACCTTAGAAACTGACTAATTCTAGAAAAGGGGGTCCTGAAGAGGACAACAAGACTGACATCAAATAAGATACTCAGTGATTTTGCTATGGTTTTTAAAAACTACCTTCCACCTTTCAGATTGGGAAAATTTCGACCCTTTTTATGTCACATATTATGCTCAGAATTTTGAAATTCATTGCAAAGATTTTATATTGTGACAATATCAAATATTTTTTGTCTGTCAGATCAGTTTTCGACAACTGGATTTAACTTAAACTATTTAATTGTGTGTTACTGTAGCCTTTTGGGGAATTTTAGTTGTAAATTGGGAAATTTTAGTCTTATTTCTCAAGGGGAAACTACCTATATTTGGTATTAATTTTAGGCAAACAAAACCACTGAATACTTTATATTAGGGTAACATGAGGGCCCTGAGAAGGACCATGGCAATAGTCCTCAAGGCTGGCCTCATATGGAATACTGAAACACTGGGGTACAATTATAGCCCTAGGAAAGACCATGGCAATATAACGCAAGGCTGATATCATATAAAATAATAATATTGTAATGTGGGCCAGGAGGAGAACTGTGTTAATGAACTAAAATGTGGAAATCAAATACTGTAACATAAGGGTTCAATTAGGGCTCTGAGAAGGTCACCATGGCATTGAACCACAAAGCTGGCATAATTTAATTTACTTTATAATACTGAATTAATGCGGTTTTTATTAAAACCCTTTAAACACTGTTAGTAATGTTAGATATAGAAACATTATGATTAAATAGAAAATAGTGTATTGTAAGCCTTTTCTCAAGGTGACTTATCACTGTCAGTTCAATCCTGCTTAACTGCAATATTTAACAAAAATACCTGCGTTAATTTTGATGTGCCATGGGTGCACATTTCGATAAATTCGTTCCTCACTAGTTACACTAGGGGGCCAAAAATGTTGATAGATAAAAAAATAAGCCAAACATTTAAAAATTAATTAATCCAAAATTTCCAAAATTATATGAATTCAAATCTAGCTAAGATGATGAAGCAGTATCTTATGTATGACCCAGCCAGGGTTTGAACCAACAGTCTCCCAACTCTTGAGACAGAAGAGGTACCTCTGAGCCACTGAAGTGGTATTGTAAGCAACAGTTTACTCATTCAGACCCTCTTAATTCCACAAAAATAAGCCAAGTTTTCAAAGTAAATAAAATTCTACATTAATATCATCTCTTTATGCTCGAAAAATTTTCAATACAAATTGTCAAATAATCTGGATTAAACCCAATATTCAAAACACAAACTAACAAGCAATATACTGTAATTCAATATAGATATACATATATATTTGTCATCAGTGTTCGTGTGATGTATTTACATCATTCAAATGAGATTAGACTTTTGTATTTATGACATTTAAAAGTTTATACTTTCATCGGATTTTAAAGTAATGTTAAATCAACCAGAAGATGACAGGATAAAATAAAATTTCTGAAGTTCACAGGTACTTTTTTTCCGGTTATGTTTATTTTTTGTTGATAAAGGAGTGGAGCGGAATAATGATGTATAAAACACAGATAAGATTCTTCCATTTTCTATCAAGGTGGTTGGTTCTGGAATGGTGGGGGAAGCCAGAGTACCTGGAGAAACCCTCCTCCCCCCCCCCCCCCAACTTTCTGTGATTTAACTGACAAACATGCTCAAACTAATATCTGCATGAGTGGTATTTGAACTTAGGTCTTGATAGGTGATGTATTTTAAAAGCAGATACTTCAGATGACTGCAGACACAAAGGCTTCCTTCTGGGAGGAAACAATGTTTTTTAAACAATTAGGCACAAATCTTCTTCTGTTTCACGTCACCCTAGATGACAACAATGCTATTTCATGGCTTTATAATTCTGCCTTGCATATTACCTTAATTGTGTTGTGACATCATTTTCAATCATTAAAAATACTGATTTTAATGGGTTATTGAAGGAACGGGCAATAGACATGTCGTCAACAACTAGTTCACAAATTTACATTTTGGTTACCCCAAGGATAAAGGTCAGATAAATACAGTTTGTTTTAATCAGGTAATAAGTGATATGCCAAACATTTAATACTGTTTTATAATTCAATTATACATCAAGCTTCATACACATGTAGAAAATAAATTTGCAACTTCTTTATTTATTCTGCTGCATGTGAACCTATGGCCTGCATTATTGAATGATAAAACATGCTTTTTTCATACAAAATATTTTAAAGCAGATTATTCAGGTACCAGTTACGTTAACTACTCATTTTATACATACATTATAAAGTCATTTACTCACTACAATTCATTAAAAATAACTTTAGTGAAAAGAGTTAATGAGAAATAAGTTCCATTTGTAACAATCCATAACGTTTATGACTGAAAAAGCCAATTTACTGGTATAACTAATTAAAAATATCTTAAACATTTTGGTGACATATAATTTTTCAGAATTTAATGGTTGGAGGGTACACAAGGAAACCTTTCCATGAAAAGGGTCTATTTCTATCCTATTAAGGAAGTTAATTATTTCAAACAGCTAAACTGTTACCAGGAAGTCACTGCAAATCAGGTACCTGTGTAAACCTATGCTGTAACAGACAGGAAAGGTCAAAATGTGGCAGCCAAACCTGAACTCAAACCAGGGACCTTATCAATATTAGCTGGACACTCTACTGACTGAGCCACCCAGCAACCTATTCAGCCCAGTCCGATATATTTCTTTTTTTCTCAACTCAAATACTTTAAACTGATACCACCAGGTTCTATCTTTCTAACCATCCTGTTGGTCAGCTGTTTCCCAGGGTTGGACAAGTCCCCAAATGTAACAGAAAAGGGAAAAAAGCAGCAGCCAATCTGGAACTTGAACCCAGGACCTTCCCAACATTAGCAGGATGCTCTACCGACTGAGCTACCCAGTAAAGCCAAGTCTGTCACACAGCCAAGCTTTATCTCCTAGCAAAGCAAACATGATCAAGACAGTTAAATTTATATTGAAAATTTCTCATCATTTTAAAAAAGAACAAAATACTCCTGTTGATATATAAACTTGCACAATAGAACTTTTAATTAAATGTATTAACACATCATCTTGCAAAAATACATATTCTATGTTAATTCTAAGTTTTTTACTTATTCTATGTTAATTTAAGTTTTTTACTTATTCTATGTTAATTTAAGTTTTTTATCATACTAATGGTAATATGAGCTTTCACAACTTGTAACAGTAAATTTTGAAGGAAATATTATAGGTGACACAGAGAGAACTGGAGCGACTATATGTCACCTGTAATAAATAATGAGAACGTAGATCTTTACCTGTGATTATAAACAGTAAACAAACATTCAGTTTTAAATAAGTATTATGTAACACAATATAAGTACTGTGTTTTTATTTATGTGTTATATTTTAAATAGATTTTAATTTTTTTAATGGCAAAGGTTAAAAAATAATAACTTTGATTTTAAAATTTATAAACATGTAACAAAAATATGAAAAAAAAAACTTAAAACTATCATAAAATAACACCATTATTATCAATAAAAAAAATTCAATTCAAATTTTTTATTACCCAACCCAGAATTTTCTAAATTACAAATTATTAGACCATAACAATTCTAGTATAATAAAACATAAACATAATATTAAAGATTTGATATATTTGTACATATTTATATACCAACAATTCCGGCTTATAGAATTATTTCACAAAAAAAAAAAAAAAAAAAAAAAGAAAAGTCCCATGCAGTACAAAAATAAAACTTTGCCAGTTTTTCAATTACTTTTTCATATACACTCTATTTGCTTCAAAAGTAAATATTCTAAATAAAAGATAATAATTATCACGGCTTAGGACATTGTGTGTTATGTCTACAAAGGCATGAAAAGACCGTTAATAAAACCAATGAATAACAATGAATTCTTGTCTGTTAGCGAACACAATACATTATACATAGAGAGGTCTAAATTATAAAGAAAAATCTTTAGGTAGTTTTCATATCAACTTCTTTTTATGAGTACCAAGATTCTTTGACTGTTTAAGTATTTAAAACCTTTTATGATATGACTACTTAAAAAATGAATTTTTGAAAAAAAGTTATAACTTAATGAAATTTAAAATTAAGACAAGTGTTTTAAATAAATGTAATTCCATTATCAAAAACATTGTGACAATGAAATTGTATGCTTCAAAATCAATTATATTTGCTAGTAGACAATTAAAAAAAAATTAAATTATAAAATCAGTTTTATTTGTTATGTCAAGCAAACACCTTACTTATCTGTGTATGTGCTGGTGAATAAAAACTATTTCAAAAAATTATAGACATTCTTTCATGAATGGAAATGTCTGAAATCTTTTTTGGATTCAGTGTTGCATTGCTAATCATCTATCTTCAATTCTTCATCTAATATGAGGGTCTTAGCTATTGAGTGGTCCAAAGCACTCACTTACTAATCACAGTGTATCTCATCACCTAGGTATCAGAATCTCACTTTGACAGATCCTAATTTGATAAAGTATTGTCAGCTTGCCGAAGGCCAGTGGTTTTCTCCAGGTACTCCAGTTTCCTCCACCATCCAAAAACTGACCGCCTTATAATAAGTGAAAGAGTTTTAGAATCTGGGGCATAAAACACCATTACTCCACTCCACTCCACTCTACTCATTTATAATACTTAACTAATTAAAAATAAATTGTAAATACATCACTTTAAAATAAAAAGAACTGAATATTCCCTGAAAACATATAGTAAAATAGCAAAAATTGTACATAATCTCAAAATTAATATCAATCTTATGTGAACACTGACTTTAAATCTAATGAATTGACCCTAAGTTCTAAAGTATTACATTCATATATCATCTGAATCAGTATATCATATAGCTTAGTGGGAACAAAAATCTATAAAATTGTCCACAAGTGTGTTTTAAATAAAACAAATAAAGCAAATAACACACACACACACACACACACACTAATATATATTGCAAATATTTTTACATTTCTTGGTCACCATCTTTTTAGCTCACCGGTGGAGCATTGGCCTTGAGACGGGTAAAAACCTGGCTAGGTCATACATAAGACTTTAAAATTAGAGATTTTGCTTCCTTGCCTGGCTCACTGAATAAAGAGGATAGAGTAAGGACTTGTTCCCCCAATGCCAGGATATTGTGATTGAGGCAGTAGTATGATTGTCTGTGGTATAGTGACTCAGTAAGCTAGCACCTTTATAAAAAGTCCCCCTGAATGCATACCAGTGCAAGTCAGCTCTGGTTTGAACCAATGGCTCTTGACTTTATATCCAGCTTTAAAAAAACTAAGCAGTAAGAATTCTTTTATTATGACACTCCTGCAAGACATGGAGTATATTAGCAGTAAGAATTCTTTTTCCCAAAACCCATACAAGGCAAAGAGTGTCTGAGCAGAAAAAAAATTTCCATTACCGGTACATTCCTAAAATACATTGGGCATCTGAAGCAGTTAAAATTCTTTTTCATGGAACTAATACAAAACACAAAAGTCTAAACAAAAAGAAATCTATCTTTTCCATGACAATTTCACAAGACCTGGAGTGTCCAAGAAGTAACTGTTCTTTTTCGTGACACTCCAAAAAGACATGGGGTGTCTGAAGAGAAACAATTATTTTGCATGACACACCCACAATTTATACACAGCCTGAGCAGTTACAATTTTTTTCATGACAATTCAACAAGACATAGTGTGTTTTGGCAGTAAGAATTCTCTTACATGGCATTCATTAAAGACAAGAATAGCTTGAGCAGTTAGAGTACATTGCCTGACACTTCTACAAAATCTGGAATGATTAAGCAGTAAAGATACTTGTGTACAACACTCCTCAAAGGCACTGGTTGTCTGAATAGTAACTATATTTTTTTCCTAAAGTTCTACAAGACATGATTTGTCTCAGCAGTACCGGTAAGTATTATTTTCTATAACACTTGTATAGTATAACAGTAACAGTTAAAGGGAAAAATAAAGTACAAATTACAGTTCCTTACAGTGACTGCAGAAAGGTACACTGAAGTACAAATTACAGTTCCTTACAGTGAATGCAGAAAGGTACACTGAAGTACAAATTACAGTCCCTTACAGTGACTACAGAAAGATACACTGAAGTACAAATACAGTCCCTTACAGTGACTGCAGAAAGGTACACTGAAGTACAAATTACAGTCTCTTACACTGACTGCAGAAAGGTACACTAAAGTACAAATTACAGTCCCTTACAGTGACTGCAGAAAGGTACACTGAAGTACAAATTACAGTCTCTTACAGTGACTGCAGAAAGATACACTGAAGTACAAATTAAAGTCCCTTACACTGACTGCAGAAAGATACACTAAAGTACAAATTACAGTCCCTTACACTGACTGCAGAAAGATACACTGAAGTACAAATTACAGTCTCTTACAGTGACTGCAGAAAGATACACTGAAGTACAAATTACAGTCCCTTACACTGACTGCAGAAAGGTACACTAATGTACAAATTACAGTTCCTTACAGTGACTGCAGAAAGATACACTAAAGTACAAATTACAGTCTCTTACAGTGACTGCAGAAAGATACACTGAAGTACAAATTACAGTCCCTTACACTGACTGCAGAAAGATACACTGAAGTACAAATTACAGTCCCTTACAGTGACTGCAGAAAGATACACTGAAGTACAAATTACAGTCCCTTACACTGACTGCAGAAAGGTACACTGAAGTACAAATTACAGTCCCTTACACTGACTGCAGAAAGGTAAACTGAAGTACAAATTACATTCCCTTAGACTGACTGCAGAAAGGTACACTGAAGTACAAATTACAACCCCTTACAGTGACTGCAGAAAGATACACTGAAGTACAAATTACAGTCCCTTACACTGACTGCAGAAAGGTACACTGAAGTACAAATTACAGTCCCTTACAGTGACTGCTAAAAGGTACACTGTGCTTTTTAGATCACAGCAACCTCATATATCTCTCTGCTTGTTCAAAACAATAACCAAAATAATTATATTAAAAAAAAAAAAACAAACAAACAAAAGAAAAAATTTTTTTTAAAAACTTGAATGTACATTAGTGTATCGCAGGCTAAGTAGGTCTTGCGGACTTGTAAATCAGACTAAGTATAGATAGGTTACTGGTATGTCTCTTTTAAATCATATTATCAGTTTCTATTGAAATCTGAACATGATTTCCTAATCCAGGTCCTGATTTATATGTCAATAATTGATTTTCTTCAGAGAGTCAAGTGTAAACTGTTTCCAATATAAACAAACGTACATGTAATATATATGTAATGGTTCTAATATATGACACATTTCTAACCTAATCCAGACCTTGATAAAACTAATTTATTATATATGTAATTTGATTTTTAAGTAAATTTACTAAAACATGGATACCTGGCCTGTTACACATTAGATTACCGGTACATGTATTTATGACAAGAAGTATTCACATCAGTAGATATTATATTTGCACAAATTTGTGGATGTGTAATTTAAAAAAAAAATCATTTGGAAAAAATTTGAGAACTTGTGATTTGTTAAAAAAAAATCACATTGCAGGCCTTATTATAGCTGCATTAAGTTTTTCAATTTTCTGAATTTTTTTTTGATTTTCTAAAAATATATATGTTTTTTAAATAGATAACTTCTATTCACGATCCAAGAGATTCATTTCCTAAAATTTATTCCTATTAGCTGTAAATAAATGGAATCCTCTAACGGGTTGGTCAATGCTTAACAATGATTATTATTTGCTTGGAGCATGCGCACGGATGTACAGGGATTCCAATGAATCGAAGGTGAAACCTGAAAAATTGTATTAATTGTTCATCATTAATATCCAAATGTATTGGCAATGGTCCTTACAAAGTCACAAATGACAAACTAAATTAAATTCTGTGTTTAATTTATTGTATTTTACTGTTTTGTAAATTGTGTTTAAATGACCGTTTTATTATGATGTAACCAAGCTCTAAAATTAGATCCCACAGACTACATCTTGTTGGGAAATTATTGTTATTTCTGTATTTATTCGAGCTTTTATCGTTGAACCAAATGTAACATTGTTCATTAAGAACTTCATTAATTAGATCAGCATCATTTTAATTTTTTCCGAGGAAAACTTAATGCAGCTTTAAGAAAAAATTGTTGTTGACATCAAATTTTCTAGAATTAACTTATCCACAAAAGAAGTGAAATGAAATCCTCCCAAGGACATCTGTAAATTTTATATTATCAGTAATTCAATCATAAGTCTAAAAGTGACACAGCACAGTGAATATTAAATCCCACTTCAAAATGATTTTATCTCACTTTTACATAATTCTATCTCACTTTTACATAATTCTAACTTACTTTACATAATTCTATCTCACTTTTACATAATTTTAACTTACTTTTACATATTTCTATCTCACTTTTACATAATTCTATCTTTTTTATTTAATGATTTCCTCTCACTTTTACATAATTCTATCTAATTCCTAAATGATTTTATCTCACTTTTACATAATTCTATCTCACTTTTACATAATTCTATCTCACTTTTACATATTTCTATCTCACTTTCTATAATTCATTCTTTTTTCTAAATGATTTCATCTCAATTTTTTATAATTCTATCTCACTTCTAAATGATTTTGTCCAACTTTTCATTATTCTATCTCACTTTTACATTATTCTATTTCACTTTTACATAATTCTATCTCACTTCTTAATGATTTTATCTCACTTTTACATAATTCTATCTCACTTTTACATAATTCTATCTCACTTCTTAATGATTTTATCTCACTTCTTAATGATTTTATCTCACTTACATAATTCTATCTCACTTTTACATAATTCTATCTCATTTCTAAATGATTTTATCTCACTTTTACATAATTCTATCTCATTTTTACATATTCTATCTCACTTTTACATAATTCTTTCTCACTTTTACATAATTCTATCTCACTTCTTAATGATTTTATCTCTTTTATATAATTATATCTCACTTTTACATAATTCTATCTCACTTCTAAATGATTTTATCTCACTTTTTCATAATTCTATCATACTTCCAAATAATTTTATCTCACTTTTACATAATTCTATCTCACTTTTACATAATTCTATCTCACTTCTTAATGATTTTATCTCACTTACATAATTCTATCTCACTTTTACATAATTCTATCTCATTTCTAAATGATTTTATCTCACTTTTACATAATTCTGTCTCACTTTTACATAATTCTATCTCACTTCTTATTGATTTTATCTCACTTTTACATAATTCTATCTCATTTTACATATTCTATCTCACTTTTACATAATTCTTTCTCACTTTTACATAATTCTATCTCACTTCTTAATGATTTTATCTCTTTTATATAATTATATCTCTCTTTTACATAATTCTATCTCACTTCTAAATGATTTTATCTCACTTTTACATAATTCTATCATACTTCCAAATGATTTTATCTCACTTTTACATAATTCTATCTCACTTTTACATAATTCTATCTCACTTTTACATAATTCTATCTCACTTACATAATTCTATCTCACTTTTACATAATTCTACCTCATTTCTAAATGATTTTATCTCACTTTTACATAATTCTATCTCACTTCTTAATGATTTTATTTCACTTTTACATAATTCTATTATACTTCTAAGTTATTTCACATCCAAAATCTAAGAACTTTGTTGTAAGGGCACTTTCATGCATAATTCATGAGATAGCTAACCTATAACCTATTTTAGATGTCAAAAGTTGAACCTGAAACCAAACTCACTGGTATTTGACATATAATCTGATGTAAGTTTTCAACTCTTCTAAGTTTGATAAAAATCCATCCATAGATGTTGAAGTAATGAAGTGGACACAATAAAGATACAGACATACATACTGACAGACAGACAAACAGAAACATCATAAACTAATTATCTTTAAGAGCAGTTCTTAGCGGCATTAAAAGTCTGTGATATAATATATAACTATATAATTTATTTGTTCAAAATTGAAATTTCAAATTTTATCTAATTAAGAATCACTCTTTCTTAAATCAGGTGAGAGTTTAAGCTTTTTATATACATTTTGGACAAAAGAGTATATATCATATAATTTTTTTTTAAATTTAAATATCTTTAAATTTAAAGTTTTTCATTATAAAATTTCAATAATGTATTCTTGTGTTTTTTATCAAAAGAATCAGGTCATTGAAATCTAATAGATTAAATATTATTTTAAGAATCGGGGCAGGTTTAAATAAATATATGAATATATGGTTTTACAAAAAAAATATATGCATGTTAAAAAACTTTTTTTTTTCAAAATATATAAAACATATATGCTTTTTCATTCCATAATAAATTACATGAAAGAATACCACTACCAACTTGTGTTCTTGCTTAAAAATATTCAAGATGTCACCAATGGAGTGGATAGCAAATTAGAGCAATTTTGTTTTTTATTTATACCCCAGTCAAGAGAATGTATTTTACGTAAACTGAGGTGGCCATTTTGAGATGAGGAAGAAAACCAAGGACCTAAAGAAAACCAGTGACTTTTGTCAAGTAAACTCTTCTACATTTGAATCTAACCAAGAAGGACTTGATCCTAGGTGTGGACTGTTAGATCTCACCAAGGAAACAGAACTTTCAAACAAAGGAAAGATTCTGAAAAATTTGGATTTGTGTCATACATACTTTTCCGACATAACTTAGTATTAAAATTTCTCTTTCACAATTATTTTGTTTTTGTTTAAATTGAAAGCGTTTAGTCAGATTAGACTAAACTGAGCCCACAATCTCGTGGTTAACTTTAGGATTCAACACTAGACAAGCTCTAACTGCAGAGAATGTTCTAGCCCCAATCATGACTTTTTTATGGACATATGTGTAACATTTAGATTTATAGACAAAATAGGGAATTAATAAAAAATATTAAAACTTTGATATCTGTAAAACTTTTGAGGTGCCGCTCACTGACTAGTCTTGAATCCCACACAGCATATTCTAGAGTGATAAAGTTTGTTAGTTCAGTTATTGAAGCTCAGTGGTTTTCTCTGTGGCCCTTAAATTTCTTATCCATCTCAGAATTTCTCAGAATGTCTAGCAGGTATACCTTTAAACAAAACGATTTTGGAAAATATCTTCATTATCCCCTTATAAAGGGGAGCCTAGGTGGCCATGAGGTCTAAAACATGTGATTATGGCTCACAGTGCCTCTCATCACCTAGGTTTGAATTCCACTCGTGCAGATCCTAGTGTGAGAAAGTTTGTCAGTTTAGTTATTGAAGGTCGATCGGTTTCTCCGGGTCCTTCAATTTTCTTATCAATCCCAGAACTGACAACTTCATTATAAATGAAAGAATCGTGACTGAGATGTAAAACTGCATCCCGCCTGCATAATACCGCTAATAAAATTTAGACTCCAACTGGTAAAGTTTGTTCACAAATGTCTTTAGAATAAATTTACAAATTTTAATTAAATTTTTGCATTGATGATTTCAAAACAAGAAATGCAATAAAATATACTTTCAATTAAAATAAACTAGAGAATAAATAAGTTTTGTTCAAAGATTTTAATAATAAAATTAAATTTGTTTATTACATAAGAAATGTAAAGCATATTCTGAATGATAATTAAATCTTTTAGTTTTTTGAATGACACCTGACTGTTTAATTGAAATAATCTTTGCGATAACTTCCATTTCAAATCGAGGGGCCTCTGAGGACATGGCTTAAAGCACACTTACGGATCACAGTGCCTTTCACTGCCTAGTACTGTTCAGGCAGATCCTAGCATGAGAAAGTTTGTCAGTTGACTTGCTGAAGGTCAGTGGTTTTTTCCAGGTGCTCAAGATTCCTCCACCATCCAAATGACCAACTCAGTATAAATGAAATAAAGTTTTTTCACAAATGAAAGGACATGTATAAGAAAAAAGTGATCAAAATAAATTTTAGATATTAGGAAAATCTACTTCATTTTAAAATTTTAAATCAACTCTAAATCATTTTTTTAAATTTACCTCATGCAGACTTTTTATTAGTATTGACATGAATGAATTTTAATAAAGAGTTTTTAACAGTGTTTAAGGAGCAGGTTATAAACAATTGTTTACACTGACTTAACATGAAAATTACTCTCCATATCTTGTCTTGCTTACAAGCGTGTATTACAGATAAAAAAAACTGTTTGAATTCAATTTGTTTGTTTGTTTTTGTTTTTTTTTTTTTTGAAAATGCACTGAGTTGAAAGAGTTGTTAAAATGTCATCCTTAAAACCAACATGTGTCACCAATAAACAGTCAATGAAAAAGTACAAAAGAATGTGTAATTGTGTGGTCTGTAACATAGTGGCCATGTGAGTTAGTCAAATATGACAATGTTGATAAAATGATCTTGTGAGCTAGCATGATGTCACTATGTGGCCTGTGACATAAATGAGCTTGTGAGCTAGCATCATGTGACTATGTGGCCTGTGACATAGTGAGCTTGTGTTCTAGCATAATGTGTCAAAGTTGTCTGTGACATAGTGAGCTTGTGAGCAAACATGATGTGACATAGTTAGCTTGTGAGCTAGCATGATGTGACTATGTGGTCTATGACATATTGAGCTAGTGTGATTGTCTGTGACACAGTTGACTAGCATGATCATTACATAATGACCAAGCAAGTTAATATGGCAGGCTAGCATGCTGTAGTTGTGTGACCTGTGACACAGTGGTTCAGTGTCCAAGTATATTGTGAATGAGCGGTCTGTGAAAAAATAATCCAGTGGATCAGCATTATAATTATAGTTTGAAATGATATGTCTGCATGATGTGATTGAGTTGTTTGGATATCACATCTGTGATAAAGTGGACCAGCATGGTGTGAATGAAAGGTTGGGATAAGAAATCTGTAATGTAATGGACCTGTTGACTAATACAATATGATTAAGTGGTTAGGACATCAAATTTGTGAATCTTACGCAAGTAGGCCAACATGTGATTGAGTGTTTGGGATATTAAATCTGTAACAGAATTAACAAGGTGCCATCATGATGTGTTTAAGTGGTTTGTGTATCATATCTTTGATATATTTGACCAGCTGGTGAGCATGGTGTCACTGAGTGATTGAAATAACAAATCCGTAACATATTGTACACGTCAGAAGGGTTTTTCCGGTTGGCGATTTAAACTGGTCAGGATTGTTTGACTTATATCAAGAAAGTCAGTTCTAAAATGCTGGAGGAAACTGGAGTCAGAGAAAACCACTAACCCTCAGCAAGCAAACTGACATTATCTTTCTTGTATCTGATGTGAGAGGGACTTAACCCCAGGTGGATTTTTCAGGTGATTTCTCCCTCCCCTTACAACTGTTTGATTTACACAATGATTTTCCTTGGTAGGACTTTTAATGATAGATCAATATATTGATATATTACCAATACAAATATATCATCAATACACAATAATTAATCAATAATTAATACATTTTTAGTATCATTACAAAAATGGCTGTCATTCATGTTGAAGTTATGAAAAACTCAAACTTGTGTGTTAAATTTGTTAATATTTTAAGAATTACAAACTAAAAAACAATTCCAGTTATAAATTACAGAACTTCAAATCTGCAGGCAAAATAGTACAGTGTAAAAAGTTTTAGTCACAAAATGCTAAATAAAATATCAAATATTGCTTGAGAAAATATTTCAAGTAACCCCTAACTTAATCAAACAAATCAAAAATAATTATTACAAATTAATAGTACATGTAACATGCTATACTATAATGCTATTTATATCTACAATATATGAATACTTAAACAGTAATAAATCAGAACAGATTGTTGTCCACTAGCCAAAAAAATAAAGACCCTAAAAATACTGGAACTGGAAAAACTTTTGCCCAACAGGTGTCAGCATTGTTGTTCTGTTTCCCTCTTTTTGTCATAAAACTGGACTAATAATTGTAAAAGTTATGAATAACAAGACATACCGTATTTGTGTGTATGGTTTCACGTGAAAAATATTAATATGTGGTTGTACAAATTACACAATACTGATTTTCTTTTTCCTTTTTTTTTAGAAAAAAAAAAGAAAAAAAGAACAATTCATTAATTCATTTTATAACATTAACCACCTTTTGCCAACTTGGTCTCAACTAGTCAAGGCCCTATTCAGGATGACCACACTACACACTTTAGATCAAAATTTCTTTCAATGAAACTTTTTTTTAAAGGTTCAAATGAATAACATCAACAAATAACATCAACAAGAGAGGTAATGTGAGAAGAGAAGTAATTAATTATTCAGCTTTTAGTGTCGAAGTAAATTTCTATTTACATACAAGCAAGCACATTCTTAAATCTGTAAATTAAGACTGTAGCAATTTTTTTCAGAAAAGGCAATTTCTTTAAATCAGTAGTTTAAAAATTAATATAACATCAGTTATTATTTTTAGTTTCTCTGCATTTGGTCCAAAAAGTATAAACAATGCAGGGGGAACTTCTAGTAAGTCAATAATGACACCCCCCCCCTTTCCCATTTCTCTATATGATTTTGTGATTTTAACCTTCATATAATAATACCCTGTCTATAGAGAACAAAAATCTTAAGTTCCTTATGTGTTCTTTAAAAAATCATATTAACATTTAAATTCCATATCCTGTTTTTATCACTTTAAATGGCGCCTATTAATATTGAAGTTTAATTTTTAAATAATTTATTTCATTAAAAATACTAAATTATCAAAAGAAATATTTCACCTGTTGAACCATTTTCATCCTCAGCCGTGTCATATTTTCATGGACACTGTCAGTGTCTGTAGCCATGTTTTTTTCTGTTTCCTTGGTAACCAGACGCTGAAAATTCTATGGACTCACATTTTTCTATTTCTCCATTAATGTCACTCACTTCGCCTTATTAATATTAAGAAATTCAAATAACTTTGTTGTATAGGTAAAAAGGGCTTTTGAAATTGTCTTGGGAAGTTCCATTTTTCAAAAAAGGTAAATTCTTGAAATTATATATAAATGAATTATCGAGAAAACGTTTATTTCGTAATTTACATAAAAACTGAATTAGTAGCACTTAAGGTTTTATAAAAACAATAGTGACACAAATATTTAAATTTGGTTAATATTTACTTTATTGAAAAATCTGAATGTTTGAAAAATTAATTGAATTTCTTTATCAAAGTGGATCGTGCCTATTGAGATGAGCCTTTTATCGTTGATTGTCAATGCGGAAATCAACAACAAATTTAAAGGTAGCTAAAATAAACTTATAAAGGTGTATAATATAATATAGGACATTGATTTTATATAAATATACTTGATACGCACAAACGAGATCGAATTTAATATAGTGATAAACATCACGCATAATTTAAAGTCATATGTCCCGCCTCGTCAAGTTATCACAAGACAAGGTGCTTGTCACATGACCGTCTAATTGTGACGTCATTGGACAAAATGGTGGATGATGAATTTTGCAATGACAGAATGCGCCAAAAATATAGAAAAGAATCCTTAATTATGTAAAAGGTAGCAACTGGGTAAAAATTCAAATGACATGATTTTAGGAATATGGTCATCCATAGCCTACAAGTATATGCTAATCAAAGACCGATTTCCATCTAGAGCCTTCTTAAAAGGACAGAATGTCAAAAATTTCATGTTAAAAATTTCCCCTGAAGGATCAGCTGAGACTAGGCCTATTTCACCAAGTACATGAAAATAATTTGAAATCAAAGAATACGGAGTATTCAAATGCAATAATAGTTAATATATAATTATTGGTATTTTATTGTAAATATTGTACAAGTAACAATACAAATATTAAAAGGAAAATTTGTCCTGGTGTCCCAGATGCTGGAATTGGATTGAATTTGTTATGTAAGCAATTTTACATTTCACCGAAAAAGTTCTCTTCAAGATGAGCAAAATAGTAACATCTCTGAACCTTTACATGTGTAAACTACACCATGTATAAGTATTGAGTATTGGGTAACACTATGTTGGAAATCAAGGAATACTGTTTTATGTTTAGCAAAGATTAGTTCTCGCTTTAGCAAAGTTGTTGCATATTTCTGGTCTTCTGTGTATTATTTACTGATTTTCATAAACAAAAAATAATATAGGTTTGCTGAAAAACTGGTCAACACTACAGAATATATACAGGAAGGGGGAATAGTTGGCTCAGCAGTTGGAGTACTGATACAAATTTACAGCCAACAGACATCAGCCAGCCTTCAAATCTATGTATAAAAAATCTTTGAAAAATATTGTCCTTTCCATCACTCTAATACCCTCAGCAGAGGTTTGACCATCAAAGACCCATTATTATTAAAGGTCGGCAACCAGTTGATCTAGAGAAATCCTAAATTCTCCTTTAAATCTACTCTTTCTTATTCTTCTAATTCTTTTTTCTTTCTTTTTTTTTCAAAGCAAACTATGCAAGTCCAACGATTTTGAATGAATTTTATATTGTTTACTTACTTGAGCCTGTTCATAAATGAAAATAATATACACATGATTGCTTAAAAAACATATTTCTGTGGAAAGGTAAAAAAAATCACCAAAAATCTATTCTGGGGATTTAACATGTTGAAAATGGAAAAAAATTTTGACAAAACTAAGTTAGGTAAGTTTGCTAATTGGTACAAAACTTTTGCACATTTTGCACTTAAGTTGCCAGTGTGGCAACTGCTTTTTGAAAGGATAAAAATTTGAATTGGCCAATCCTAGAAATCACAATGAGCCAGGTAGAAGCAAAGTTGTAGATGTTCAATGTTTTTGTGTCATCTGCCAGTAACTTACAAGCTATATTGTTCTATCAATCTTGATTTCATTGTAAGATATTGAGATCTTTAAACTATACAAGTCTTTTATTTTGTTTTCAGGTTGCTGCAAAAATGACATCATCTACAGTTCTAGCTAATCTGGTCCATACTATTGGATCTCACACCTCCGATGTTAATGGTGTTGCTTTTTCAAGTGATGGAAAGCTAGCCACATGTTCAGCCGATAAGACAATACGTGTGTGGGACACGGAAGATTTCACAGAATTATCGTACTCTCCACTGTGTGGACACACATATTATGTTCATTGCTGTGCTTTCTCCCCTTTTAGTACTTTGATTGCCTCTTGTTCAACAGATGGTAAACTTATTTTATGGGATGTTAAAAATGGAACAAAAGTTGCTGTTTTACAGCACGAAAGTCAGAACAGTATAAGAGTGTGTAAATTTTCTCCAAACTCTTCCTATGTCGTTACAGGAAGTGATGATGAAATGCTCTGTTTATGGGATGTATCAACAAAAAAACTTGTCAGGTAATTATAACGATGTTGTTTTGGATGCATAGCATTAGGTCACATAACTCATAGTGTTTGTGAAAACATATTGACCTTTCAAGGTCACAGTGACCTTCACTGGGATAAAATTTCACACTTTAGCTGTTTCAGCATATTCACCAGTTTTAAATGCTCTTAATCACAATTTCAAATATTTTAGAAATGCAGTAAAATGACAAATATGTACAGATGAATCTAATAATCTCCAACTGCATCAGGAAATGAAAAAAAGTTTAGCCGATGTGAATGCAATCATATGATCTCAAATTGGCCATGAATCAAAGCACCTCTCACTACCAAGGTTCAAAATCAATTCATCTCGAACCTATTATGAGCAAGTCTGTCAGTTTACTTGCCAGTTTTATCTGGGCACTCTGGTTTCATCCACCATCCCAAAAAACTAGGTGAAAGAATTTTGCCAGGGGTAAAAAAGATTCCACTTATATGAGCATGTAAAAGTGCTTCAGTTGGAAATTTTAAGTAGTATTTTAATGATATTGTATTTAGAGTTTTGAATTTAGGTTTTAGATGCATCTAATAATTAAGGGCATGGAGATTTTTGTCTTTTTTCGTTTTGAGAAAGAACCGTAAAACAAATTATATGTAAGGGCATCTGTTCCTGCTTGAGAAAGATCTTCTATAAACAGACTTAAATATTCATTCACAACTTTGTCATAAAAAAAAGATTAAAATGTATATTTTAGATGTTTCCAAGGACACGAATCATCAGTGGTAGCATGTGCTTTCACTCCTGACAGTAACTTTGTTGTTTCTGGAAGTACCGGTGGTGACTTAAAAGTATGGGATGCTAAATATGGACACGGGAAATTCCTAGCTTTCGTACTGGAGTGTCATGATCTCGGTGTTACATGTTGTGATTTTTCTCCCACTTTTGGATCTGCTAACTGTAAGTTAATTTGGGGATGAGGAAGATAAATGGATGAAACCTTTGAATTAAATAAGAGTTTTGACATTTCTTATTGATTTATTTTAGTGGGCAGTGGTTCAAAATTCCCTGTGTCAGAGGGGTCTGGGACCTTTTACTGTGGAAACCCATGGAATTTTTCCTGTAAAAGACCAATGTACCCGCAATTCCTTTTTTTTTCTCTCTGTCAGAACAAGTTTAGAATTCACTTCCTTATTGTATTAAAAAATTTTAGAATACTCTTCCTTTGTGTATTAAAACAGTCTCAAAATCACTTAATTTATTACAATTTGTCAAAGTTGTTGTCTGATCGTTTCTGGAAATGAAAATAAAATGTGCAGCCGCTTTGACAACAGTATCGCTTTGTATCGTATTGTAGAAATGGTTAGACAAGGTAAAATTCTGTTGTAGGATCTTCTTTATAGTCAGAACTGTTAATATCGATCACCACAAGTCATATCATAGTACACATTAATTTTGTATTTTCAGTATAACTATATTTGGTACTGTCTGTTGATATGTATTTTTGACAGTAAAATGTGAAAAATGTCCATAAAAACTAAACTATTGTTCACTTACATGAGTCTAGTTATAAAATTTAAAAGTCGCTGAATGCATCTTTGATTACCATAAAATAATTTTGTAGGAATAAAAGTATTTGCTGCTTTGGGGATTTTGAAAGTTAAATGGTTGTGATAACATCAAGAGCGATGCCCAATTTCACATCATATTCAGAAAGATACCCACCATTTACTGTGAATTTTAAGCAGGCTGAGATTCTAAAGCATCTTCTTGTCCTAGCTCATTCATGTATCCCATATTCAGACTTAAAACTTGCATAGAGTATGAACCTGTTCAGCCTTTTTTTTCAGAAGGTTTTAAGAACTGTTTTGTTGTATTGAGGATAAAAAAGCGTTTTATCTTTTTTGTATTTTTATTGTAGGTTATAGTGACGATGGGAGTGTCCATTTCCTGTTGGCCACAAGTGGTCAAGATAATCTGGTCAAACTTTGGGATTTCACAGCCATAACTGGGGCTGGGAGTGAGTATTTTTATATTAATATATTATGTGTCAGTCTGGCTAATTAAAACATTGCATATTAATTAGTAAGTCTAGTGGTAATAAAATTCTTGTTTGGTCTAAAATATTCTAATACAAAAGTACAAAGTATTAACGTGTTTATACAGCTACGTAGTATGTTTACTGTTTTGTAAAATTAGGCTACCATAGTTGGCAAAGCCATTGGCAAGGGGTTATAATACCATTGGTTGGATTTTATATACTCATTTAATCATTGTGAAAGTATAAACATTTTTTAAACAGAATAACTGTAATTATGGTTAATATTCAGTTTGTAAAATAATAAAGAATTAAAAAAGATTCAAAAGAGAATCAAACATTTCAGATGAATGAGTTATAAAGAGCTACAAATGTAAACAGTTACAGATTTTCATTTGACCCTTGACTATTAGGGGTCAAAATGACTTCTTTTTTGAAACAAAATTTCAGAGACAAATCCATATATAAAGTTGCTTGTTGATGTATTTGAATGGTTTGGATGGGTATGTGACTTATGTGTGACTTAAACAAACATCACTGTTACTATAGTAACACCAATGGATTGCCATCATCTGTTTTGTCAGATTTTGACACTGAAGAAATATGTTGTTATTTTAAAGGAAACTTCTGAAAAAATATGGAAAAAAGTTTTATCACTTTAAAACACTTGTGACATAAAGAAAATGACAGAGCTTTTGAGGTACATAAGGATTAGCTATGTATATTATCATCAAAATTAAACTGATATAGGTTTTATACAATGTATACAAGAGTACTATGTAATTTAATTATTTATTTATTTATTTATTTGTTTATTTATTTATTTTATTTTATTTTATTTTATTTATTTTTTATTTTTTTATTTTTTTTATTTTGGATACAGCTGCCAAAGTAACAGCAAAATTCAAGTTAGACAAGCACACTGCCTCAGTCATGGGTTGTAGCTTCTCTCCAAATGGCCAGCTTTTAGCATCTGCGTAAGTATTTTAAGTTATTTGTATATAAATGCCCTGTTTATTTTCAATTTCCCTTAGTTTGAGTGAAAAAGCATTTAATGATTATAAATGTCATTGATCACATGACTATTTATGGTGATCACATGAATGGGTTAATCATTAAATGTGATCACATGGCTCGGTTTATCATTAAATGTGATCACATGGCTCAGTGACCATCCTGGTACTTGTGAAGTAATCTTGACTTTACATAAAACACTATATTCCATTCCCCTTCATTATTGTATGCCTGTGATCATGACCATGTATGTTCAGTTTGTAATCATGTGTTTTGATTTTATGCACACACGCACACACACACACACACACACACACACACACACATACACACACACACACACACCACAACAAAGTTAGGGGCGATACTGGAATCATTTTAGTCTGTCAATCCATAGACACAATTTGTCCAGATTTAATTCAGTTATGTATGATCCAAGATCCAATTTATCTGAAACTATGCACAGATTATCATAAGACCCTGTTTAACTGTTACTATTACATAGATTGCTTTTTTTTTTTTTTTTTTTTTTTTTTTTTTTTTTCCAATTTAGCCATAAACATGGAGAGGGGGGAATAAGCCTTCTTCAGAGACAGTTCTAGTTTTTAATTTTGTGTTTTATACATTGTAGCTCCCTGGATAAGACAGTCATACTTTGGGATCCAGTAAGTATACACAGTCATTACTTTACCGTAACTTTACTTGTTTTTATGTTACATCTTTTTAGCAAGAAATTTTATATTAAAACCCTCCTAATGACATTGATATTTTAAAGCTGATGTTTTTATGCTTGTAAAAGGAGAAGGGGGGGGGGGGGTATTCCATCACTAATGACTCCACATAGAATAGTTCTATATCAAATTGTTTCAGATGCAGATGAGTTTTTGTATGTCATATAAATGGCGTGGAGATGGATTTATGTGGTATTCATTTTATTTATACAAGTTATTGCCCTTTGATACAAAAATCTACAAACTAAAAATCTTTATTTATTACTAAACAAAGCTTGTATACATAAACTGAACTTGATATTTGGTATCTCTGATGCCTTAATAATGATGTTTTGATAAGTGCATTTTTATTTGCTTTAAATTAAAAAGACTTTAAATTTTGACCAGGGTAAAACTCCATAACTGCACATTCATTATGTTATATGAACTTGCTTTTGTTAAAAATTTTACTTTTTGTTTTGTTCTATTTATAGAGTACATATGCACCTGTACAGGTGATTGATGGACATTCCAGGTAATAACAAACATAATATAAATAGTGCCCTTGGTTCAACGAAATAGGGAGGATTGTCTCCCAAAGGGAACATTATCTCCTGAGCCGATAGGCCTTTTATTCCAACAAAAATGCATAAAATTGACTCTAATAAACAACTCTGGAAGTTACTAGTCTAAAGCTTATGTAATCTTAAGTAGGATTACACAGTAGTTACCATGATGGACAGTCTTGAGTTTTCATGCCTTGTGGTAAACATTGTAATATCCCATGGCAATGTTGACTTCTGCTTCAAACGTTGTAAATTGTTTCATACCACTTGATTAGAAATTGACCAATAATAGTTTAAGCTTTGTATGTTATTCATTGACCTAGCTTTGGTTTATTGTTAAGATTTCAAATACTAGTATCTAACATGAAGATTTTTTTTTTTTTTTTTTTTTTTTTTTTTTTTTCAAATCAAAAGCTGCATTGGCTAAAATACAATACATGTGATAAATAAAAATAAACAGGACAGGGGATAAATAAACATTGCTTGGAGAAACACAAATGCTTGTCAACAGGTATTGTTTACCGTTATCAATTATCCTACATTCACATAGGTTATCCAAAAAAAAAAAAGAAGGAAAAAGAAAAAAAAACTAGCCCTGTAATGATTTATTATTTGTTAAGTATACATTTAGGTGAATATTTTGAATAACAGTCTTTAAAGAACTACATGTACATGTGTATTCAAGCAGTGAATCTGAAATATTATTTATTTATTTCAGATATGTAACGTGTTGTGCCTTCTCCAGTGACAGTCAGTTTCTGGCTACAGGCTCTAATGATAGAAGTGTTATGATTTGGAAAATTGTTCCAGAACATGATCTTATAAGTATGTTATGTATAAAACCAGAATAATTTCTGATAATTATGTTATAAATACTGTTTGTGTTCTGAATTTCCACCATGGTTACCCATCAGTAACATGGGTAGAAATTGAATATTGTAACAGGAAAGCGAAAAATTCAGTGGCCAAACAGGGACTCAAACTGGGACCTAGCTCCCTAATACTACCATTGAGTTATTTGATTTAATACATTTTCTGAAAAAATGGTTAAAGATAGTCAAAACTGTGATGAAAGTCATCTTAATTATACTGCAGAATTAAATCTGATTAAAAATAAGGTATACACCTTTCTATTTTTACTATTTAATAAAAAACATTCATTAAAGATCATATATGGATTTGTTGTGTTGGTCTTGATAAAATGGTGATAGAAAAAAAACATTGGGATCTTTTTATGGGTGAGTCACAGGTACCAATTTTCTTTTGGTTATAATATCTAACCATAGGTTATCATTAGTACCTTTGGTACCCATGGGCAATTATAAAAACTACCCATGGTTCCCTGTGGGTGGATGTCTGATCACAAACATGGTAAACAGCAATATACTTGTGTATACTGATATTAGCAAATTCTGTATGTTGTTCAAGATAAGTTCAGATTTTATATATAGAGCTACCCGTCTGGAGATGCATTTAAGAATTAATTGTCATTTTTCCTGGTTCATAGAGTAATGAACCAGATTTTAAATTTAGTAAATCTGATAAACAACAAAACATTTCTTTTTACATTGTCTAGTTTTATTATCTGGTTCATTAGTGGATGACCAGACAAAATTACAGTCCATTGTCTGTGTGTGCTTTTGTATAATAAAAATGGATTCCATTGTAAATGGTAAAAAAAAGTGAAAGTTTGGGGGAAATTAAAAACTGTGTTATTACTTGGTGTCAAAATCTGGTTCATTTGAAATTGGATAAGATTTTTTCAAACAGGGTTCAACACAGAAATTATATGTCTATTAAAAATGTTATAGTTTTTATCAGATTTTAAGTTATTGGTTGAAAGAAATCATAAAGTATATTCCTTTTATTTCTAAAGCCCTGGTGGTCAAGTGTACTAAAGGGCAGAATTACAGATCACATTGCCTCTCACTGCCTAGGTTCAAATCTTGCTTAGACAAATCCTAATGTGAGAAAGTTTGTCAGTTCATTTGACGAAGATCAGTGGGCTTTTCTCCAGATACTCTGAATTCCTTCAATATCTAAAAACTAACCACCTTGATAAAAGTGAAAGGATCTTAACTGGGGCATTAGATATGTATTTTCATATATGTTTCGAACACATCCATATGTGTGTTCTAAATCAGTACAATGCTTTTCTAAAGTGATGTTAATTAAGATTAATGTTACAAGTGTCTTGATAATTAGATGAATTGTTTACAGACAAATGTACCATGTAATGTTCTTTGGTTGCACAGTATAATAAAAGCCAAAAATCGGTGTAATAAAATAAATATAGAGCCTCTGTTAACAATGAAATTTCTAGTGGTGACAATATGGACTGTCACCCTATCAGAAATGTAATTTTTTTATAATACTCTTCCACTTTTTGCAGGTGATTTAATGTTTGATGTAGTTGATCCATTAGCAGCTGTAGACAAAGGTTCAAAGGTCAAACAGTTAGACAAGTGGTCAGTGGATGAAGTATGTAAATGGTTAGAGGAGATAGAGCTGTCTGAATATGTAGATTCATTCAAAGATAATCATATAGATGGTACAGAATTGTTAGGACTGGACCAGATGGTACTACAGACTTCCTTAGGTGTTTGTAAGTACCATGTTTTCTGTTACATGTATATCTGTTGTCATGGTGATGAGTAGATACATTCAACAATAATCATATAGATGGAACAGAATTGTTAGGACTGGATCAGATGGTACTACAGACTTCCTTAGGTGTTTGTAAGTACCATGTTTTCTGTTACATGTATATCTGTTGTCATGGTGATGAGTAGATACATTCAGAGATAATCATATAGATGGTACAGAATTGTTAGGACTGGACCAGATGGTACTACAGACTTCCTTAGGTGTTTGTCAGTACCATGTTTTCTGTTATATCTGTTGTAATGGTGATGAGTAGATACATTCAACGATAATCATATAGATGGAACAGAATTGTTAGGACTGGACCAGATGACACTACAGACTTCCTAGGTGTTTGTACTACCAAGTTTTTTTGTTATATCTGTTGTCATGGTGATGGGTAGATACATTCAGAGATAATCATATTGATGGTACTGAGATGTTAGGACCGGATCAGATGGTACTACAGACTTCCTTATGTGTTTGTCAGTACCATGTTTTTTGTAATATCTGTTGTCATGGTGATGAGTAGATACATTCAGAGATAATCATATAGATGGTACAGAATTGTTGATACTGGACCAGATGACATACAAACTTCCCTAGGTGTTTGTAAGTACCAAGTTTTCTGTTATCTCTGTTTTAATGGTATCTATTGTCATGGTGATGAATAGATTTTATAAGATAATCATATAGATGGAACAGAGTTGTTAGGACTGGACCAGATGACAATACAGACTACCCTAGGTGTTTCTCAAAAACACACATACACACAAAACCTTACAAGAGTAATTTACATGTAGGTTTTTAGCAGTTAATGCAATCTTTCTGTTTTTTAGCTTCCTTGGGACACAGAAATAAAATACTTAGAGCCAGAACTGACCTATCAGAAAAGTGTGCCATACAGATAAAGAAAGAATCCATCTTGTTAGGTAAAGATACAGTTAACTATGATTAAATAAGTATTACAAAATGTTTTGTTTTAAATTACAAGTTTTCTGTCATATCTGTTGTCATGGTGATGTAATGATTTAATAAGTATTACAGTAGTTTTTGTTTTAACGGTTACAGATATACTGTTGTCATACAGCCGTACCATTGTAAACATTCACAATTCCCATAATTAAAGATGTTTTCATGTACATTGCAAAAGGCTATTCAAGGGTTAAAAATTCTTCTGGCCCAATGTCAAACACTATTTTTCATTTTAGATTTTGATCAAGACAAATCATAAAAGGCTAAAAACAGCACAAATCTTTATTCTTTCGTCTGTGAAGTTGGAACATAATTTTTCTGAATTGGCTTGATTTTATTAAAAAGAATGTTCTAAATCTACCCAAGGATTGATTGCCATAACAGCTCTTTTAACTTTTCTTTGTAAGCAAGGATTTCAGTTCTCTGAGCCAAAGACTTAGATTAGCTGTTATGTCTGTCATGCATAAATATGTTACATTTGAATTTTCTCCTAAACTATCGAACCAAAGTTGATGATATTGGCAAAAGATGAAGGGTTTTCAATTTTGCACAATTGAAGGGATTTTCTTTCATTTTGGACCTTTAAAAGGGTTGAGTAAAGTAATCAACTTTCACGCCCCGGTCAAGATTCTTCCACTTACATTGAGGTGGTCAGTTTTGGGACAGTTGAAGAAACTGGAGTGCCTGGAGCAAACCTTTGACCTCCAGCAAACAAATTGACAAACTTTCTCATACTCAGATCTCCACAAGTGAAATTCAAATCTAGGTAGTGAGAGGCACTGTGAGCCGTAAGTGTGTGTTTTAAACCTATAGACAGCCACCTATGCTCCCCTTTATAAGGGGATATAGAAGAAATCTTCCAAAGGTATACCTGCTTCATATCCGATATTTCATATTTAGCATGCTTATGGCATGTTTGTTTTTAATTTGCACAAATTTTGGCTGTTCTTTGAACAAGTCATTCAGGTGAGCAGTAAGGCCCATTGACATCTTGTTCATTCTTGTGTTTATAGATCATAGTGTTCCTGATGAATATTTATGTCCTATAACAAGGGAGATAATGAAGGATCCTGTCATTGCTGAAGGTATGTCATATACTTGTTTAATCAAAGAGATTGGGGTCAAAAGGATAAAGTGTTAGTCCTCAAATAAAAGGTGACTTACTGTTATGAATTCAAATCTGTAGACCATATAGAAAAGTATTTTGCTTGTCTTAAAACTTTACCAGATGACTTTTAATTCTATTTATATACAGTAATCAGACCAAGTGATTTGTAACGTTATTTTGTGACATTGTTTTCAGTATGCTAGCACTATAAAGCCACCATGAACATGCTATATTTTAACAATATTTCACAAAAATACTCACACATAGCATACAATTATGTTTAGATTACACATAGATTTACTATGAAAACTTACGTGCATTAAGCTGTTGATAATGCAGTCCAATGTCACACGTTTGTTGGTTTTTTTTTGTTGTCTTTTTTACCCATTTTGATTGTGACCTACCGCACATAATAAAAAGCATATAAACGTGTACTTATAATGTTTTGTAGTTGTACTTATAATGTTTTGTAGTTTGTACTTATAATGTTTTGTAGTCTGTACTTATAATGTTTTGTAGTCTGTACTTATAATGTTTTGTAGTTTGTACTTATAATGTTTTGTAGTCTGTACTTATAATGTTTTGTAGTCTGTACTTATAATGTTTTGTAGTCTGTACGTATAATGTTTTTGTAGTCTAGTCTGTTTTGTAGTCTGTACTTATAATGTTTTTGTAGTCTGTACTTATAATGTTTTTGTAGTCTGTACTTATAAAGTTTTGTAGTTTGTACTTATAATGTTTTGTAGTCTGTACTTATAATGTTTTGTAGTCTGTACTTATAATGTTTTTTTAGTCTGTACTTATAATGTTTTTAGTCTAGTCTGTTTTGTAGTCTGTACTTATAATGTTTTGTAGTCTGTACTTATAATGTTTTGTAGTCTGTACTTATAATGTTTTTGTAGTCTAGTCTATTTTGTAGTCTGTACTTATAATGTTTTGTAGTCTGTACTTATAATGTTTTGTAGTTTGTACTTATAATGTTTTGTAGTCTGTGCTTATAATGTTTTGTAGTCTGTACTTATAATGTTTTTGTAGTCTGTACTTATAATGTTTTTAGTCTAGTCTGTTTTGTAGTCTGTACTTATAATGTTTTGTAGTCTGTACTTATAATGTTTTGTAGTCTGTACTTATAATGTTTTTGTAGTCTAGTCTATTTTGTAGTCTGTACTTATAATGTTTTGTAGTCTGTACTTATAATGTTTTGTAGTTTGTACTTATAATGTTTTGTAGTCTGTACTTATAATGTTTTGTAGTCTGCTGTACTTATAATGTTTTGTAGTCTGTACTTATAATGTTTTGTAGTCTGTACTTATAATGTTTTGTAGTCTGTACTTATAATGTTTTGTAGTCTGCTGTACTTATAATGTTTTGTAGTCTGTACTTATAATGTTTTGTAGTCTGTGCTTATAATGTTTTGTAGTCTGTAGTTATAATGTTTTTGTAGTCTGTACTTATAATGTTATGTTTTGTAGTCTGTGCTTATAATGTTTTGTAGTCTGTACTTATAATGTTTTTGTAGTCTGTACTTATAATGTTTTGTAGTCTGTACTTATAATGTTTTGTAGTCTGTGCTTATAATGTTTTGTAGTCTGTACTTATAATGTTTTGTAGTCTGTGCTTATAATGTTTTGTAGTCTGTACTTATAATGTTTTTGTAGTCTGTACTTATAATGTTTTGTAGTCTGTTCTTATAATGTTTTGTAGTCTGTACTTATAATGTTATGTTTTGTAGTCTGTGCTTATAATGTTTTGTAGTCTGTACTTATAATGTTTTTGTAGTCTGTACTTATAATGTTATGTTTTGTATTCTGTACTTATAATGTTTTGTAGTCTGTACTTATAATGTTTTGTAGTCTGTACTTATAATGTTTTTGTAGTCTGTACTTATAATGTTTTGTAGTCAGTGAATTATTATTTTTTTATGTGTACCTTGTACCTCTACAGACTGGTGTGTGTACTATGTCACCATTGTATGTGTACCTTGTACCTCTACAGTCTGGTTTGTGTACTATGTCACCATTGTAAGTGTTCCTGATACCTCCACAGTCCAGTGTGTATACTATGTCACTTGTTTGTGTATATATGTTATCTCTGCAGACTGGTCATTTAAATGTGTGTACCTGGTACCTGTACTGGCTAGTATGTGTAATGTTGATTCATGTACCAAGGCTGTAATCCCATTTTATTATACACTTAGGTGTTATATATGCAATACTGTGAAAAATTTATTCTCATTTGTCTAGTTTGCAAATGATAAATTTGAATTTTAATTAATCAACTGTTTTCTATTTATAGATGGTTATACTTATGAAAGATCGGCCATTAAATCATGGATGGACAGTGGTAAAAATAGAAGTCCGATGACAAATAGTATCTTAGCTACAAAACAGTTAACTCCTAACAGAAGTCTTAAAATGTTAATACAGCGATTCAAACAACACTAAAGTTTATCCAAACTCACCGACAAGTGGCAGCTGTAATCAAACATGGATACTTCTAATTGTGACAGATTTCTCTCAAAAAGCAGCTAATAAAATCAAAATCATATTTTCCAAATCAAACTGTTAGTATGGTTCCCTGACCATTATAAAGACAAAGATTTTCAGATTCAAGAGTAATTGACATTATTATTACAGATATTTCTTGAATTGTGAAGTTTGAGTTTTTACTGAAATGTGACCGTGAAGGTGACATCAAACAAAAAATAGGTTGTTTTCCAGTGACAACAGTGTTGAAATTGGGTACAAATCATGGAAACATATCCTATATGAACCAAGATAAACCACACTCACACCTTTTTTTTTTTTTTTTCTTTTTTTTCTTCTTTTCTTTATTATTATTTTGAAAAGAAAGTGCTATGGAAGTTGCTCCAAGAAGATAGTTTAGAAGAAGACCAAAATCCTTATTAAATAAGTCCCTGATTATGATGGAATTTTGGTGCCTTTTAAATTATTAATCCATGTTAAATTTACAAATCTCCTAAGATCATCTTGCAGCAAGATTTTGTTGCAAAGGTAAACAAAAATTGCCGTGCCTGTGGTTCTTGCATGAACTGCAAAATATTTACAATTTCTCGCTTTCTGCACTCAAAACGCAGCTTTAAACAAAACTTTGCAGTATTTGAGACGTGCTTTCAGAATATTTTTGCGGACAAATAAACAAAATAGCGGAAATCCAGCAAAACAGCATCCTTGAAGCAACATGAGATGTACTGTGATTACAGCTACTGTTAAAAAAATTGGATTTTATTGAATGGACGATAAATCCCAATTAAAAGAAATTATTTACTGTATTTATTCATTTTACTGGTGTTTAAATGATAGTCAAGATGTTGTAGTTTTTTACTATATCATGTACTTAATTGAAAAAAAATGTTTAAAACTTCTTTTAGAATGTAACTCTGCCTAAAAATATACATGAACAAGAAAAAAACCGGTGTCATATTTTTATGGTTTGACAATTCACAGTGCATGTTTTTTTTTTCAAGGTCTAGCCTCTACCCAGCCAAATTTTGTTCACATGAATTTCATGTGAAATCCATGTGCAGAAAATTTGCCTAGGTAGATATTTTACTGTTTATAAAGGTGTTTCTTGAAACATACTTGATGGTAAATAATATTGAAAAAATTAACACAAAGTAAAAACTAAATATTCTTTCTCCTTGCCGAGTGTTGGTGGTTTTCACCGTCCCAGAACTGACGGTTTTGATATGTGAAAGAATCTTAATTGGTGTAAAACACTTTGCTTTGGCTCAACCCTTGCAGAGTACAGACCTGTAAAAATGTAATAACTTCAAAGATTTTTGGACTTCTGGATACAATAATTTGGGAATTTGCTTCTCAAATAAAAGAATAAAAAATAAAAGAAAGAAGGAAGGAAGGAAAGAAGTTTTTCTAAAAGGAAATTTTGTATAAGGGATCAAGGAGTTTATGTATCTGTGGCAAATCAGGTTGTATAAGATCTCTATTATTCAGAACTTTGTGATATTTTTATTTAAATTACTGTAGTAATACATGTATATCATAATGATGTAATATATATATAGATATGTGTAGTTAAATGTTATTAATACTAATTGAGCTATTTATTGTGATTCAAGTTATTACAAGATTAATTATCCTTTGAGTAATTTTTTGTCTGGAAATTAATATTTTTAACAAGGTTTCTACAGAAACCAGATTGCAAAATTGTGTGGGCAGAACAGTCGGTCCGGATGATAATTTCTGTAATTTTGATTCAATTTGGACAAATTTCTGTTAAAATACCCTGGTTAAGTTTTATATCCAATATAATCCTTGCATGATTAATTAGTATACATGTATTGCAGTATGATTGGTCGTTTGTTACTGGATAATTATATTGGTTAGATTTTGATAAAACTATGCAAGTAATGTGACATTCATGTATATATCTTTCTTTGATGTAACAAAACTTGCTTTCCAAAAATTTCAGCAATTTTCTTTTAAAAATAAAACTCCTGCGTAAAACTCAAAAAAGTTTTCTTACTGTTAAATAGGACTCGTTAAATGCTATCATACATATTACAGTACTTATTTATTGTTTATGTTTTGTACTATATCATACTAACTGGCGATGTACATGTATATATTACCATTACTTGTTATAATTTGTATTCTTGCTCAAATAAAATATTCACATAAATAATTTGGTTGATATCTTCGTGTTAAAGCATATTCTGAAAGACTATTCCAGTAGTCTGTCTGTTTTCGAGTTATTTGATTGTCAAATAGATCATGGTTTCTTTTAGCAACAACCATTGTTTTGTTTGCCAACAATAGCTGTACAGTGTGTAATTTTACACTTTTTCAGTTAAGACTTCCTTTTATACTTTATTCCTCCCATCCTTAAAATTCTATTTAAAAATTCTTGAAAAATATTTTTCATAGAAATGTTCAGAAATGACAGGATTTCGTCTTCTTAGGCCATTTTATTCCAAATTAAAATTTTAGTGGAGGGTACAAAAGGAACTCCTTCCCCCTCAAAACTAAAACTACACAGAGATGTTCTTTGGTTTAAGCTTGTTAAAGTTTGTGAAGTTACTTGTGACATTCAAGGTCACAGCTTGCTCAAGCTTTCAAACATCTTGTCATGAACCACTTTTACTTTGTATGAATCATCAATGGACAATATGCTACTACGATTCCATCATTTTGACCCTGACCTTCAAGAGTCACATTAATTTTATACAAGAAAATCTTCAGATATTTGTCATGATCTAAAAAGCTTAGAATCTTGAAACAACTGGTGCTACCAAGTTTTGACCTTGACCTTCATTCGATAGTAAAACTTTTTTAACAACACCGTGGGCAGATCCTAGTTCGAGTGTTTGACCATTCTTTAGTCTGTGGTTTTCCTTAGTCACTTACAATATCTTCGGCCACCTCTGAACTTACTAAATCATTTTAAAGGAATCATGACTTGGTAGAAGATCATTACACTCAACTATCTCTGAACTGACTACCTCGATAGTAAAACACCATTATTTCAGTCCACCACCTCTAAACTGACCATCTCAATTATAAGTGAAATAATTGTGATTGGGATGTAACACAACTCCACTTCACCATCTCTGAACTGACGATTTACATTTTAAGTGAAAGAATTGTGACTGGTATGAAATAAAACACAAACATACCAGTCCATGTCCAAATCACAATCCCAAAAGCAAAGTTAACTTTTCAAAGTGGCTAATTCAGTTAAACATGTAAACTTCCAACTGGGAAGTGAGGTCAGGTGCTCCAGAAGGGTCAGCACCTCCTGTCTAGCTAGCTACACCCACCACATGCAAAAACAAATTTGAAAATGAAAGAAACACGTAACAACAATTTCCACCGCACCATCTCTGAAATGACAGCCTCAGTGTATGTTAAAGAATCTGGACCAGGATGAAAAACTTGTAAAACACAGTTGCTCAATTGCACTCTTGTTTTCCCTTTATAAAGTGACCTCTCTTCCAACTGATGATATCGGTGCTTAAATTCAAAACAAGTTAAATATTTAGAATTTATTGTTGCTTTTTAGTATCATATGGTAACAGAGTTAATATTGGCAGTATGATAAATGATTACATAAAACAATAAACAGAAATATAAAATCTATTTGATAACCAACAAAGATGACTGGATAATGTAGATAGATATCTATAAATTTATCATGCTTTCATTTCTTTAACAGCTTACATTCAAATTTCAGTTTTAAAGATCTACACATTTCTAAAAATGTTAAATTTTGAAGCTTACACATTTTCATGTTAAAACTCAAACAGAAATATGAACTACGGTAACTAAAAATTCTACTAGCTGAGGTAACACTGGGTAAAAATGATAATCTACAGATGAAGTGATGATACAGGTGACAATATGGACATTTAAATGCACTTTATATCATTTCACGTAAAAATGTGAAATGAGTAAAATTTCTACCTAATGAGGTAAAATGCAGAAAGTGATTATATAAATTTGCTGTCAATATAGATGGACATGTATATAAATAAAAACAAAGAATATAGAACTATATGACTCTTGATTAAAAACTATGATAAACTACAAACTACTATAACATGTATGTACTATATACATGTGAGTGGCAGTGTTCAATTTGAATAATGACAAAAAAAATATACTCATGAATACTATGTTTCCATAAATTTAAAATTACTAGTAGCCAAATTTAAAAAATTTGTGAAAATATAGTCTTTTATAAAGTATTTTCTCACAAATTTGCTAAAATATGTTACTTTTTGAAAGAAATTCTCAGAAATTAGTAGCCAATGGCGATTTTTGCTACCAACAATGGAAACATAGTGAATAACAAACTGTATGAATATTTTGGCAGTGTTGAATACAATGTTTTGATACAAGACAATGAAATCAGTTCCATTAATAAGTACAGAAAACTCATCTAAGTGTTTGAGACAACCAATTGATAGCTATGTCATAAATGTATGTTTTCTCAAATTACACAATATTAGTATATTACATATACACTATTATACATTAGTTGACAGTAATAATTTTAATAATGACAAAATAAAAATGCAGAAAAAAATAACAATATGAAGTATTCCGGCAGTGTTTGTATAGCGTTGTTGTCAATATGAATGCAAAAACTTTGCAAGCAAGTAACACACACGTAACATACGTGTGTTATAACTGGTTTGACTTGCAAAGATTTTGCATTCATATTGACAATGAGCATCATTTTAAAACAGTTCAATTGTGCTTATCTATAGGCAACCAAGGCTTCATTTTAACTTTTGAGGTGAAAAGTTTTCTTAATGTCAATAAATGATTACTCTATGGATAGCACTATAAATCTATGTATACTAATGATATTTACATAATGAATGAAAACATTTGTCTTTATGTAACTATGGAGATGGGATATTTATTTACAATATGAGAGTAATCAATGCAAATCTGAGATTGTACACAGATAAAATTAAACTGTAAAGACCTGATGTGAATGATAGTCCTACTGTAATAAAGTGAAAATTAAGATAAAGCAAAATTGAAAATGTCTGTCGTGCAAGTAAAAACTATAATTGGATCAAATGAAAATGACTACAGGGCAGGTAAAAATATGACAGGACTGAATGAAAATGATTATGAGGAAAGTAAAATAATGAGTAGACTGATTGAAAATGACTATGGGACAATTAAAAACAATGATGTGACCATATGTATATGATTATGGGGCAAAAATAATGATGACCAAATGAAAATGACCATGTTGTAAGTGAAAATAATGACTGAATCAAATAAAAATGACCATGTTGTAAGTGAAAATAATGACTGAATCAAATAAAAATGACCATGGGGCAAGTGAAAATAATGAGTAGACTGATTGAAAATAACCACAGAGAAGTAAAATTAATGAGTAGGCTGATTGAAAATGACCAATGAGCAAATAAAAATAATGACTGAACCAAATCAAAATGTCTATGGAACAAGTAAAATACAGATAACCTTCACAACAAGACAAGTAAAAATTTGGTTAAAACTGTTGAATTAGGCAGTTAGACTGCCTTGACTAATCCTCAAATGTACATCTTAAATAATGTTTTACACATCCAATTTTAGTTAGCTGGTAAATGAAACTGCATCAAAATACATGTAAATGGCAGTTGTGTTTTCACACCATTTAAAACTGAGCAATCTTCATAACATAAAAGTGAGAAAAACCACAATAATTAAATGTTTTATCAGGAAAAAAGGCTTGATGAAAAAGAAATATGGTGTAGGGAATTTTACAACATAAATGTTAACATTTTGGTTAAAAAAAACAATCACCCTTCAGAAGCCGTTTTCACTATATCAAAAAATTTCGTAAACAAAAAATACCTGAAAATATTACCTTGTTAGAAATGTAAAAGAATTTTTAAGGCTAGTACTTTCAAAATTTTAAGTTAATTTCAACAAAAATGTTTTTCTTTCCCTATTTCTAGGTACAAATACTTTGTTTAGTCTAGCATATTCTAATCAGCCAATAAAATGCGTACATAATAATTTCCTGATTTTCGAAAATAAGTAAAAATTTAAAATCAATTAATATTATCAACTATATAACCATAAATAAACCAGATAAAACCAACATGAAATAAGTTATTAAAGTTTAAATCTTGTTCTCTAGCAGATACAGTTTATCGGTAGATTTTTTTAAATTGCACTTGTAAAAACATGAAATTTATCAGCAAGATCAATTTGATATACTGTGAATCCTGTTATAGCAGTTACCTACATAAAGAGACTTTTTAATTATAATTAATGGTTTAAGGTCTTTTTTTCATATTAAGCACAGAAAAAACTACCGAAATAAAATTAACATTTCTTAGTTCAAATGGGTGGCTTTTATATAGCTTTTACTATACATGTGTATCTAGTCAAGTTTATTTTTTTCTTGTCCAATTACTGAAATTTTACTTGATTTTAAAGAAATAAATTTCAACACACTTGAAAAATTTCCAATTAATATTTTATCCCAAAAGAAAACTACCTAACTACCTTGTCAATTCATTTTTTTCTGAAACATTTTTTTTACACAAGTTTCTACAAAAACACATGCATTCATACATTTATTGTTCCAGTAAATATGGAGTGACCTAACCAACAGGTTTAGATTTTCTAATGTGTTAAATGTTCATGTATCTTATTTTCCCTGCAAGTTATAGTAAAAATATCTGTACCAACAAGCACCTTATATGGTATATTACATGTTCATTATTCTCAAAATGCTAAATCCTACAGGCAGAATTCGTCTAGTTAAATAAGAACAAGTCTTATGTACCATTCTTGGTTTTTGATTCAGTTATTTGGTATTTAGTGGTTTAGAGGTATCCGTCTCCGACTGTAATGCCATTTTTTCACCCCCTTCTTCATCAATGACCTTGAAGACTCCCTGAACTTCCTTCTTTACTTTATTCTTAGATTTCTTCCTCGGATTCACTGAAAATAGATAACATGTATAGAACTGATGAATAGAATCTTACAATCCATATGCGAGTGGGTTAATTACATCATAAGTCACAACAACAGCATTTCAAAGAATCATTCGGAGCAAGTTCAAAGAAGATTGGGCTAGAATTGTGGCCCCTAGATAAATGGTAAACAAGATATTTCTCGATTTGACATAGTGATATATTCAAGATTTATACGACATATATACATGTACATATGTATATAACATGACCTTACTTTTGTGGAGAAAATCATACAAGTTTGCTGGAAAAATTGTTGCTTTAAAAGACGGTAAATAATGAAATGTTGACGTAAACAATAAAATGTTGACATGTTGACTGACAGCTCAAAATGTGCCCAGTTAAGTTTAATATAAAGTCTGAGTAATGTTATTTACAAGTTGTACCTTTTTCTGTTCCAGAAGTTTTACTCCAGATATCGTACAGGTCAGATCTATCTAGTAATCGTTCTAAATCTTCCTTACTGACCACACTTCTGTCTCCCTTCATAGCTTGTTTGTAATCTGTCGATTTCAATAAGTCTAGTAACTCCTGAGGACTCAAAGGTTTCAAACTTGTGTTGAAATTCTGCATACCACTTTTGAATTTCCCTAAAATACATACATGTAAAAACAAAAGGTAAAAAATGCTACATGTTATGAATGTTATGAATTATAAGTTTATCAATAAACTATAGTTTGCATACACAGTCAGTATGGTGACACACACACACACACACACACACACACACACACACACACACACACACACACAAAAATAAAAAACAAAAAACACCAGGTATTTTGTGACTCACAAAATGTGCTGACAACAATCCGTGTCATTACATGCATTCCTGCCAATTATTCGGCATCACTGATTTTACATTGGCTGTGAATTTTCAACTAATTTTGCAATTAACCAGATATGGATGGATCTTTCATTCTGTGAGATAGTGATTTAAGCCACATCAGCATTATTGCAGCTTTTAACAGCTAGAAAAATGTAAGAGGCAATATTATCATAAAACACCAAATTAATGTAAAAATTAAAATTTTTAAATGAAACAAGAATAGAACTCCTGGGTCCCCCGCCGGTCAAGCAGTATACTAGTATACTGTATATGAAATTGCAATATTTTCAAACATTCAGGGCTGTTCCAGAATTAAATGTGTGGGGAGGTTGGGGGGAACATTTTTTTACCCCCACCACCCATTTTTTTTTTCTATTTTTCCTGTCGCAAATATATCCAAAATACTACAATCTAAAATCAAACAAATACCTATTAACATATATAAGTTTATCTAAAATGTACGAGACAATATCACTGTACAATTTTTGTTTAAAAATCATATTCAAGTTTCATACTCTGGTTTACATACTGTATAAAATCACATACCTTATTGCAGAGATATACATGTAAGAAAATGGTCAGAATAGGGGACAGGAAAAACACAAGATGATGCTTCGTCATTTGTTGTCAATATCTGGTCAAGAGTGTTCCCATGAAAATGAGTTGCCTGATTGTAGGCATGAGAGCACTTTCAAGGTCAATTTTTGATATAATGAAGTAATTATTGTGGTCAAAGTCCCATAACTCCAACAAAAAGTATAGACCAAAGCTGATTTTTGAACTTGACCAAAGTATTAGTGGTATAAACATTTGGTATAAATTTAATGAAAATCCATCAAAATTTGTAGGCATGAGAGTGCTTACAAGGTCACAAAGTCCCATAACTCCAACAAAAAGTATCGACCAATGCTGATTTTCGAACTTGACCAAGGTAATAGTGGTATAAACATTTGGTATAAATTTAATGAAAATCCGTCAAAATTTGTAGGCATGAGAACGCTTACCAAAAAGTGTGATGGACGGAAACACGGACGCACGGAATTTCTATGTCCCTGCTCCGCGTTGCGGCGGGGGACAAAAAATATCACATGCAAGTTATACATTGTTACACTTGAGAATATATAATACAACAATTAAGTTGTATTATATTAATTTAGGTTTGAACCCTGACCTCCCACATAAGAAATGAGCACTCTACCAACTGAGCTACCATAGTGGTAACATCATAAGTAGTACCTTGATGTATAATCATTTTTTCTAACTTTCGTTTGGCAGCAGCCCTCTCTACTATTCTCTGATCAATGGTGTTAGCAGTGACGAATCTATAAACAACAACAGGTTTTGTCTGGCCGATTCTGTGACATCTATCCTGAGCTTGTAAATCACTCTGGGGATTCTGACACAATAAAATATTTAAAATATATAAAACAAAATCTATAAAACACAAGACCAATCTATCTTGTAAAATTTAAATCTTGAACTGTCAACTAAGTGATTGCAGCATTTTCTGTAAACACTTCAAACTTTATCTGTCTCAAACTTCACCACCACTCTCAGCAGCAATACTTGCCAAGCTTTAAGGTGCAAGAAACATACAAATACATTTTTTGATTCTACATGTTTTTTCCTTCAAACATCAATGTTCCACATAATGGTGAATAAATGCCCATTACATGTACACATGTATGTTCAAATACAGATTCATTTTTCAATATAATACTGTCTTACTTTTAATTTAGTAAAAGCATCAGCTTTAATGCAGTGTTTTTACTGACTATAATAAATTTTCTCTCTTTCTCAACACATCTTTAAAATTTAACTCAATCCCAAATTTTTTTTAAATTTAAGTTACAACACATATATATAAAAGACATTCAAAAATTTCAACTGACATAGGTTCCTTGCATAGTTCTTAAAAATCCATTATGTCTTTCAAGTTATGTAGTGGATACAGAAACCCTAAATTTTTGTTTCCTGCATGCATCTGTAAATAGGCCGAATTTTGCAAAAATCTTACTTAAAATTTCAACATGGTATGTTTTATTCAGGTTCCTTAAAACTGTCTATAAAAATCATTATTTTACCGTTTTTAAATTCTCTATTTTCTGGGCCCCTCATAAAATTATAATCAAAATAAGGAGACATAACATACCCAGTCACTATCGTAGATGATGACTGTATCAGCTCCCGTCAGGTTAATACCAAGTCCACCAGCTCTTGTACTTAACAAGAACATAAACAATTCTGGATCAGAGTTAAAACTGGACATCTGTAATACAAACACAATATTTCATAAGTTTAACTTCATATAACATGATGTAAGATCTACTTTAATCATCCATTCACTCTTTTATTTAAAAGACAGTAGATTCCACATATTTGCATATCACATAATTGCATTTTGTCCCAAAACAGAGTTAAAACAGACCATTACTTGCATACATACATATATGTATACTTTTTAAGTTGATAAAAAGCTCAATTAAGTCAATAAAAAGCTCAACAGACCTTACGTTATTTGTTGTAAAAAATTTTCGACTATAAATAAAGATTTATTATATATTACTATATTATATACTTAATAGAAAGATTTCAGTAATTAGCAGAAAAAATATGAGAAGATTTTACACCACAGTGAAGATTTTTTTACTTAAAATGAAGTGGTCCTTTCTCCGATATATAAGAGGAAACTGAAACTTGAAGTAATCCAACTGAAAAACTTCACAAATTATAATCTATTAATGACATCCAATATAATAATGCCCATTTAAGTTCTAGTTCACATTTTCGAAGGTACAACTATAGGTACTATAAAAAAAGATCATCTCTAAAATCTTAGTCCAACTATCATCCCTGCAAGAATGTCCTCATCTCTATGCCAACCTTGATAAGTTGTGTGAGAGTTGTTACAGACTTACCGATTCCTGTCGATCCTCTACAGAACAGCTACCATCCAACCTACAATATTTGTACTGTCTAAGGTAACAGAAGTCCTCTATAATATCTAACATCTTTGTCATCTGTGAAAACAGCAACACCTGTTACAATGTATATAATGTATGTATTAAAACACAATGTTCAATAATAGGTGCAACTTGTACAAGAATTGGTCATAATGAACACATCAGAGTGGATTGGTTGGATGTTGTTTTACATCACATCAGTATTTTTTAAGCTATATGTGATGAGACAATTTTAAATAATCATAAGAACATTAATTTAAAGTTGCAATGTGCAAGTGTTTCTGATCTGTATTGTACTAGTGCACATTAACAGTGACGTACACTCCCCCGCAATTTGCATATACATGTAAACTTTGCTCCACTGAGTCAATTATACTGGTACCCTGACAACCAGCAAATGCCTACAAAAAGTAGTCCTGTGGTAAAAATTTGATCAGCTATAGCTTACATTCTAGTCAAAGTTTATATTTGAATGTTGGTCATTCCGAAAGTACGTAAAGATTCTGCAACCTATGGTAAGAAAGCTAGTACTAGGGTCTATGTACATGTAAAGTGGGAATCCAACCTGGGCAGCAACTGGCATTGTGATTCATAAGCCAGCTAAAACATTTAAGTTGACAAGACAACATACATGTAAACGAATCTTGATGACCTACTCCTCTCTCTCTCTCTCTCTCTCTCTCTCTTACCTTGTGTCCCCCGGCTTTCAGCTCCTTACACATCTTATCTAATAACAACATCTTTCCACATGACTTAATAACATCCTCATCAATCTTATAATCACCCGATTCTGTAAGCGGATATTCCAGCAGGTAGGGATGGTTACAACATTTACGTAACTGCATCATAACATTTTGAAGTTTCACAGTAACTTGAGATTTTTTCACTTTTTCTTCTTTGGTACTACAAAAAAGTTTATATTGTCCTGAATATCAACTAGATAAATGTACATTTCAGTTACGATTGATATCCATTCCAGGGCTTATTTTGACTTTCTGACAATGTGATGACCTGGCCCCAGTTTCACATTCATTCACTCAATTGAGTGTACACTTGGCTCAAATCAGGGAATATTTCAATGTCAATTTTTAAGACATTACACAGGTAAAATTGAGTATCTAATGTTATATCTAAATTGTTTAGTGTAGTTTTTGTTGAATAAAACAAAATATTGCCTCATAAAACTTAATTTTTTAAAAATATTGATGAGAGAAAAGTGGGAATATTTGAGTTGAGTGTACACTCATTTGAGTGAATGATTGTGAAACTGGGGCATGAGCCATAATATTGGGAGTTTCCTACCAGGTATCCAAGCAAATTGGAATTTCAAAATAAAAGGCACGCTATGTTACATAAAGAAATGCATTTCTGTATGATCCCAAGTGTTAATTACAAAATGTAATGTACATGTAATTTAACAGAAGAATCAGATACTACTTGTACGTACATACAGTCGACTCTCGTTAATTCGAAATCAGTTAAATCAAAATTTCGCTTAAATCGAAATGATACAAACGGTCCCATCAGATCTTTATGTATTTCTATGCAAATTTGTGTGTTTAAATCGAAATACCGAAATTCGAAATTTTGCTTAATTAGAAGTAAATTTTCAGTCCAGTTTACAAAATATAATGAAAATTCCTACGTTTAAATCGAAATATACTTGCCTTGTTTATCATAGTTTGGATTTGTTTATACAACAATTGAAACTAAGCGGTAAAATAAAAACAATTACATGTACAAAAAAATATTTTATCCTAAAAATATTTATTTTTACCTGAAATAATTAATTTGTCTTTTGTTTAAGAAGTGTTTATAGTAACAGAGTGGCAGTTTACTTTGAAGATTCAATTCCGACTCAAAAAACACATGAAAAAGGAAGTCCGTATCCCATGTTATTTTCACAATTTTCTCTTCCAGTCAGGTCATAGTAAACTGTATGTCAGTAAAAGGAAAAATTTCATTGGTGTAAAATGAAAAAGTGGGCGGATCCGCTACTTCCACAGTCATACCCAACGCTAATCGCCATGCTTAAACTTAATTGACCTGTCGAGCCAAATGGTATACACCATTCAGCTAAGGTGACATGGCAAGCCATAATTTTAATAACCACAAAGGTCGGACGCTAAGGATTACAGAGGAAGAAGTTATGATTATGAATAAAAGAAAATTTAACTGAGCCTCAGCCGAAGATTGTCAGTGTTTAACAAATTTCAATGGAACCTTATAGCTTCGGGTAAAATTTCCGATTTACTTGTTTTATTGTTAAAAAAAACTTTAGATTATTGAGCTTTACATTAACATAGAAAAATTTAAAATCATTTTTAATTTTTACTGTTTAATTTTATCTTAATCTTCCATTTTCAATGTCAATTGTAAGCATTATAATACGTAACAGCATATACTATTAGAGTTATCTCCTGTTTCTGATCATTAGTGATCAAAACGTTTAATTCGAAATTTGGATAAATCGAAATTTTTTATCTGACCCCTTCAATTTTGAATTAACGAGAGTCAACTGTAAATAAATTTAACTACAATGTACATGTACATGTATATGCACTTATAATTTAGGACAATTATGTCATAAGATGCAAGAAAAGGATGACCAGTGAAAAAATAATAAGATTGGGGAAATAAGAATGTGCTAATATTTGAGTCTGTATTTTAAAATACTGTCACAACAAATGTCATTGTTATCCTTGCTTTTTGAATTCTAATGAAATAGAAGCGTTTTAAAAAGTAGCACATGACAATAATAAATAAGTGCAATTTTTTTTAAAAGATCCTTTGATTCATTCTTAAGGTATCATTAGGGAACTCTCACAGAACAACACATCTGGAAACTCCCGAGGAGGAGAGACACCAGTAAATGAAATGGAGGAGGTAATTAAATATAATTGACTTCTACCTGTCAGGTTTACTGCTTTCTTGGTTATCAATAATGGCCTGTATCCAAGATTCCAATTCTTCCTCTTCTTTCTTCTTGTTCTTTACTTTTTCAGGTGATAAGAGATCTTTTTCTGTCTCCACCATTAAATTATAATTTACTTTCTTTTTAGCTGACCTACGTGATGGTCTTCCTTTCTGGTTAACTTCAACTTCAACTTCTTTACCATACTAACATGGAATACAATATTATCACTAAGCAATAAAGTCCAAACAGATTGATTGATTGATTTAATGGCGTTTTACATCCCAGTCAAGAATATTTAACTTAAATTGAGACATCACCAGCTGTAGGTGAAGTGGTGTGCATGGAGGGTTTTTAATGGTGCTTTGCCTGCCGTGACAAGGGTCATTGTTACTTAAGGTCTCATCATAAAGACCTTGTGGCTTTTATTTCTGAATGCCAAGTAAAAGTTCAAACAGATTCAATGTATTGAAATGTTAGTTTACAATTGATTAGTTGAGTGTTATTTTACATCACATCAGTAATTTTTTTAACTGTTCATAACAAACAATTTTTATAACATCAAGGATTAGTCTTTTAACAATTTATGTGGTTTGCTAGTGTGCAAGTGTTTCTAATCTGTATAGTACTGGTATATAACTGGTATACACATTTAAGTGCTAGTAAATTCACTTGTAATGTCGCTGATAAATAACAGACTGCCCAGTCCATTATCAGCCAGTTCAAGAAAAAAATCCTATTTGCAGTTGACCAGGATCAAACCAACATCAGTGAGAAGCCTTGGTATTGAAGGCTATCAAAATTCATTATAATTAAGTAGGACTTGTAATTCATCATTTGGTATTGACACATGTTAAGCTTTTGATTCAGCAACAACCACCTGCTGCAGGTTAAGTTCGTTGACCTGGTACAGTTTTTAAGAACAATTAGCCTTGCTAGCATGTCCTCTTGATAGCTCTATAAATACTTAATGTTTTTTTTTTTTTTTTTTTTTTTTTTTTTTTTTTTTTTTTTTTTTTTATAATAAAGATACATTGAAATTAATTTGGACACTAGTTTTGAAGATGGATTACTTTGAAAATACTTTCCTCTCTTTTATCTTTATCACACCACACCTGTTATTCTAACAACAGATTAAAAAGTTTAAAAAGGAGGGGTGTTCATGTCCTGATTCACGCTTTATTTCACTCATTGACTTGATGCAGTTCAAGTTATACTGATTGGTATTATATACTACTTCAGATACTGTATATACTCACATTTTTTTCTTCAATGACTTTCAGGATACTTTTATCTACTGTAGCTTGATAGAAGTCCTGTTGGAGTTTTGTTAGTGGCGCATAAACAAGAATTTCTTTTTTAGGTGGTATTTTCAAATCTACATCAGCTTTCAAACGTCTCAGCATAAAAGGAGTCAAAATCTGTAAAATACAGAATCATATTTTGTATAAGTAGGATATAATTGTTAGTATGACTATGAAGTTACATGCAGACCTTAAACCTGTTCAAAAGACTAGTCACTTTCCAGTGTGCTCACACATACAATTTTTATGTCTATTAAACAATGCAAGCAATCATATTAAATCAGTCATCATGATCATCCAGATGCTTTAAAAATAACCTCCCTTAGATTTGGACATGGACACTTGACTGGAGAAAAAATGTCAAAATATAAATTAAATACGGCAATTGAACAGAAGTTCTATCATTGAAATCCCTTCTAGAAAGATACCATACACTTGCAATGAAATATACATTAAAATGCATGTTGGTTTCATAATTTATTAAAACATTTCTGATAAACTTTGTACAAGGGACACCATCTTAATCTAAGGCGAACAACCATACGATAGTGAAAGCAGGCGCATGCATGTGCTTTGGTGAAAAATCATTTCTGAACAGCTTGCTAGCCAAAGTGAAAGTGTATGTATGCTGTCTTAAACAGGTCTCTTAATTTCACCATTCTTATCCAGAAGAAGTGACGTTTATTATGGAAGTTAGACAAAAAATATGAATTACATGTATGCTCAAGTCCAAACTGCTTTAAACATGTACAGGTAAAAGTTGGAGAGTGCAACATTTACTGAATGCCTAATTTCATGTTCGATCATTGGTGTTAATTAATGGGATCAACCAAATCTTCAAAAAGGCTTTTTAAAAAACAATCTCAATGTTATTTAATGTGATCAACCAAATCTTCAAATAGGCTTTTTAAAAAACAATCTCAACATGCTTAAAATCCAGAAGTAGCAAAGTATGCAATACATTCTTTATTATTTATTTTTAGATGTAACTGAACAAACTACATCACATAAAGACGAGCATATAAAATGGACTTTTTTTTGTTAACATAACTAAATAATCTATTCAACAGTTAAGCTTTATCAACATACAGGTGGATGTATGTTTTTTACCAGAATATGTTCCATCATAGTGGGACATACAAAGAATTGACTTTTTGGTTAGTTTAAGAAGACAATTCTACCTGATGTAACATGGATAAGATATTTTTCTGTTGTTCAGCAGCAATAATTTTTTCATCAGCTCCTTCACTGGTAATGTGTTCAACATCAAGCCAAGCTTCAAAACTACAACAAATAATAAATATGACCTGTATAATACAAGAACTGTATTCTTTCTTTGGTAGATGTGGTCTACAAAGTACTGTTGGATTTTACATTAGGCAAATATTGTGCTGGAACCATTATAAATCATGAAATGTTTCCATTGATTTGAGTTTTTCAGTTAACTTCAATTGGGACACAAATGTTAACTTGCTACTATTTTTAGACATAATTGATTCTTTTATCCTAGTACCAACTGTCATGTGACAACTAAAAAGCCAAATAAGAATTGTGTATGTTAAACTGGCTGTATTCACCACACAATTTGGCTCCAGTTGGCCTAGTTTCTACAAAGATTTTCAAATTTATTTATTTTTATTTTTATTATTTTTTTGCTAAACCTTTAAACCTACATTAAGTTTTTCAATTTTCAGAATTTTTTTGGATTTTCAAAAAATATATTTTTTAAAAAAAAAGGTGTTACAAAGTCACAAATGACAAATTTAATGAAATTCTGTGTTAAATTTATCATATTTCACCGTTTTGCAAGTTTTAACCGGGTTTTTTATGACGTAACCATCTTCTAAAATTACATCTCACAGGCTGCTTCTCACTGGGAAATTAATGTTATTTCTGTATTTATTCAAGCTTTTATCGCTGAACCAAATATAAGATTGTTCATTACTAACATCATTAATTAGATCAGCACTATTTTAATTTTTTCCTAGGAAAACTTAATACAACTTTAAACTACTCTTAGTGGTAAAAGGTTTGTAAAAAATCAGTTACTAAAAATGGCTATACATCCTCTCCCTATACAACAAATTTTAACAAAATTAGTTTATAATGGCTATTAACCGTTTCCTTCTTTATGTCATTTTTCATGACAGGAGTTGGATTTGTGAAAACTTAATGTGCTCTGCCAAATTGGGTTCAAATTGGCCCTAAAGTTTTAAAGAAGATTGAAATTTATTAATGTATGTAGACATACACTCCACAATGCCATTTTCAGACATTCCTTCAATACAATCTAACCACACATTTCATTCTGAATCTTACCTGCCCAGATCATCAAATATTTCTGGTAATAAGAAGTTAAGAAGGGACCATAACTCTGTCAGATTGTTTTGTAATGGTGTACCAGTCAAGAGAAGTCTGTGTGTGTTTCTATACAACCGCAACTCTCTGTAAAAAATCAATTTATACACTTTTTGGTATTTTTTAAAAATGATATTTAGTATATTTGAAATTACATGATAAATTATGTTCACTCACTGAACATAATGGATGTTGAAAATATATATGATACAATTATAATCGTTTCAAACCAAGATTGTGTGCGAAATTACTGTGGGCTCGATGGCCCAAGGCTATTAACTTTTTGCTCGGGTCACCAACTTCATAGAGTTCCAAGTCCGGTTGGCTCTTTCGTTTAACCAGTGGTTCTGCAATAGCAGGTGGATGTTTCCTCAAGATGTCTGACTCGTGGTAATTTTTTACAGTATAATAAGAAATCTAAATTAATGAACAATACTTTACACTAGTACAAATGTGAGACTACAGACATTATAGCAAAAGACACAACAATACATACAGTATAGTTAATATGAGGTTTAATTGGCAAAATTAAAGACATGCAAACTTCCATATTTCAGGGCCATTTTCATTTGGGCTACCAATTTTTAAAAGTTAAGGACCCTGTTGACCATCATGTCTTTCTAACTAATTTAATACACTGAACCCAGAGTACATGTTATTGAAGGATAACTGTTGCACCAAACATTTACTTTTCGATCATTCAGATAGATGGACAAACAGAGACATAGTGGGGAGACTTCTAGACCCTATTTCATGTATCAACCATTTGGAGTGGAGTGGAGTAATGGTGTTTTACGCCCTAGTCAAGATTCTTTCACTTATTTCGAGGTGGTCAGTTTTGGGTTGGTGGAGGAAACAGGAGTGCCCTGAGAAAACCAAGAACCTTCGGCAAGCGAACTGACAAACTTTCTTACATTAGGATCTGTCCCGAGTGGGATTCGAATCTAGGTGGTGAGAGGCACTGTGATCCATAAGCGCGCGCTTTAGACCACTCGGCCACCAAGGCCCCCATCAACCATGCAAGTAATAAGACTTTTACATGTATACAAGAAATTTTAAAACTATATCAATCATTAACTTATCACCGTCACTCCACAAAAGCTAAGGATGCCATCCAAGTGTTAATTAAAGTATATCAATTTACCTGATCAGTCGACAATGAGTATTTTTGATCCTGTGTCCTTCATCTACTATCAAATACTTCCATTCAAAGTTCTGCATGACTTTCCTATCTCTCATAGTAATCTCATACGACGTAATCACAACAGGTCGAACTTCAAGCCCCTTACGTACAGGATGGAATCGTCGCATCTTCATACGTAATCTAGGACGCTCGTCTTTGTCACCGTGATACAGAACTATAGGCACCTAAATAAAAAACAATATTATTTAACAACCGTTTCCTTCAAAACTTTTAAAATAGATAAACTTACACTCAATTTTGACCAACAGAATGATGGTCAAGCCCAGAAAGGCGCTGATGCTGTGTATCAGGTTTTAGGAAATCTAGAGTTTTTGGTCCCTAGATATTTAAAGTTTTACTATTTAAGGCATATATGACATCCAGCTTAACTAGATTCGTGCTCTATTGCTGTGTATGAAGTTAACCTTGAAGATTCTTCAGTTTTAGACAAGTAGATGTTACTTATACACTACTAAAGGTTTAATTGTTTACAGTCACTGTAAAAATGAAAATGAAAAAAACGTCTCAGTCAACCAACTCAGCAGATTTGAAATAGCTATGGCTAGGAAACATCCATGTTTCATTGTTATTAATATACTTATTTCTGTTTAATTTGTTAAAGTTTACAGTCTATGAGGCAATAGTTCACATTGGGTATTATCTCAGGGTAGCTAACATTAGATGTAAGCTTTAACAATGTTTTACCTTAGGGGCAAATCTTCTGAATTCAGAGCACCAATTAGGCAATGTTGATAATGGAGCACAGATAAGAAACGGGCCTGGTACTCCCATGGATACTAAATGTGAAATCATTGCTATACACTGTACTGTTTTACCCAAGCCCATCTCATCAGCTAGAATTCCATTTACACCATTTTCATACAACATCTGTGGAAAAATAGAAAGAAAACAAGCCATTATTATACAACATCTGCAAAAAGAAAACAAGCCATTCTCATGTTACATCTGCAAAAAGAAAATAAGCCATTGGCATATTTAATCTACAAACAAGTTATTCCAATATACATGTATTAGTAAAATGAAAATTTTTCTTGTAATTTGCAGCATGATCTTTCTTATGGCTGCCACTTTTCTAAGACATGCATATAATCGTCATCATTTTGCTTTTTTGAGAAAAAAATTGTATTAGAAAGCAGTGATGTTAGAAATCCTAGATTTAGAATGACAAATTATTTGTTATATCCATTTCTTGTCAAATACAATTTGAAGGTGAAGTATTGTAATTTAAGTTACACTTAACTATAAATGTTTGAAGCACTTTCCTACATTGAAATTTAGGAACTAAATGTAAATTTTTTTCTGCGATAAATGACGTAACTGCCTTACCTTTAACCAAGTGTAACCGTCAGACTGATACGGTCTTAATTTACCCCCAGTAAATAACACTGGCTGAACAACCATAGACCCTTCCTGTAAAACAAAATTGATAACTCGTAAAAACATCAAAATTAGTTTTATCAGAGCACCTGACCTCACTTCGACAGCAGAAGTTCATGCATTAATTCTATTTTTCTTTTGCGATTTTGGTATGAACATGGACTGAAATGTTTAAATCTGATTTTACTTCTATTGTGACCTAGAGATTCAACTCCATTTAAGACCATGATTTGGAATGGTTTTCCTAAAGCAGTATTACTAACAAGAAGATAATTTAAAACAACAGATGTGATCTGAAGAAAGTTTATTAAGAATTTGATAAAGAATTCATTCAATGTGAAATGCCAGGAATTTTCTTGGCCGGTTACACATTTCAACATAGAGGAAACCTTCTCAATACTAAAAAGCTTTAATTTATCAAGATTTTAATGATTCAAGTTCCTAAAACACTCTAACAACTTGAGAAAAAGGTTATTCAATATAAACTGGTAAATGTAAAAGTGACTTTACATGATTAACAAGTAATGCTTTGCAAGAAACTGCTGTAAGATTGAAAAATTCTAGGCAAGAAACTACTGAAAGATTAGAAGTTTTAGTGGAATTTTTTTTCCATTCCCAGATTACTGAAAAAAAAGGATTCTGTCAATAGGTTTCCTAAATCTCATTCCAAAATCCATTTTCATATCAACCAGAAAATTTGCTATTCTTTTTTTTTGTAGTTGTGAATCAATAAAATTACTTCTGCAATAAAGCAGTTACAGCGTTTTGGCTATTATCGAGTAGAACAAGAGAAGTCATCGAGTTTTACTCTCAAGTAAAGGTTCTTTTACTAATTTTGAGTCCAGCAGTTCATGGATGGTAGAGGAAACCAGAACGCCCAAATAGCTAAGAAACGAAATTTTTACACTGCATGTCAAGAGTAGGGAACTAACCTAGAAGATGAGAGGGACTGCACAGTTAAGATCAATCGTTCTGTTTAGCTTACTCAACTGATTGCCCAAATAACTGATAAATGATTAAGTGGGTTTAACTGTTCATGTACATTACTCATAAAAAATAAATAAGTCAATTCTAATACACTTACATTATTTACGCCCACATCTTGTAAATTATCTTCCTCCATTTTCTGAGCAGCCTCGCTGCTTTCATCCACTCCCTCCGCGTTACATCCATCCATTTTCTTTGCCGCCACTTCACCATTTTTAATCTCCTCAGCATTATTTTCTGATTTTTTGTTTTCCTTATTTTCTTCTGTATTATTTATTGTATCCAAGGAAGATTTGGCAATCACTTTATCATTACTGTCATTTATATCACAGTTTAAGCTACCAGTTTTGGTATCACAGGAATTTTCTTCTTTATCAGCTGACTTGCCACTTCCATCTTCTACTTTCTGCTTCTTACCTACAGGCTGGAATAAAAAATTTATACATGAATTACAATCTTAGTTGTACCATTTTCCAATTACTGCTTCTAACCTTCAGATCGATTCAACAATTCACAAGTGAACTTTTATTCTTTGTGTTACCTATTATATGATACAGAAATATCAGAAGTAAATAAAAAATTCATAAGCAATTTAGTTAATAGAAAATTCATGACTTAGTTTCTGTTTTTTAACTGAAGGCTAGAAAATTTATGAGAATCTTAGTTTACAGTCTACAACAAAATATTGTAATTAAATCATTGATTAACTACATGGTTGTAAATTATAATAAGATAACTAACTTCAGTTTTCATAATTTAAGATAGTATCTGACGGTGAATAACAAATTCTGGAACATAGCACTGCAATACTGATCTACAGTAAAGATGCTATGTCTGATGATCTTCAATTACCAATGTTCCTAAAAATTGTTAAATATTTTAAACATTAAGAATTTACCATAACCACTCAAACATGAAGAGTTGACAACCGATCACAAACATGAAGAGTTAACAACCAATCAGAAACATGAAGAGTTGACAACCGATCACAAACATGAAGATTAACATCCAATCACAAACATGAAGAGTTAACAACCAATCACAAACATGAAGGCTTAACAACCAATCACAAACATGAAGGCTTAACAACCAATCACAAACATGAAGAGTTTACAAAAGCCAATCACAAACATGAAGAGTAAACAACCAATCACAAACAGGAAGACTTAACAACCAATCACAAACATGAAAGCTTAACAAAAAATCACATACATGAAGAGTAAACAACCAATCACAAACACGAAGACTTAACAACCAATCACAAACATGAAGGCTTAACAACCAATCACAAACATGAAGGCTTAACAACCAATCACAAGCATTGAGACTTAACAACCAATCACAAACATGAAGAGTTAACAACCAATCACAAACATGAAAAGTTGACAACAAATCACATACATGAGGAGTTAACAACCAATCACAAGCATGAAGACTTAACAACCAAACACAAGCATGAAGAGTTAACAATAAATCACTAACATGAAAGAACAACCAATCACAAACATCAAGACTTAACAACCAATCACAAACATGAAGAGTTAACAACCAATCACAAACATGAAGAGTTGACAACAAATCACATACATGAGGAGTTAACAACCAATCACAAGCATGAAGACTTAACAACCAAACACAAGCATGAAGAGTTAACAATAAATCACTAACATGAAAGAACAACCAATCACAAACATCAAGAGTTAACAACCAATCACTAACATAAAGAGTTAACAACAAATCACATACATGAAGAGTTAACAACAAATCATACCAATCAACCAATCACAAACATGAAAAGTTAACAACCAATCACAAACAACCAATCACATACATGTACATGAAGAGTTGACAAAAACCAATCACAAACATGAAAAGTTTACAACCAATCACATACATGAAGAGTTGACAAAAGCCAATCACAAACATGAAGAGTTAACAACCAAAAACAAACATGAAGAGTTGACAAAAACCAATCACAAACATAAAGAGTTAACAACCAATCACTAACATAAAGAGTTAACAACAAATCACATACATAAAGAGTTAACAACAAATCATACCAATCAACCAATCACAAACATGAAAAGTTGACAACAAACCAAACAACCAATCACATACATGTACATGAAGAGTTGACAAAAACCAATCACAAACATGAAAAGTTTACAACCAATCACATACATGAAGAGTTGACAAAAGCCAATCACAAACATGAAGGTTTAACAAGCAAAAACAAACATGAAGAGTTGACAAAAACCAATCACAAACATAAAGAGTTAACAACCAATCACAAACATGAAAAGTTGACAACAAACCAAACAACCAAACACATACATGTACATGAAGATTTGACAAAAACCAATCACAAACATGAAGAGTTTACAACCAATCACATACATGAAGAGTTGACAAAAGCCAATCACAAACATGAAGAGTTAACAACCAAAAACAAACACGAAGAGTTGACAAAAACCAATCTCAAACATGAAGAGTTGACAACAAATCACATACATGAGGAGTTAACAACCAATCACAAGCATGAAGACTTAACAACCAAACACAAGCATGAAGAGTTAACAATAAATCACTAACATGAAAGAATTAACAACCAATCACAAACATCAAGAGTTAACAACCAATCACTAACATAAAGAGTTAACAACAAATCACATACATGAAGAGTTAACAACAAATCATACCAATCAACCAATCACAAACATGAAAAGTTAACAACCAATCACAAACATAGAGTTAACAACCAATCACAAACATGAAGAGTTAACAACCAATCACAAACATGAAGAGTTGACAACAAATCACAAACATAAAGTTAACAACCAATCACAAACATGAAAAGTTGACAACAAACCAAACAACCAATCACATACATGTACATGAAGATTTGACAAAAACCAATCACAAACATGAAGAGTTTACAAAAGCCAATCACAAACATGAAGAGTTAACAACCAAAAACAAACATGAAGAGTTGACAAAAACCAATCACAAACATAAAGAGTTAACAACCAATCACAAACATGAAAAGTTGACAACAAACCAAACAACCAATCACATACATGTACATGAAGATTTGACAAAAACCAATCACAAACATGAAGAGTTTACAAATGCCAATCACAAACATGAAGAGTTAACAACCAAAAACAAACATGAAGAGTTGACAAAAACCAATCACAAACATAAAGAGTTAACAACCAATCACAAACATGAAAAGTTGACAACAAACCAAACAACCAAACACATACATATACATGAAGATTTGACAAAAACCAATCACAAACATGAAGAGTTTACAACCAATCACATACATGAAGAGTTGACAAAAGCCAATCACAAACATGAAGAGTTAACAACCAAAAACAAACATGAAGAGTTGACAAAAACCAATCTCAAACATGAAGAGTTGACAACAAACATGAATACATGTTTAACACCCACAAACCTGTTCACATATATATTAACAACTAGTCAACTTCCCTATAAACATGTATATCAAATTTAAACTAAAACCATCTTTATTATAAATCAACATGAAGTGGTCTTTTATCAGTGTACCAGTTTTGGTAATCAGAGTCATCTTGGATTCCGTAATCATGTCAAATGTTGATGATAGCTGTCATACTCAAAATATATTCACAAGATCTACCTTCACAGTAAACTTGACACAACTTAGTTGAGAATTTTAGGGTGTACAAATAACTGGTCCCAACCCAACACTTTAAAGCCATAGTACTTTAGCTAAATATGCTTGTATTGACCTTAAAATAACTTTTGATATCAGCAGCACCTCCGTTCTCTTCATCAGAGGCTTGATTTTTACGCTTCCGACCACGTTTGGATGATGTTGATTTTGTTGAATCTATAAAATACAAAGATATTTCTTAAATGCAAGTTACACAAACAAATGCTCAAGAGATTCTATAAAATCACCTGGCCTTAAATGCAAGTTACACAAACAAAATGCTCAAGAGATTCTATAAAATCACCTGGCCTAAAAATTTTTTTTTTTTTTTTTGGCTATTCTGATAAAAATATGAAAGAAGTGATACATCAGAAATTTTAAGAAAATATATTTAATCTAAATGTAATTATGTATACTTCCTTTTTTACTAAATTAGTCAACAATAAATGTGTAATTGTATGTTCAATGTCTGGACTATTTATAGAAATGACAATCATTTGATTTTAAAAGACAGATCAAATTGGTTCTAACAAACTTTGATCTATTCTACTTGGAAACTACCTTAATTAAATTTTTCTTCCCAATACTTCTAGACAAAAAAATTTCAAAGGAATGAATCAGTTAGCTATTCACTTACTCAATTGTTTAATCTCAAAATTCCCCAGCCCTGCCTACAAGTTACCAGCCTCAGTATGCAAGTTGCCTTTTATTTACGAATCTCTTTCCATTCACTCGTTTGGTGGTTTAGTTTAACTTACCTTGACTAGACTGAGAATCTTGAGAATCATTGCTGTTTTTAACAGATTTTCTTCCCCTCGTTACTCTCAATGGTTTCTTATCTTCAGCCACTGGAATTACAGACACGTCAGCTTTTTCCTTCACTAAATATAAAATGTGTGACAAATATTTTTATCTTAAAACTTAGTAAGGGCATTCTCTTGAGCTACATGAAAAATACCTGCCCATTTCAATTTCAACTTGTGACCTTGACCTTTGACCTACACATTTACACGTATATAAAATGTACATGTATAACATATTACATAATAATGGTTTATATTCATGATTTTAATTTTCATTAGATGTTCGAGCTATGAAGAGAGACTGGATTTTACAGACAAGATGACTTCTATATACTCCCTATAATTATGTAGTGTACAGTTATTTCATTTTACTTCCTGTCACACATTAATATCCAGCAAAGCTAAGATTTATTAGAAGACTATTACGAGACTCCCTACAGGAATATTACAGCTGGCATTGTCTGTCCTATTTAACATGTATTCAAATCTAAAATACTTCATATTGTAAACCTAACACTTACCTTCTGAAGTTGTTGATGCTGTCCCTGATGTGGCTTCAGCTCCTGTCTCTTCCTACAATGTATAAGATTTTATGTTGCTTAGCAAGTCACTCGTTTTTTTTGTCTAATAGGCAATATTTTTAAAATGAACAATATGTGACCAAATTAACAACTGTAATGCACATTAATAAAAATTTCTTTTGCTTGGTCATATTCAGGTCTTTTTATTATTATTACAATTTAATATTTTAGCATTTTAAAATTCATGTATTGAGGGGCCAGGTGGTCAAACATGTGGGATTACAGATCACACAGGCATGTTCAAATGTGAGAAAGTAAATCTTACACTATAAGTATACCAAAGGTTTGTGGTGTTTTTAGGTACTCTTGTATCAACAACCATCTCAAGGCAGCCCCGGAACACATGTAAGGGAAAGAATCTTGATAAAAGTGTCAAACATCTTACTCCACTCAAATTTTTTAAATATTACATAGCAACGCAACAAAATTTCAAAAAGTTTTCTAACAAGTGTTTCAATTTAATCTAATGTACAATGATCAGTGTTATTTATAACAGGTATTCCAAAACTTAGGTTGTAATGATTTTGTTTTTAATTTTCATTTTATTAGTATACCAGACTTATCACAATACCAGACTTATCACATTAGTATACCAGACTTATCACAATACCAGACTTATCACATAAGTATACCAGACTTATCACATTAGTATTCCAGACTTATCACATTAGTATTCCAGACTTATCACATGAGTATACCAGACTTATCACATTAGTATACCAGACTTATCACATTAGTATACCAGACTTATCACATGAGTATACCAGACTTATCACATTAGTATACCAGACTTATCACATTAGTATACCAGACTTATTACATTAGTATACCAGACTTATCACATTAGTATACCAGACTTATCACATTAATATACCAGACTTATCACATTAGTATACCTGACTTATCACATTAATATACCAAACTTATCACATTAGTATACCTGACTTATCACATTAGTATACCAGACTTATCACATTAGTATACCAGACTTATCACATTAATATACCAGACTTATCACATTAGTATACCCGACTTATCACATTAGTATACCCGACTTATCACATTAGTATACCAGACTTATCACATTATCACATTAGTATACCAGACTTATTACATTAGTATACCAGACGTATCACATTTGTATACCAGACGTATCACATTAGTATACCAGACTTATCACATTAGTATACCAGACTTAACACAAACTAACCTCTTTTATCTTCTCTTCAGCTTTAAGCTTTTCTTTCTGTTTACGTTTAGCCTGACGTTCTCGTTTTTTCTGGTCATCTTCCTGTTGTTTGGACATTCTATTTAGAAGGTATTGTGTATACAAGTTGCTTTTACTCAACAGAAACTGTAGACGTTTATATCTCTGTTCACGATCTTCCTCATCCAAATGTTGCCATATCTACAAGACAATAAAGTATTAAAAAATAACGTACTAATGAACCATCAATAATTTACAAGTTTTCATTTGAAAAACTTACCTGATTCAGTTTGAGTACATTAAAGCCAAATCAGTGTTTCTATTGTTTCACAAAATTTCTGACAATATCAGTGTATGAAATTAACTAGAAAGACATGATGGTCAACAGGGCCCTTAACTTTTGAAAGTTGGTAGCCCAAATGAAAAGTTATTGGTCCTGAATTATGGAAGTTTGCATGTCTCTTTAATTTTGGCAATTAAACCCCATATTAACTGTACTGTATGTATTATTGAGTCTTTGCTACATTGTCTGTTGTCTGTTGTACTAGTGTAAAGTATTGTTCATTAATGTAGATTTCTTATAAAACTGAACCAAACTACCACGAAATTAGGCGTCTAAAGGAAACAATTGCAACCGCTTGCTGTAGGAGAACAGCTGGGGAAACAAAAGAGCCAACTGGACTTCGAACTCTATGAAGTTGTTGACCCGAGCAAAAAGTTAATAGCCTCGGGCCATCGGGCCCGCAGTAATTTCGCACACTGGACAATATTTGCAGTTTCTAGTCCATTCTTAGTAACTGTTCAAGTATTTATTTTGGCTGTGTATTAATATTGGGGCTTTTGGCATTAAATTAATTCCTGTTAATATTAATACAGTTCAACATTTATTTTAGCTCACCTGTCAACGGGGGAAACAATGACAGTGCCAATATCAATACACGCTAAATGTTTGAAACCCTCTTGAGTGCCAAATTTAATACATGCCAATATAAATACTGTAAATCAGGAAATTAATGCGTCATGAAATTAATGCGAATTGCCGATTTTGAAGTAAAATGCGTATTGAAATTAATGCGAATTTTAAAATTTTTTGCCTATCTTTTATCTTATAATTATAAACATTAAATTATGGACTCGATATTATTATATTATGTCTTCCTTCATTTATAAACACGTTATAAACAAACTTTCCGTAGACATTATTCAAATAAACAGCGAGGTGTGCCGATGGTAAGTTTTTATGCGCCGATGACCCATTGTTTCAAATTAACCAGGGTGGTAAAGGATTATCAGAACAAAGAAACGCATGGTTTAAAACAACAAACAAACATACTCAAATATAACGCTTGGAGTTTTTATTCAAAATTAGGACGTCCATGTCGGCGTGTGTACAACTGATCTTCGTCTTCAACTCACGAGTTTAGAATATTAGATTACTTATAATCACAGTACTTTCAATTTGAGGTTCCAGTCAAGCTTCAAAATGATGTATCAGTCACAATTCCACTCGTAGCAAAATTCCCAGTAGAAAAGAAACAGCAACAAATTACCACTAAATGCGAATGTGCTCTAATTAATCAGTTACGATAACAACTTCCGGTTAAAGGAGGTAACTCAATTTACAAATAAATATACACAATACAGAAATCGAAAATGAATATCGGAAAATAAATGCGACAAGAAATTAATGCGATTAAACGGGCCTCGCATTTTTCGCATTAATTTCTTGCTCGCATTAATTTCCTGATTTACAGTATTTATATAGTATACAATACCAATGTTTTATTAATTCATGGATAATTTTTTCTTACACTACTTTGTAATACTAAGGTAATGTAATAATTGGTTCTAATGTCAAATTGCTCTCAATTTGTGTTTTATGATTAAGCAGAGCATTATTCTTTACAAAATCCTCTTTTTCAAATGGCAAAATTGAATAGACGTCTTTAAAAAAAAATATTACTATCTGACAAATCAATTTTTCTTTCCAAATAACATCAAAAATAAATCTAAGCAAAGTTCTAAAATATTTAAATTTTGTGTTTAACCCTCCTTCCTTACCTTGTCTTGTTCATCTTTTATTTTCTTTTCTTCTTTCTCCGATTGTTTATGTAAATTATTCTCTTCTTCAATCATTTCTTTAGTTATAACACCATCTGGTTTTAAACTGACGTCTCCATCTACTTCCTATAAATAAATAACAACAAAATAAGCAAAGTGGGGTATGGGGAACAATGTTTTAATTTCATGTCAAGAATTTTCACTACGGTAAAAATTATCTTGGATGCTTAGGGGAAACCAGATTGCCAAGAGAAAACCACTGACCTTCAGCAAGTGAACTGATGAAACTTTCTTGCACTATAATATGCGTATACAGGATTTTAACGTTTGCTTTAAACTATTTAACCAATGAGATCCATACGTGTTAACAAAAAAATTCATGTTCATGGCTACCGATATTGAAAACTAGGGCTGTCACGATTACCCGGGTACCCGATATACAGGCAGGTTAGATGCTGTAACCGGTTACAAAATCATTAACCGGGTAACTGCGATATACTGCTATCGGTGCACATTCCATGTATCTTGGTAAATTTAGGATCAACAGTGACACGACTGTAAGTTCAGTGAGTTTTTTACAATGAAAATAAACAAATAAAAACAAAGTATACTTTCATTTTTAAGTGACTGGTCCTGTTGACCTATATTTAAATGTATTGGTTCCAAAAATTCTAATTTCGAAACTATGCTGTCTTTCCGGGATTCTGAAAACCATGCCTGCGACAATTTGGAAATTCTTCAAACTGTCAGAAGACAAAAGTATTTATAAATACCGCTTATAAATATCTTATAACAATACCATCACTGGTCGACATATAACAGATACAAAAACCACTTGTTGTTGTTGGTAACCAGAAAAACTGTCATTATCAATCTAGTCAGCTCTTGTATATAGAATTCAGGGGAGGTTATTAACTATATAAACTGGGTCGATCAGGCACGTGTATGTGTTTGTATACTCGAAATAATAATAATAATAATACAAACGATGTGAACAGGTGAAGCCACTAGAAATAAATTAACTTGTAAGGTATTAGGTAATTACCTGTGAATAGGTAAGTTCAGTGAATCGTGACACTGTCCTGAGTAATTTTAATTGTTAACAAGTCGGCATTAATCAGATTTTGTCTTACTATTATGGGGGAAAAAGCCAATTCGGATATTTTTCAACCGGCTTTTTTAAGTTTGAATCGGCGTTTTTTTTGCTAAAAATCGGCGTTTGTGAAGGCCTGGTCAGAAATATCTGTCATACAGGTGAGTGTGAAATTAATACGATCTATTGGGTTTTATTTTTAAACATTAAAATTTAGAAATGAAAGCGCGCGAACAAACATATATGGAATAGGGAAGTAAAACTGAAACAGAATGGTAAACATATAGATTTATTTTTTTATAAACTATAAACGTTTGTTCAATCCATTTATAAATAGTATTTTTATATTTCGCGTCACATATTCCAAATATCGATTAACCAGTTACAGTTCGGGTAATGCATGTTGGGTACCCGGTTACAAAAATCACTAACCGTGACAGCCCTATTGAAAACCTGTTATCACAGCTCTACTACATTTAAAGCAGGAAACTATGGTTTCACATACAACTTGTTTCTAATAATCTGTGTAAGAAATATATTGAAAAGAAGTCAAAACAAAATCTGTGCATTATTTATTTCAGTGAGTAAACAAAATAAAGATTTTCCACCTTTTACATCCAAACACGAGTTTCAGCGATAAAATACTTACATCCATGCAGGCAGAGTTTTCTTGGATATCTACAACAAATATAAGAATAAAATACTCTGAACATTATTTTTTTCTATATACAATGTATATACATTTATCATAAGCATACATCTAACTATAAACCAAATGATTGTCACCTATGGTGTTTGGAAGAACAGATGAATAAAATGGAACACATTTTAGATTACACTTTAATGTTTTAAGTTGGAATTACGAGAGAAAAAAAAAACCAATTACCCCAAAATATGACTTTTGGAACCTCCGATGATCTTTAACTTATCAAATCAATACAGAAAAAAAAACAAATACTGATACAAGTAACTGACACTGCCACACAAATCTGAAAATATTATCTTAAATTAATCCAATCAAATCAGCTTTTTTTCAACTATTATCATAAGAAGTTAAATTAAGTTTTAATATTATCAATTTTATCCAGCTTTGCATAGGGAGGCAAGTCATTAATGCTATGTATATTTAATTATAAGATAATAAGATTACCCATCAGTAGACTCCATTAAAAGTGTGTAAGTGCATGACTACACTCGTCTTGTTTTACATACATTAACATAGAAAATTTTATGTAGTTTATGATATTCCAACAACATAATGCTGTGGTATAGGGTTCAGCTAATTTACATAAAACTCTATTAGACAACACAACCCCAAGTGTAAAAAAATATACATTTGTGATGTCATACAAGTCACATTGCCCTTCCCTGGAAATAGAACTGATTACTATGTTTACTGCCACTATCCTTTCAATTTTTTTTTATTTCTAATTTATCTTACTATTTACCATTTTCTCCTATATCCCCTTGTTCTTCTTTAAGATCAGTTTCTGCTGTATCCATATCTTGATGGGCATTTTCTGTGGGTACCATAGCCTCATCTTTGGGTTTAATAGGGGAGTTACCCTGGGTTCCTGCCAATGCTATCTCAGATGATGAAGCCCTGCAATATAAGTTTCAAACATGCATGCACTACATTCATGTTATAGCTCGAACATGCAACTTTAAAAACTATCCTTTATTGTCTCGCAAATAATCAAAATCAGGGCTTTGATTCTTCACTCGTCCACTCGTCCTGACGAGTGAAATGTGTACTTGGATGAGTGATATTGTTACTACCACTTGTCACGGTGCCGAGTTAAATTTATCAGACATATACATCCAGGGGCTTCTTGCAATTAATAAACAATAGATACTAGGCCTATAGTGTTTGTCGGAAAAATCTTGTAAAAGGAGGTCAATTGTAACGACATCGGCCGTTCTGTTACAAGCATTGTTGATTATAACAAAATCATTTAAACGTTTGCATCACATGCGCAAACCTATTGTTTCGCATTCGGAATTTACTTAGTGTAAGGTAAAATCCAACCAATGTTCCGAGTGTTTATATACTTGTCGGTCCATTAAGTATGTCAAATAAAAGTAAAAAAAACTGTTTTGTATAACTTTCTAAAGACAAACAAGGATGAAACAGCTGATAAAGAGTTTTCGAAGACACTAATTAGACTACCGCTGATCCTGATGACAAACCAGTTGCAGGTGGAAGCATTTCTAAACCTGCGACTTCAAAACGAAAGTTACTGGTTACTTAAAGTGGAAAATCCGAAGTTCGTGAAAACCTAAGAAAAAGTCAGAAAACATTATTTATTGGTACAAGCTCTGGCCATACTTAAGAGAAGAAATTCTCGTTTTCATGTAGTGACTGTGCCGAGTTAAATTTCAAAGTGACAAGCGGTTTTCTTCTTTAACTAGGCACTGTGCCGAGTGGCATTGAAAATTCTATCTAAGGCCTGAAAATGTACATGTTGTAAATTATGTATATGTTGTTTTAATTAAATATCTTTTTATTGCACTAAATAAATATTAAAATTTCATTTTCTCTTCAAGTAAATTAAAGTTTCTCACTTGTTTAACATGTTCCATATTTCTTTAATTTTTAAGACAAATATTACAATCTGCCAACCATTCACTTACAACTTGTTTAAATCAACACAATAAAGTTTTGATATATTTTCCTAATTACGATGCAGTGCTCCAAGTCGCCTAGTAAACAATCACCATTTTTATCAAAAGACTACAAATTGTTGCAGCATATAAATAAATTTTGATGGATAAATGAAAGTCTAAATTTCAACTGTCAAAAACTTTCACCATTTTTGGAAGTTCAAACATTGAAATCTTTCCAGATATAAAACTGTGACAGGTTATATCTAGAGGCTATATGATCCTACATAGTGCAGAGAAGGTTCACATGGAGACTTTTAAGTCTGCTTAATCTGATAATTTCATAACTTAGGAAGTGAAATGCCTCTTCTCTTAAAAGCCAAGTTGTAGTTAAAGAATGGTATATCAGTACGTCTTCTTACGGCAACCTATGAAAACATGTTGCAATTTGTAGAAAGTCGAACTGCACATTCACCCGTCGACAGTGCTGTTGATAATCGCCACAACGCAATGAACTAGTAGCGCTAGAATAGAATCTACGAAATATTAGGTATCAGATGACAGCCTCATAAATTTGGAACCATATATTTAGAAAATTTTGTACAAATTTGCTATAAATAAATTTCTTCTGAAGTCATCATCTGCAACGATGATGTTGATGCTGGTCTGCGATATGTACAAAGCGACTGATTTAGCGATTACTTACATCTTTCACTGTAATCAAAATCAGGTTCTATTTCCACCCTTCTGAAATGTAAACTGACGCGTTAGATCAAATCAAATAGTTTCTTCCACTGACATCTGACCATCTTCGACTTCAAACAATACTATCTTTCGTTGTCTGCACAACATGCAAATTCCACATTTATGTAAGGATGAGATTTCCCGCCACTACTAAATGGCGTTGTCATAAATAGACCGGAAATACAAATGACCTACAGCGCTTTTCATTGACCTGCTACCTAATTTTTTTAACCCTCTAGGCTTTTCTCACTGATTGATCTTTTTAATATAGTTAATCCTTAAATTTCAATAATCTGAGACACCATCAATTAATTTATCACCTTTACGCTAAGAGGTTAAACAAGAAATCACCCCAAAAGTGTCCTCAATATTTAAACACGTTTTTCTAGTTTTTCCTCTTTTTTAAATTAACAAATTGCGTTATAAAAGTTATTTATTATTTTAAAAGTTTCAATCAGGGAATTTGAGATTTAACCATATTATGTGTTCATCTTCTCGACGAGGAATTTTGGTTATTAAACCGAATTTTTTTAACTGAAAGCCTTGATGTTCATCTAGGATACTCATCTGGTTGTACAACAATGTTATACAGATGCAGTAATATTGATGATAAATGGATAGAGATAATGGAAATTTTGTGACGAAGTCAAGAGTTTTTACTGTAATATCGAAAGGTGATAGGAGAAACAAGATACCCGGAGAAACCGCCGACTTTTAGTAAGCAAGCCGACACACTTTCTCACAACAAATTGTGAAATTGGTAGTGTGACTGAAATGACCTGTGAAACATCTAGGCACCTGAAATACACCCATGTGCATGCGAAAAGGTCGCGGAAATTTAAACACAAATTTCTAGTTGTATGTTATTGAATGTTATAAATCTATTGAAAATCTAAATTGACGAATTTAAAAATAAATTAGAAATAATAACGGAGGATCAGACTTTAGAAGGGAAATTACTCTTCGTGTAATAGATTAAAAATTTGGACGGTGTAGTCTCCCTTGTCTTGTCGATACGCCTATTGTGTCTAAAAACAGAAAAAATTAAATAAATAAATCATAAAAAGATAGAAAAGTATGAACATACAGATGATCATTATATCATATAAGGCTTCCAAAAATCTCGGACCCTTGATACGGTTACATGTCCCTTATTGTGTTATAGCACCTGTGATAATATTATTTTAACAACCAGATTTTAATATAAATTTTATGAAGTCTAGAATCAGAATAGGATCCACGCATGTGCTTTACTTCGTATACCCTGAGTACGGTTTCATAGTTCCGAAAACTTATGCTATATGTAACACAGATACCAGTTAAATTTTGATGTGCCATATGTGCATATTTCGGAAATTCATTCTTCATAAGTGACACTAAGACCTAAAAGTTTGATAGAAAAAAACATATAGATATATTATATTAGATACTTATTTGAATGCATATATGTTATAAGCTAATAACCTAAATGCTAATAGCACTATGCCATAGACCATCATCCACTTGATGTCAACTTGATTGCACTACTCTGTTAACCATCACCTGTGCCGCAATAGAATAACTCCATTGACTATATAACGTGATGTTATTGCACCATTTCATTGACGATCATCTGATTGCACTACTGTAGCGGGAGGTCGTGGGTTCGTACCATGGCTGGGTCACACAAGATACTGCTTCCTCGCCTGTCGCCCGGCATTAAGAGGACAGAGTATCGACTGGTTTACCTGGTGCCAGGATAACATGACTGGGGGAGTTGTATGCTTGTCTCCAACATACTGACTCGGTGGGCTAGCACCTTAACGAAAAAAAAACAAACAAAACACGCCTTTGTGCGCGCTATTACAGTGTAAACCGTAATACACAATTGCACATCACATGCATACACGAAATTAGTCTTAGACGAATCTTTAAAGATCAATAAACTTCTCTCATCGCGAATGGCTGGAAAATTGGTGATGCAAGGTAAAACAACTTTGAACCAACCAAATGCACTACTCTATATATGTCCACGATGTCAATTACACAACTCATTATGTAACATCACTTTTATTGTCAAATGCACTATTCCGTTAAATCGCCCAATTACTCTATGTAAACAGTGACCCATTATCTTAATTTTAATGCTCCTTTCACCATCCCTCATTATATCCATCGGGGCCTTGGTTGCCAAGTAGTCTTAAGCGCCCGCTTACTGATCACAGTGCCTCTTGCGTTCGAATCCCATTCGGGACAGATGCTAGTGTGAAAAAGCTTGTCGGTTCGCTTGCCGAAGGTCGGTGGTTTTCTCCATGCACTTCAGTTTCGTCCACCATCCCAGAACCGACGCCTCGATTTAAGTAAGAAATTCTTGACTTTGGAGTAAAACCATTACTCAACTTAGCTCATTATATTCATCGCTTCTCTGTGTTTTTTCAATTGCAATACTCGCCTTTAAAAACTATCGAACTTCATTTAAAGTCAATCTAATATCTAGCACATGTTTAGAACCGTGCCACTTCATTTACACAAATTATAATATTCAATGCACTGTCACCCTATGTTTCCATTGCACTACTCCACTGGCTCTCATTTTTCCGCATTTAGTGCACTACTCCATGAGCCATTTCCCGTGGTATACAAAGCCCTACTTCATAATCATCACCCTTGATACCCATAAGTAAACTCCATAAGCCACCATTCTTGGTTTCTGTAGAGTGACCACGTAAGCCACTGGAACCTATAGCACTACACCTTCAACCACTAACCCTGGTACCGATCGCAATATTCTTTTTAACATCAGCCCTGCTGTTCATTGCAATAATGCATTAACCATCACCCTTGGTTTCTATTCTCGACCACGTTGGCCATCAATCCTGGTACCCATAGCACTAAATAATCAACGATCAACCCTGGTACCCATAGCACTAAATCAACCATCAATCCAGGTACCCATAGCACTAAATCATCAGCTATCAACCCTGGTACCCATAGCACTATTTATCAACCATCAACCCTGGTATCCATACCATTCAATCATCAACCATCAACCCTGGTACCCATACCACTAAATCATCAACCATCAACCCTGGTACTCATAGCACTAAAACATCAACCCAGGTACCCATAGCACTAAATCATGAACCATCAACCCTGGTACCCATAGTACTCAATCATCAACCCTGGTACCCATAGCACTAAATCAACCATCAATCCTGGTACCCATAGCACTAAATCATCAGCTATCAACCCTGGTACCAATAGCACTATTTATCAACCATCAACCCTGGTACCAATAGCACTAAAACATCAACCATCAACCCTGGTACCCATACCACTAAATCATCAACCATCAACCCTGGTACTCATAGCACTAAAACATCAACCCAGGTACCCATAGCACTAAATCATGAACCATCAACCCTGGTACCCATAGCACTAAATCATAAACCATCAACCCTGGTACCCATAGCACTAAATCATGAACCATCAATCCTGGTACCCATAGCACTAAATAATCAACGATCAACCCTGGTACCCATAACACTAAATAATCAACCATCAAACCTGGTACTTATAGCACTTAAATCATCAGCTATCAACCCTGGTACCCATAACACTATTCATCAACCATCAACCCTGGTATCCATACCACTCAATCATCAACCATCAACCCTGGTACCCATACCACTCAATCATCAACCATCAACCCTGGTACCGATAGCACTTAATCATCAATCATCTACCCTGGTACTGATAGCACTAAATCATCAACCCTGGTACCAATAGCACTAAATCATCAACCATCAACCCTGGTACCAATAGCACTAAATCATCAACCATCAACCCTGGTACCCATACCACTAAATCATGAACCATTAACCATCAACCCTGGTACCCATACCACTAAATCATTAACCATCAACCCTGGTACCGATAGCACTAAATCATCAACCCTGGTACCAATAGCACTAAACCATCAACCATCAACACTGGTACCCATACCACTAAATCATGAACCATCAACCATCAGCCCTAGTATCCATACCACTAAATCATGAACCATCAGCCCTGGTACCCATACCACTAAATCATCAACCATCAACCCTGGTACCCAACGCACTAAATCATCAACCATCCAACCTGGTAAACAAAACACTAAACCATCAACCATCAACCCTGGTACCCATAGCACTAAATCATCAACCATCAATCCTGGTACCCATACCACTAAATCATCAACCATCAACCCTGGTACCCATACCACTAAATCATCAACCATCAACCCTGGTACTCATAGCACTAAAACATCAACCCAGGTACCCATAGCACTAAATCATGAACCATCAACCCTGGTACCCATAACACTAAATCATCAACCATCAACCCTGGTACCCATAGCACTCAATCATCAACCCTGATACCCATAGCACTAAATCAACCATCAAACCTGGTACCCATAGCACTTAAATCATCAGCTATCAACCCTGGTACCCATAGCACTATTCATCAACCATCAACCCTGGTATCCATACCACTCAATCATCAACCATCAACCCTGGTACCCATACCACTCAATCATCAATCATCAACCCTGGTACCGATAGCACTTAATCATCAATCATCTACCCTAATACCGATAGCACTAAATCATCAACCCTGGTACCCATACCACTAAATCATCAACCATCAACCCTGGTACCAATAGCACTAAATCATCAACCATCAACCCTGGTACCCATACCACTAAATCATGAACCATTAACCATCAACCCTGGTACCCATACCACCAAATCATGAACCATCAACCCTGGTACCCATAGCACTAAATCATCAACCCTGGTACCAATAGCACTAAACCATCAACCATCAACACTGGTACCCATACCACTAAATCATGAACCATCAACCATCAACCCTGGTACCCATACCACTAAATCATGAACCATCAACCCTGGTACCCATAGCACTAAACCATCAACCATCAACACTGGTACCCATACCACTAAATCATGAACCATCAACCATCAGCCCTGGTACCCATACCACTAAATCATCAACCATCAACCCTGGTACCCATACCACTAAATCATCAACCATCAACCCTGGTACCCAACGCACTAAATCATCAACCATCCAACCTGGTAAACAAAGCACTAAATCATCAACCATCAACCCTGGTACCCATAACACTAAATCATCAACCATCAACCCTGGTACCCATAACACTAAAACATCAACCCTGGTACCCATAGCACTAAATCATCAATCATCAACCCTGGTACCCATACCACTCAATCATCAATCATCAACCCTGGTACCGATAGCACTTAATCATCAATCATCTACCCTAATACCGATAGCACTAAATCATCAACCCTGGTACCCATACCACTAAATCATCAACCATCAACCCTGGTACCAATAGCACTAAAACATCAACCATCAACCCTGGTACCCATACCACTAAATCATGAACCATTAACCATCAACCCTGGTACCCATACCACTAAATCATGAACCATCAACCCTGGTACCCATAGCACTAAATCATCAACCCTGGTACCAATAGCACTAAACCATCAACCATCAACACTGGTACCCATACCACTAAATCATGAACCATCAACCATCAACCCTGGTACCCATACCACTAAATCATGAACCATCAACCCTGGTACCCATAGCACTAAACCATCAACCATCAACACTGGTACCCATACCACTAAATCATGAACCATCAACCATCAGCCCTGGTACCCATACCACTAAATCATCAACCATCAACCCTGGTACCCATACCACTAAATCATCAACCATCAACCCTGGTACCCAACGCACTAAATCATCAACCATCCAACCTGGTAAACAAAGCACTAAATCATCAACCATCAACCCTGGTACCCATAACACTAAATCATCAACCATCAACCCTGGTACCAATAACACTAAAACATCAACCCTGGTACCCATAGAACTAAATCATCAATCATCAACCCTGGTACCGATAGCACTTAATCATCAATCATCTACCCTGGTACCGATAGCACTAAATCATCAACCCTGGTACCCATACCACTAAATCATCAACCATCAACCCTGGTACCCATACCACTCAATCATCAATCATCAACCCTGGTACCGATAGCACTTAATCATCAATCATCTACCCTAATACCGATAGCACTAAATCATCAACCCTGGTACCCATACCACTAAATCATCAACCATCAACCCTGGTACCAATAGCACTAAATCATCAACCATCAACCCTTGTACCCATACCACTAAATCATGAACCATTAACCATCAACCCTGGTACCCATACCACTAAATCATGAACCATCAACCCTGGTACCCATAGCACTAAATCATCAAACCTGGTACCAATAGCACTAAACCATCAACCATCAACACTGGTACCCATACCACTAAATCATCAACCATCAACCATCAACCCTGGTACCCATACCACTAAATCATGAACCATCAACCCTGGTACCCATAGCACTAAACCATCAACCATCAACACTGGTACCCATACCACTAAATCATGAACCATCAACCATCAGCCCTGGTACCCATACCACTAAATCATCAACCATCAACCCTGGTACCCATACCACTAAATCATCAACCATCAACCCTGGTACCCAACGCACTAAATCATCAACCATCCAACCTGGTAAACAAAGCACTAAATCATCAACCATCAACCCTGGTACCCATAACACTAAATCATCAACCATCAACCCTGGTACCCATAACATTAAAACATCAACCCTGGTACCCATAGCACTAAATCATCAACCATCAACCCTGGTACCCATAGCACTAAAACATCAACCCTGGTACCCATAGCACTAAATCATCAACCATCAATCCTGGTACCCATAACACTAAATCATCAACCATCAACCCTGGTACCCATAACACTAAAACATCAACCCTGGTACCCATAGCACTAAAACATCAACCCTGGTACCCATAGCACTAAATCATCAACCATCAATCCTGGTACCCATAGCACTAAATCATCAACCATCAACCCTGGTACCCATACCACTAAATCATCAACCACCTACCATGGTATAAACCATCACGTCTGCTATTTATTGCACTACAATATTAACCATCACCAGGTATCTGGTATCTATTTCTTTTGCACTTCTATACTACATCTTCTATTCTTATCGATAGCACTACTGTGTTAACCATCACTACTGGTATCTGGTATGTATTGCACTTCTCAATAAGCAATCAATATCGGTAATCCTTGCTCTTCCCCATTATCCATCACCCTTGGCATCCGTTGCGCTATCCCATTATCCATTACACTTGGTATCCGTTGCACTGTTCCGTTAGCCATCATCATTGGTATCCATTGCACTACCCTGTTATCCATCACCCTTGGTATCCATTGCAGTACCCTATTATCCATCACCCTTTGTATCCGTTGCATTGTTCCATTATCCATTACACTTGTCGTTCAGGCATTTTTGGTTGGCTCGGTACAAGTGAAATGGTGTTTTTTCGCGATATTGCTGGCGAGTGTACTCTGAAAGTCGCCATAAATGTAAAATTTATATCGCAAAACTAACACACATACGAACTTTTCTTTATGTAAATAAGAATATCTGAAAAAGTGCTGATTTGACGTTACGCTTCCATTTAACATTCGCTGTAACAATTATTACAATGTATTGTAATATCTTTAACAATGAACTGTTATATCTATTACAACAGCTTGTAATATCATTTACAGTAGACTGTAATATTCATTACAAATGACCATTACATTGGAGTAGAACATCACTTTCAATAGAATGTAAACCTTATTACAAATGACCATTACAATGGACTAGAATATCACTTTCAATAGACTGTTATATCGTTTACAATTACCTGTTATAATTAATATAATGACCTGTAATATCTATAACAACAACTTGCAATATTTATCATAATGACCTGTAACAACTATTACAATGGTATGTAATATCTATAACATTGATCTGTAATATCAATCGCACAACTGCCTAGGTCATCAATCCACCTAACATTTTCAGAAGGAAAAAATATTCTAAGATTGTCCAATTTCCATGTACAGCGATAATCTTACCAGCTGATTGTTAGAGTTCATTAAATTCCAAACAAAACTGCTTTGTCGCGTAAGATCTTATCATTAAGTAAACACCCCCCCCCCCCCGAGATTGGCAAATGTTGTGTTCTCGACCACATACACCCGCGCAAGAACAAGACACAATACAGTTAAATCAGAAACTTAATAACGTCCAATTAGAACAAGAAAAGATAAAGATACAACAACCCCTGATAAAAAAAAAAAAAAAAAACAACCCGACTTTGGATTGACGCTGACATAGATATCCGGTGCAGTGGTGTGTTAAATGAATATTGGCGACCCTTAAACTGTTAACCTTAATTAACAACCAGTTATCTACGCAAAAAAAAAAAAAAATAATAATAATAATAAAAATAAAATAAAATAAATAATTAAATAAATAAATAAATAAATAAATAAATAAATGAATAAATAAATAAATAAATAGCCACGTGTTACCTAACAATAAAATAAAAACTTGAGAGTAATATGGAATCCATTAAAAATTTAAATTTAAATTTTTTTTAAACTGATACCTATCTCAGTATTTCACAGGGTTTATTAATCAATCAATCAATTAATTAATTTATTTATTTATTCATTTATCTGTTTTAATAATTTTTTTTAAAAAAGACACGATTTCTATGTTTGAAGTTCTTAGTATTGATTCACAAAAATAAATTAATAAATAAATAATCTGATTCCACTTTCGAATATTTTGTTGTAATTCTATCGATTGAATCCATGAATTTTTTTAAACAGCTTTTTACCCTTCAATTAACAGCGAATTTGTTGTACGGTACTCAAGAGATTTTAAGTGATAATTACCTGCCCCGGTGTTTTTAAAAAATGGACTCGTCCAAATGGATAGTGAGTTACAAAGAAATTATTTGCTATAATATTTCTGTCCTAAATAACAATCGTTAGACATTTCAGATACATAGCGTTGTTGTTATATTCTAACAAGCCTTGATTTTATACAAGGCAGATGTGCTTAGTAGACTCGGTCTTCCTTATAAATTACAAGCCGCCTTTTTTTCTTTGTATAAACACACGGGTCTAAATCTTAGGTTTATTTTTTAACGAAATTAATTTCCTTGTAAATTGATTTATAATATAATATCAGTTAAAAACAATATTTAAACGTATAGCTATATTTTTATTTTTATTTATATCTATAAATCCGCATAATCTTCATGATAAATATTTTTTCAATATGTTTAAAGTTGATGATAAATATCGTCATGAATCCGTCATTTTTGTTTATTTATTGTAATATTGATATATAAGTAAACATTACCCGGTATTCTCCGTTCAAATATCGTTGTAAAATTTTCACATAACAGTTTAAAACACGCATATGGCTTATTCATCACTAGTATTTGTAAAAAAGAACAAACTTCCAAATGTGATGCTTTTTTAGAAATTCGACAAGTAATGTGAAATATATACATTGTATATAATATATTAACATAAGGTCAAATTTTTGGATATTTCCTGTGTGTTTATAAATAGAAACAAAACAAAAACCACATGCATGCATGATAATATACCTTTATAAAATTATAATCCATTAAATTAAGAGAGAATCTTTTTAATATATCAATCCGTAATGTAAGCATTTTAAATTCAGCTAGATACATCTTCTCCCGACTTGTAAATGCAATCGTTTATATATTCACTTCAATTTCCGCGTACATCAAGCTTAAATAGTATTGTTTGCAATAAATCGTGACGTCATTCACTTCGACTCCAACCACATGCGCTCAACCCTGTAAACTTGTGTATAACCTTCCATTTTCTTTGCTAAAGAAGTAGTGTTTAATTAATTCATAAATTCTTATAAATTTTATCAGAATTTGCCACAGGAAAGTCAGGAAATATCCCCAGCAGGCCATGTGGACAGTGGACACCGGTATTTGATTATTTAAAGGTTTGTTATGACGAGTAATCATACAAAATAATTCACGTAAAAGCATTGTATATCTAAATAATGAAGATTCTCCCCGTCCGACACCGGGTGACAATTTCTCTTTCTAACTCGATTATGAGGAGGATTTTGATAAAAATAATTTCATAGCGATGTTACTGACATTCTAACCTTTCCATACATATATGACAAGTATGTTTTCGTGCATTTTTACGTGAAGAAATTGCGCGTGGAGTTTGATGAAATTTTTGAAGTATTTCTTTATTGGGTTTATCATTATGTCGATTATATTCAACACAACTCGCCTTTATCAAGAATCCGACATATTTATTCGTCCAGCTCTAAATATACTAGCACAGGTTCTTTGTTTAGTGGTAAAGCGTTTAAAAGCAAGTTTAAATCCGTTACTTTAAAGATCGGCAGGGGGATTTTTTTTCTCATTTTCTCCTTATTTTTCAATTAATATTTTTTAGGTTACAGTCTTGATTGGGGAAAAAAAGATGATATTTATAATTGTATCATTGATTTATTTAAATGCATAATTTTTACATTTGTAGATTTTATAAAAGTACTCCATTTTATTTGATTATTAGTTATTTAGTTGAAGGTTGGTTTGTAATATTTTAAGCCTCAAAGATTGGATCATTTTCTTCAGGTTTTTTTCTCAGACATTCAGAAACTTTGGTCTCAATTTTTTATGTCACAAATTAGGGTTTATGAAATGTAAAATAGATATACCACATTTTTATTTTTTATTATTATTTTTTTAATGTGACTGTTTAAATTATGTTTTTAATTTGAAAATTATTTTACTTGGAAAGTGCTATGAGTCTAGACTTTAAATTAAAATAAAATACTCTGAAAACACTATAGCTTTAGAAAAGACAGGATATAGAAAAAAAGATACTTATACCATATTATTATTATTATTATTATTATTATTATTATTATATAAGTAGAGATCTGGACAAAAAGATGGATCAATTCTTTGATATATTCATACTTATATTACATTGCTCAGTTGTTCAACAATTTGTTAGTTTTAACCAAATAGTTCGTAAAAGATCATGTTATTAAAATCAAATTATTTTGACTTAAAATTGTTCCTGATTGATAATAGAAATTATATGCAATAACTTTTGAACATTACATAAATTTTAAATATTTTGACCAATACACAAAATGCAAATTTCTGCTAACAAACTGGTTAAACATCAAAGCTTGAAACAAGTAGAATGTGGGG